>BTPG01000002.1:267296268-267663768 GCA_036245525.1 Semisulcospira habei | reverse complement strand
GCCAAAACTGACGTTGACGTGAAAGGGATGCATCCAGATACCCAGATGGACGAAAGAGGAGGAGGTCGCGTTGCAAGTTAACCCTTTGGCTGTCGGTAGCGGTTTTTGTCCGGCGGTGGTTCCTGCAGGAATCATCGCTACAAAAACCGCTACCGACACCCAAAGGGTTAAAACATCGATGGTCTGTGCCGCTGCTCGCATTCAAATCTGCTTCCGTTAACCCTCTTAACCCCACGGCCGCATTTCCAAATTTTTGGAGGCGTCTAACGATTATGTACCAGTTGTAGGAGATGGATTGATCATAACAATTCAAGGGTAGTGCCAGATAAGCTTACTGAACAGACCCAGCCCACCCGACCCCCCAGACATCCAGCCAGCAGAGACCGACCTACCCATCAGCTGTGACAGACCCAGCCGGGAAGAGATCATAAGAGCAGTGGCATTTTTGAAGAACGGCAAAGCAGCAGGGCCAGATGGCATCCCAGCGGAGTCTCTGAAAGCAGACCTAGAGACAACAGTAGAGATGCTGTACCCACTGTTTGGAAAGATCTGGGAAGAGGAGGTGATGCCGGCTGACTGGAAGGAGGGGTACCTAATCAAGCTTCCCAAGAAAGGTGACCTCAGCAAGTGTTCCAACTATAGAGGAATCACCTTGCTGTCAGTACCAGGAAAGGTCTTCAACAGGATCATCCTGGAGAGAATGAAGAGCTCCGTTGACCCCCAGCTGAGAGACCAGCAAGCAGGATTCAGGAAAAACCGATCATGTACAGACCAGATCGCCACTCTCCGCATCATCGTAGAACAGTCTCTGGAGTGGAGCTCCCCGCTGTACGTCAACTTTGTGGATTACGAGAAAGCATTTGACAGCGTGAACCGAGAGACTCTGTGGAAACTCCTACGACACTACGGTGTACCCACAAAGCTCGTCCGCCTGATCAAGAGCAGCTACGATGGCATGACATGTCGCGTGATCCACGAAGGGCAAGTCAGAACCGGTGTCAGGCAGGGGTGTCTGCTGTCTCCGTTCCTCTTCCTACTGGCCATAGACTGGGTCATGAAGAGGACCACAGAGCAGAGAAGAAGCGGAATACAGTGGACACTGTGGACACAGCTTGACGACCTCGATTTTGCAGATGACTCCACACTCATCAACAAATGCAGGACAAGACCACGAGGCTTGGTGACATCTCGTCCCAAGTGGGCCTCACCATCCACAAACAGAAAACAAAGACAATGAGGCTGAACGCAACCAAGGAAGAACCAGTCTTGCTTGCTGGCACCCCATTGGAGGAGGTGGAGTCCTTCACCTATCTCGGGAGCATCATAGACAAAAAAGGCGGCACTGATGCAGATGTCAGAGCACGAATCGGTAAAGCCAGAGCAGCCTTTCACCAGTTGAAAAAAGTGTGGAGTTCCAGAGAGCTGTCACAAAACACCAAAGTCCGGATTTTCAACTCCAACGTAAAAGCAGTTCTCCTATATGGAGCAGAGACTTGGAGATTGACAAAAACCACTGTCAACAGAGTACAGATCTTCATAAACAGTTGCCTTAGAAGAATTTTGAAAATCCACTGGTCAGAGAAGATCAGCAACGTCAGACTCTGGGAGAGAACAGAGCAGATAACAGCAGAGAATGAAATTGGGCGAAGAAGATGGGGATGGATTGGTCACAGTCTGAGAAAGCCAGCTTTTAGTATCACTAGGCAGGCATTGTCATGGAATCCCCAGGGAAAGAGGAAAAGAGGTAGGCCGAGAAACTCCTGGCGTCGAGACCTCCAAGCAGACATCAAGAGAATGGGAACCACCTGGAGTAAAATCGAAGGAGAAGCACAGGACAGGAGTCGCTGGAGGTCTCTCGTCGACGGCCTATACCCGGGTAGGGGTGACAGGCGTAAGTAAGTAAGTAAGCCAGATAAGCTTGGCGCCTGAAGGTGCCAAGCTCATCTGGCACCACCTTTGCGTTATCATGTTCAATCCATCTCCTGCTGCAGGGCCCAGGGGCTAAATGGGTTAATGGTGTTTTGTGATATTTGCTGAACTTCTGTGCGAAGAATTGTTTACGTCTGAGGAGACCACCGTTATCAGAAGGGGAAGGTCGGGGGGTGGCGGGGAGGAAGGGGGTGGGGGGGGGGGGGTATGGAGAGAGAGACGAGGTCCAGAAAACGAAGAGGCTAAAAACAGTCCCGGAATCAATCTTTTATTTCACTGAATGTGTCGGTGCCAAAACTCTGTAGTTCTCATGTATCGGAACGAAGTCGCCATAGATTGGACTACATGCACACTGGTTGCCTCCTTCGACCCGTTCGATTGATCAAGGAAGATAACCAGTCATATTAGTCTGTATGCATGGACTAGCAGACACTGAGACTGTCTCGTTCTGGGATCAATGCAGGCATGACGGATCATCGGCTGTTCAGTCCAGTGTACTCGACATTTTTCTGACCGGCCTCCCCTGGCGCTTGGGCACGAGACTAACATACACTTAAAGGGCCAGAGAATAAAAATAATATGAGTCATGAAACCTAGCACTATAGCCTTGCCATGCGAGGGCTTATGAGGATCTATGATTCTTGCAGATTACTACACTGCCACGGTTGGTGTCTACGGACATCCACTGGTGTCGTGATGATCATCCGCAGCACGTCTCAGTCCTAGTCGGCAGTACTACCCAAAATGTCTTCGGGCTCAAGTCGTCCCGAGGGCCTTTTGCTTGCTGGGATAGCAGCCTAGCATCCCGATGACACCCTCCGACGGAGGAGCATAAACACTGCGGGGGAGCCTGCTGTACCGGGATGGGTTGCGCGGATGGATGCGGGAGTTCATGTGCTCACTAGGCGATAATCGTTTGCCGCTAAGTCTTAACTCCGGCATATCATTCTGAGGATGAAACTATCATTTTGTATAGATTGAGCCGGTCTACGTCACAGTTCTGGAGACAGATCGTTCATGATAGTTCAAGGCGTCGGAATAGCTTGGCGCCTACAGGCGCCAAGCTATTCTGACACCACCCTTGAACTATAATGGTCGATCCACATCCTGTCAGTTGCAGCACATCTGGGCTTTAAGGGTTATATTGTATTGTATGCGTTTCTTCAGTCGGGAACCGCGCTATACAGTCATATCAAATTTATTTCTGTATTTCACAAAATATGAATTAAAACCACTGGCACTCCCCACAGAATGTCACTTTACAGAAAAGTTGTACTAAAAGAGACTGCCGCGAACTTTTGTCGGTTTGACTCAAAAGACTCTGATATAGTATCGAGGAAGGCGGCTCAACAAGCTGTTACTAGTCACAGTCATGGCTTAGGATGAAACATCCACTGCTCTCAGTCATTCTCTCGATCATTTCTCGGGGGTCAGCCCAGTGAACAAAGGATCTTCGGCCCGACGTCGGCTGCAGTCGTGCAGACCCGGAGACTTCGGCCCGAGGACCTCAAGTTTGCTCTCCGGCCGGATTGCAAAAAGTGGCCTACCGGGCAGACTGAGCCGGGTTTGCCGCACACTGGTTGTCTCCCTCGATTCGCTGCGCTGATAGCGCAGCGAATCGAAGAGCCCACCAGTGTGGGTTTGCCGGTGGCCGTTGATCTTGGTCCGTCTTCTGTATGCTCGTCATATAACGCGGTATTATCATAATAAACAATGCTGCGCCTCCCACCAAACGTCAGGCATCAACGGCAAGCCTTTAGTTTCGCCTACTAGCCCGTTACATCCTGAGGCGGAGTTTTGTAAAATTTGCCGCGGCTTCTTTTCCTATAAAGGCTACATTACAGATTAGAAGATAGATCAACTGTTTCAGTTCAAGGGTGATGCCAGCATAGCTTGGCGCCTTAGGCGCCAAGCTATGCTGGCACCGCCTTTAAACTATCAGGCAAATTTATTTAAAGCTGTGGGTGTATCAGGATGAAACTGAAGGGCTAGACGGAGGCATACATCATCTTCAGAAGCCGATGCAGAATGCAGGGCCAGACGGCTCATGAGGATTTATTACCGCCTCAGTGATCTTCAGTATTTGCCACACCATTTATATTATCTATAGTTTTTGTCACTGACGAGGTATGGGGGGCTTTGATACTGTCAAAGCATACCGATACAAGTCGCCGTTGGTTTGCGCGGCATCGCAGGCGGGACTGAGATAACCAACAGTGATTTGTAATGAACTAAGGTAAACTCAATTTTAAATCACTCTTGTATCGTCTTTCGCCTCTGGTATGCTTCAGCATCAATAAACGGATGTGCGTCAAAGGTTAGGTCATCAGGTCAATCACAAAATGATGATCAAAACGGACAATTTACACACTCTTGAAGAAGCAAAGTGGCGTACGTCACTTTGAACTTACATGCGTCGCCAGATATAAACCGACCATAAACCAGTGCCGGAAAACTATTACTATTTTCAAGAGGTAGGTCTGCAAATCCTGTTCAGCCCTGCACTGGGCTGTACGGGTTTATAAAGATCTGTAACGATTGCAGACCTCATTTACATGCATGTTTATCATGTCACGCTGGGTGTAAGGACCATTAGCGGGCCCGCGCTTAGTAGACACGGACGAGAGCGGCAAATGTACCGTTCTGTCAAACTGACCAGCAGAGCGATCACTCCTTCGTACCGGACGAAGGAGTTGTCGCTCTGTTTCAACAGGAAGCACTGACTGGAGTTGTCTGTCACCAACAGGACAATAACTGGACGTGACTACTGTACGGCCCACACAGTCCAGCAATTAGGCAATTCACTGTCAGCGGACGCAGGTTGTGTTTTTGCAGTCTTTGTTAACCTATATCATACTGAGGTTAAAATCTTCAAATTTGTACACTGCCTATGCAAGCTACATAAGAGTACTTACAGATAAGGATATAGACCAATGGCTTTAGTTCAAGGGTGGTGCCAGAATAGCTTGGCGCCTAGAGGCGCCAAGCTATTCTGGCACTACCCTTGAACTATTTTAGTCAAACGTATTTCACACGCTGGTGTATTCCGAATGATGTGGGTTAATTCAACGCCAGAGCCCCAGCCGTCAGTGGCTGCAAAGAGGATTCAGCAAGAAGCATAGATCCTCACGAGCCCCCGCAGTTGCGGAGGCTCATTGACGATCTATACCTTTTGCAGTTGGATCGTGTACATTGTTTTCGGCAGTGAAAGAGTTAACATTCCGTCTCAGTCCACTGAGCCATTTCCATTCATCTGCAGGCGCTGATTCTCATTTGCCCCGCCATCAGCAGAAGTACTTGAGAGTTACGTTCATCTATGCTTACGGCTGCTGGGACTGACACATCTCAGTGGCCAAACTGAAGATGTAAGATTAACCAATTTAACCCCGACGCAATACAGCAGGAGGCGGTTCCACCATAATAATTCAAGGGTAGTTCCAGATTAGCTTGGCAACTCAGTGGTAGGTGACACCTACACATGTTGAGTGGTGCGGCCTTGGGGTTCAATTGGTAATGATGAAGTCATCTGAGTTGATTATACGTAGACTGATCAAGATCAAACAAAATCGTCAAAAACTGCAGACTGCAGGGGTTACTTCTATAGTATCTTACTGGACTGATTTGCGTATGATTCTTTGAGACAGGTAGATGGATTTCACAGAGTTGAGTCCGACGACGTTGCCGTTGTGTCGGGGTAGCGGCCGCACGCCAGTATTACCCTCATTTGTGACACCAAATGCCGGATTGGAGGTCACGCTGTCGTTTGGCGCAGAAAACTGCTATGCATCGTCGATCCGGGGCAATTAGTTTGGGGCGGGGGGGGGGGGGGGGCGGTGGGGGTGGGGGTGGGGAATGGTTCGCCGGACAGATCATTCGACCCGGGGTCAATTTGGCGTGGCCACGCCAAAGTGACTCCGGGTCGATCTGGCTTAGGCCGGTCGGGTCACTTCGCATCTAACACTAGTGGCCTTCGTTCACAAAAGGTGGCCGCTGGTGCGTCGCCGGCACAAAAGCCGCATCAGTGATGCCAGGTGGAAATTTCAATTAAAACCCTTTCACAGTAGGAAATGGCCGGACCATGCCGACTTTTGTCGCTGTAAAGTAATCACTTTGCCACCTGCACACGTTGCGCGCCTACGTAAGCGTCAGTAATTCTCTCCCCTAAACCTATGACGTCATGACTCCCCGGTTGGCCATTTGATTATCATGAGACCGGCCAAGAGGACTGCATTCTTTCTGTCACAAGCCAAGGCGGCCTCCTGCCACAGCCGCCCCCCCCCCCCCCCCCACACACACACCCTTCCGGTCCATATCAATGTAATTCTTTCATAGCCATTAAGTTATTTTGATCCGTTTTGATACGACTTTGTCGCAGCGGCCGCCGTTGACACTGAATAGTGAGGTTTCGTCGGCTTGCAACAAACGACTCCCAACACAACGAACGACCGCGACTGAAGTCACAGCGCCGGGATACTGAACCATCACTTAAAAGCACACTAGAGACGACACTCCGAAGGGCTCATGAGGATTCATGCCTCTTGGAGATGTTCGGAGTGTTGTATGTGCTTTTAATAAAAGGGCTGGTTATCTGCCACGACTTCGGCTCAGTTCTCGTTCCGGCGTTGTGGGGCGGAGTTGACGGGCGTTGAAAACGAAATCACAAGGCTAGTACAGTACCATAGACTGACGGGCCGATCTGTCTGATATAGTCATCGTAGGACACTAGACAGTGATCTGTTTCCGTAACTGGCGCAGACGTACGGTCACGAAGTCGGCTTGCTTGCGTAAACATAAAGTTCCTCCCGCCGTTGCCACTCATCACCCTCTTACACGAGTAGGCCCTACCAGGGTAAATGACTGACGTTGCGGCCTTGCCGGTACAACCACAAAACAGCCGTGTACTCCGGACGCGTTGACTTTCTTCGTCAGAGAATGTAGACTGAAAGCCACCAGTGCGCAAAAGGTCCTCGGGTCGACTTCAGCCGCTGTCGGCCCGCGCACAGCCGTGCTCGGGCCGACCACGGCTGACATCGGCCAGAGGGGCGGCCTTTCGCGGCAAGCTGGGACAGTGCCAAGAAGAGGCCGCATAGCGGACTGATTCTCAAAAGCATCTGCACGCGCGGCCGCAGGCGCCGCTTATAAGCGTCGATAGTGAGTATAGGCCCGTTAGAATCCCCCCTCCCCCTCTCCCCTTCTCCCCCCCCCCCCTTTTTTTTTTAAAAACCATGTAAACCCAGCTAGTCACCCATAAATAGTTATTTCGAAGGGACAGTAAGTCGGACTTAGTCATAGGCCCGTTAGAGTTACACGGGACCAGCAGAGTCTGAACAGCCTGTCCGCGTCAATCATGCAATTTTGATGAAGGGAGTGCGATTAAGTCACCGAACTGACGGCGTTAAAGAAACAACACTTCCCCTTGGGAAAGATCTACACGCAATATGTTGCATGTTGTCATGTTTATCACCTGAATTTTGTGGATCGATTTGCCGTCTGAGCTGATACCGTAGACGTTTTTGCTAACTGAATTCGTTAGTCCGCGTCATCAGACTACGAAGCTGAACTACCAATCAACTGCTTGCTACTCAAGAAAAAAGAATGAAAGCCGAGCGATTAATGACGTTCATTGGCCGGCGGACGGGGGGGGGGGGGGGGGGGGGGGGGGGGGGGTCAGTATAGACGTCCTTACTGAGTCCACCTGGCACTAAACTGTAGTGAATAGTAGAATTGACTGAGGTAGGCCTGCATGCTGCTGTTACGTTTGAACTTTATATTGGCACGTGCGAAATGGAAGCATACGAATACATCAATCGCTAATCGCTGGCAGCAAGACTAAGGCAGATTTATTTAACTCTATTTTACATTTCAGCAGACCCAGTGGTCGGTCCCTACGAAACGGTAGACTGATGGACAGGCCGGGAAGTCAAGTTCTTGTCAGTGTAAGCAAAGCCTAGGATTTTGCGGAGGAAAAGAGAGTCCTGTAGTCAGTAGTGTATCGGCTTTAGTGAAGCTTGAAGCCGGCAAAGGAGTCTACGCTGACCCCGCAATTTAACCCTTTGCCGGCTGTCGGTAGCGATATTTATTGTGATTGATTCCCGCAGGAATCATCACTCGCGACAAAAAGCGCTACCGGCGACAGCCAGACCGGGGTTAACTTGAAAGAAAAGCTAGGAATAAATGCCCACCAGACGCAGGGCTAGCCGCTCGTGTAAATCCGTGTTATCAGTGCCTCCCGCATACAATTATGACTGTACATGCCTGCTCAAAACCCACATACAACCCTTCTTTGACTTCAGCTGAAGATGATAGTGGGCTAGCAAAAGCATCGTGTCTGCCAACCAGAGTCATAGTCACGCTTAGTGCACGTGCGTCATTCTCCAGTCAGTGAAATGCACGTGCTTAATGCTCTTCCTCCCATTGAAACCTCGACAACATCTTTGTCAGTCTACAACTGTGACAGGCAACATGTAAAGAAGGATAATGAGTTTATATGAATAGGAGGGAGAGGGAGGGGATTGGCCCTAAAATCGTGATGCGTGACTGATTGGCGTTCTATCGGTTTTCGTCTTTCGTGAATGCTCTTGTTCATCTTCATGATGCGTGAAAAACGTATTCGTTGTGAAATGTAAAAGCCAAAATAAGATGTTCGTGACTTCGCGAAAACGTATCGAATATTTCGTAAAACGTAAATATGTCTGTTGCCGCACTGGTGAACTCATTCGAGACGTGCCGCCTCCGGATATGCGGCTTATGCCGCGTATCCGGAGGCGGCACGTCTAGAATGAGTTAAATGCACTTGTGTGTGTGTGTGTGTGTACGAAATAGTTCTTTTTTATTATTATTTTTATTATTATTATTATTATTAGTATCTCTTCTTTTTTATACTTTGTCTTGTTACCTTTCTGGTGTTATTTTACTTAAAATGTTATTAAGGAAAGACATGCAAAAAGGCCTGCGTGCCTACTGTCTTCATCCTTAGAAAATAAAGTTTCAGTTCAGTTCAGTTCCCTTTTTCAGTTTGATACATGTATTTCTGCCAGTTGAAGGACGTTGTCGGCTGTGAAAGCTGTCCGGCCATCCGGCACCATCGTCCAGTGCCGACGATGGCTCTTTTCCTCCCCCCTCCCCCCCCCCCTACCGCCCTCCCCACCTCCCCTTCGGCCCTGCAGCTGAAGGAGATTACAGAAGCATGTCTCTGTCCGTCATGTTATTTTTAAATTCATTATTCGCGAATCGCAAAATAAATCGTCGTAAATGCGTGATGGTACCATGTGCCGTACCCCATACCGGCCCCCTCTGAATATTCAGTATTGCCTCAGCCAGCTGATGGCGGCCAGAGTTTTTTTTTTTTTTTTTTTTTTTTGGGGGGGGGGGGGGGGGGGGGGGGGGGGGGATGTTTTCAGTTGCTATAGTACGGCCGCTCTGAGGCGCGAGTTGACGAAAATAAGCCCGCTTATTATTAATTTGGGTGCTGCCGTCGGTTTTAGGTTTGGCAACGACTAACTACTTCAGCTTTTTGCCAGGGCAGTCCCTTGTTTAACCCATTTAGCCCCGACGCACCACTGCAGAAGATGCATCTACCATAATAATTCAAGGGTAGTGCCAGATGAGCAAGCTCATTTGTCACTACCCTTGAATTATCATGGTTGATTCGTCTCCTGCAACTGGTACTTAGTCATTAGGTGACACCTCAAAGACTATGGATATGCGGCTTTGGGGTTAAATGGGTTAACCCGAGGCCGGTTTCGCTTTTGGGTGTAGTGCCGGAGAGAGGCAAGTCAGTGAGAGTGATTCTTGACTGCAATGAGACCGGTCCCTACTAGCGAGAGACATAGATTCACATGAGCCCCTCAGCCGCATGGGCCGCTGATGAAAATCAATATCTGAAGGCGCCAACAGAGATTCTTAAGTCAGGCACTTCATCTTTAACACCACCAGATGTTTCTTAGTGGTATTACCATAACCAATTTACTGGAGCCTTTCGGTTTGAATGCTCGAGACACAGACACCTATGCACGCATGCACCCCCCCCCCCCCCCCATCTCACACACACACACATGCACACACGCACAAACACACACACACACACCGACACGGAGCAGCAGACCGCATACCGTGCCAGTATTGCGGTTAGTGCGCGAACCCTGCCAAGCAAAGCTCTTCAAGTCGTTAATGACATGCACCTCGAGTACATGACCCAGAGACTCGGGGCTAAAAACAAAGCGCTGTTGCTCTTGACTGCATGGCTCATTGTGGTTTTCGCCTTCTTTACCACTATACTCAATTACGGACGTAGTGTAAGAAAGAGACAGCAGGCTTATACATTCGGAAACTCATGACTCAGTTTCAACTCATTCAGCCTCGACACACCACAGCAAGCTCGGCTGTGTGTCTCCAGTTTGGCAACTTTCTCGTTCCATCATGAGCCTGATGAAAAATAAGGAATTACAAAAGAAAAAGATATACGTTGAGGTGTACGTTACAGTAAGGCAAGCCTATTGCAGACAGAGCAGACCAACGCGACAGATGGGCCGAGTATTTTGAAGAGTTACTGAACAGACCCAGCCCACCCGACCCCCCAGACATCCAGCCAGCAGAGACCGACCTACCCATCAGCTGTGACAGACCCAGCCGGGAAGAGATCACTGGGGTGCAATGTATAGAAGGTGCCCAGTAGTGAAGGTACTACCTACGGGCGTAAGTAGTGCCTACAGCAGGTAGGCAGCAATGCATGGAACAAAGCGCCCTGCGAAGGCACTGCCTACGCTGCTGCCTACGGTAGGGCTGCTATTCCGAGGCCTGCCACAGCCACTAGGAAGTACTTACCGCATGTAAAGAAAGATGGCCGCGCCCGTGCTGTATGGCCGAATGCACAACCGGCGGAGAGCCATACGAAGAGAGCGAATATTCCGCGATGATCGAACCCATCCATTGGAGGTATATGACGACGAAAAAGTCTACAAGAGATTTAGATTCCCGAGAAACTTCATTTTTCAACTTGCTGCTGAAATCGAAGACCAAATCAAGCATGAAGTGCCGAGAAAAGGGTGCCTCTCCCCAGTGTTGCAAGTTTGTCTTGCACTGCGTTTTTACGCCTCGGGAACCAACCAGACGGTGATAGGAGACTTGCTTGGTGTTGATCAAGCCACCGTTTCTAGAACTGTCAGCAGAGTTACAGATGCGCTTTTTTCGACTGTCAGAAGGCACATCGTCTTCCCAGACCAAACAGAGGCTGACTACCAGAAAATCAAATTCTACAGAATGGCTGGAATGCCAGGTAAGGATGTGTGTTTATGTTGTGCCCCCTTCCCCCCCCCCCCCCCCACCAATTTTTAATTTTAATTTGTCAGCACTCTTAATGGCTACAATGGTCTGAAAGCATGTAACATGAATGTGATTTTACAAATACGAAAAACTGAAAAGAAAAGAAAACTTCCAAATTCTGTCATTCACTAAAATCAAAAAGTAAATTTGTATAAACGAAGCATGACTACATTTTGTTGTACATTTATTCATACTCCAAGTGCACAGATTTTCCTTCTCATTTACAAACTAGCCCTTCCACCTGTGACCAACCCTTTTCAACTACATGATATCGGAGAAATTGATGTCACCTATGTGTACGTTTGTACTAATTTTATCACCAAGTTAATTATCCATAGAATGTTTTGTTCCACAGGTTATCTGCAATGCTGACCTTGTGTTCATCAATGTTGTTGCTCGGTGAGTAGATTCAATATTTTATTTTAACGTCTCTTAACTTACATGTACTTTTAGACCACTTCATTATCACGCATGAACATACAAGCAAATCTATTCAATTTAAAGTTACAGTGCAACAATAAATCTAACGTTACTACAACATTGTACTAAAGTCTGCAGACATGTAAATTATTATTATTTAAAATCTGCCTTCCTCTTTTTTTCTGCCATCTTTCCTGTATAGGCGTCCGCCATACGCCATACGCCTACTTCCGCGCCTGCGCATTGCAGGGGATTCCCCTGCGATAAAATTAACTTGTGGGACAAGGTTGAACCTTCGTAGTCACAAGCTAGTGACTAGCGGGTTGGTTCCACGCATTGCTGCCTACAGTAGGTGCTTCCTACTCGGTGGTTACTACTTACGAAGGTAGTGCTTAGCGTGTGCAGTAAGTTCCTTCTATACATTGCACCCCAGAATAGCAGCGGTATTTTTGAAGAACGGCAAAGCAGCAGGGCCAGATGGCATCCCAGCGGAGTCTCTGAAAGCAGACCTAGAGACAACAGCAGAGATGCTGTACCCACTGTTTGGAATGATCTGGGAAGAGGAGGTGATGCCGTCTGACTGGAAGGAGGGGTACCTAATCAAGCTTCCCAAGAAAGGCGACCTCAGCAATTGTTCCAAATACAGAGGAATCACCTTGCTGTCAGTACCAGGAAAAGGCCTTCAACAGGATCATCCTGGAGAGAATGAAGAGCTCCGTTGACCCCCAGCTGAGAGACCAGCAAGCAGGATTCAGGAAAAACCGATCATGTACAGACCAGATCGCCACTCTCCGCATCATCGTGGAACAGTCTCTGGAGTGGAGCTCCCCACTGTACGTCAACTTTGTAGATTACGAGAAAGCATTTGACAGCGTGGACCGAGAGATTCTGTGGAAACTCCTACGACACTACGGTGTACCCACAAAGCTCGTCCGCCTGACCAAGAGCAGCTACGATGGCATGACATGTCGCGTGATCCACGAAGGGCAGTTCACCAGGGAGCTCCAGGTCGGAACCGGTGTCAGGCAGGGGTGTTCGCTGTCTCCGTTCCTCTTACTAGCCATAGACTGGGTCATGAAGAGGACCACAGAGCACAGACGAAGTGGACTACAGTGGACACTGTGGACACAGCTTGACGACCTCGATTTTGCAGACGACTTTGCTTTACTGTCCCACACTCATCAACAAAGCCACGAGGCTTGCTGACATCTCGTCCCAAGTGGGCCTCACCATCCACAAACGGAAAACAAAGACAATGAGGCTGAACGCAACCAGGGAAGAACCAGTCTTGCTTGCTGGCACCCCGTTGGAGGAGGTGGAGTCCTTCACCTAACTCGGGAGCTTCATAGACACAAAAGGCGGTACTGATGCAGATGTCAGAGCACGAATCGGTAAAGCCAGAGCAGCCTTTCTCCAGTTGAAAAAAGTGTGGAGTTCCAGAGAGCTGTCACACTTGAACACACCAAAGTCTGGATTTTCAACTCCAACGTAAAAGCAGTTCTCCTATATGGAGCAGAGACTTGGAGATTGACAAAAACCACAGTCAACAGAGTACAGATCTTCATAAACATTTGCCTTAGAAGAATTTGGAAAATCCATTGGCCAGAGAAGATCAGCAACGTCAGACTCTGGGAGAGAACAGAGCAGATAACAGCAGAGAATGAAATTGGGCGAAGAAGATGGGGATGGATTGGTCACAGTCTGAGAAAGCCAGCTTTTAGTATCACTAGGCAGGCATTGTCATAGAACCCCCAGGGAAAGAGGAAAAGAGGCAGGCCGAGAAACACCTGGCGTCGAGACCTCCAAACAGACATCAAAAGACTGGGAGCCACCTGGAGTAATCGAAGGAGAAGCACAGGACAGGAGTCTCTGGAGGTCTCTCGTCGACCTATACCCAGGGAGGGGTGACAGGCGTAAGTAAGTAAGTAAGTAAGTAAATACGTCACAGTTCAGGAGATAGATCGAGCATGATAGTAAAAGGGCGGTGCCAGAATAGCTCCAAGCTATTCTGTCACCACCTTTGAACTATTATGCTCGATCATTCTGTCTCTACAACTGTAATACAGTCTCTCAGAGGGCGACTTCAAAATTTGGGGATTTCGGTCCTGGGGTAGGATGTGTTAACCCGTTCAGTGCCGAGAAAATTTGCACGGGGTAATAGATCTGTTGCGGGGGCTCATGAGGATCTATGCCTCTTGCTGATACCTCTTTGAGTTCATGTTCCTGGGACAGCGAGGCATTTTTTTTTTTTTTTGGGTGCAAGTTGTTGAATTGACGAATATTGCAGACATGGTCTGCATTAACTGGCACTGAACGGATGAATCTTTTGTGCATGCAGCGACTGTAACCAGCACTGTTGACTGCGCGCACAAGGAAGTTCAGATATGACGGTCTCCCGTGGTACTGAATGATGGTCCGGAAGATCAGTGGAAGATTTTCTTGTCACTTCCGATGTGTGAACTTGTGTGCACCCGGTGTTTGTGGGTGAATTAGGTTGGGGAATATAATAAGCCGAAGCAGAGGTCGCGTTGACGTACTTTTATTTGTCGTTTATCAAATAGCAGAAAACAGCACCTAGGACAAATAGAACAAAACATTATCAGAAATGATGCCAGAAAGTTACATCATACAAATACCGTATTTACTACATGAACCAACTTAGTAATTCGAGTCATCACTAAGGCCGCAGCATTAGGCTGTCACTAAATTGTAATTAAAACCAAAAGATCAATATAAGGCGTCACATAATCATCAAAGATACGCATGATCGAACATACCACACATCATGATATTAAATGGCAACGAAGCATGAAATCAGCATGCAAATCAGGGCATTTAAGGCATCATGACCACAGTGTAAGCAAATCATAATTATCGTGACATCAAGAGTGTGGATCCGGACCTTAAGAGCATTTACTAAAATAGGCTGCCGGTGCCTTTAATCCTGGCCGCATAGTATACGTATAAGGGGTGCCATGTGCGCATACGTTGAACTCACTGATAATTACTATGCACTAACCCGTAGAGAAAAGGATCATTTCCTAACATTGGGAACCCACTACCCAGAAACTCAGCAAGTGTTGCCACTTGTTGTAACAGATCAAAATAAAAGCCGTGGCTAGTTGGTGAAATATAATCAAACACTGCCGATCATACACTAAATTTGGAAAGGTAGACATCGGTCGCATTACTCTGCTCGACCCAATGTAAACAAGCAGACAGCAGTGGGTCAAAAGGTCAGACAAAATGGCCGTCTATTTGAGCACCTCGTGACGTCACACGTATTGCCTGACAATGGAATACGCGAAGGTAAGGAAGGATAGCAGAGGCAAAGAAAGGCCTAATTAAACATGAAATAAAATGCATCAAGCACACAATACAAATAACGTATCAAAACCATATCTCAAAACAAACATTTGATGGCAAATCAAACCAACAAATGAATCGAGCAAAACAACAAGCACAAAAAGCATCTTCGATCAGTACAAGTCTGTAGAACAATCAAGCGAGCATAACAATAGCTGTCCTGAGAGTTAGAGTCTAAACTACAGATCTAAATACCTCCTTCATAAACTCTGAGTGCCACAAACAAAATTGGCACAGAGCCAACAAAGCGGAAGGAAAGTGTGCGTCGTACTGCAACGAACTGATCACTCAGTCCTGCCTCTCTCTTCCTTCAACTTTCAGTCGACCAGCCACAAGTCATAAATTCAGCGGATAATCTGGCACTGAAAATATGTTACTCGACAGCAAAGGAAACTAGCACTTAGAAATCAGGCAAGATGAGAACAAGGTTTTCCGAACAAAGTAGCGAAGCGGCAACTTGTTGCAATCGCCAGCAAAGGAAAGGCCGCTAATGGCCGACTGTCAGACACAGGGCAAAACCAACAAGCTAGCTCGTAAACTCTTCATCAGTTTCCAATAAACAACCAAACAATAGTATAACAACATCCATCCATACAGAATGTAACTTACGGATATCCCAGTGGATATGGTTGAAGATAAGCTCAGTGATGGCTCAGAGTGGTAGTAGCTATACTGTCAGTGGGGCGACTCTTAGGACAAAGACTTCCCGCTCTGGCACTGACCGGCTTAAATACTCTGCGAGCGAACCGCAAAGAGAGCAACTCGGCGCGGACCAAGAAACAGTTCCAGACAGACCGAAAAATGGGTAAATCTGTGCTTCTTAGGTACTACAAAAAGAGCCATAACTCAATAATTACTTATCACAAAGGCTTCGGGTTTGAAGCAAAAGACAGGAAATGTGAATAGCTACAAGCTACCATAACTATATTTTAGAGGGAAGTCCTAGAAATTTATTATTAAATTCTAAAATGGGCTAAGAGAGCTCATTGGAATTTGTAAAAGTAAGAAAATCGCTAATTGAACTATGGTGGTCATAAAATCACTACACACAGAGCATATGAGTAGAAGGAGTTGCATGAGGAAACTGATGTGAGTTACGGATTCTCGATCGGTAAAGCCGTTAAAAAGTTATAGAGGCTAGAACACGGACTCACTAACACAACTTTTAGAGTACTACAAAATGACTAGCTGACTGACTCGTTGCTGGGTTGCGGCCCCTGGCTAAGCGTGGGTAGCACAAAGGCTTATATAGAGACTTGTGTGGCCAGAGGGTAGAGGAATAAAAATAAACACATCATGGCGTCTCAGCTGGAGGGACCGCGTCAGCCGGTTACAGATGGAACATATGAGAAGAACTCCTTCACAGGCAATGCAGGAAACTGAGAAGAGGCGTCTAGACAATGCTGGCAGAATTGTATTGGTACTTAGGGTCACAATTTTCCGTCCTTTCCCATTAGAGCGACATAAGGCGTATGGGTTGTCAGTATTGCAGTACTTTCTGTGGCCTCTCCCCATTGTCATTTTTGACGGATGGGGAGGCGCCAAGCGAATCAGTACTGCCATGGTCTATCCATCTCATAGTGTAACATCGTGTATAACCCAATGAGTAAAAGGTCCTCGGGCCGACGTCAGCCGCCGATGGCCTGCGCACAGCCACTGATCAGCGGTCAAAGTCAGCCCGAGGACCACTGATGATTTTCTTATCGGTTTCACTCCCAGTAGGGAGGCATTTCACATTTCGGAAAATGAGGAACGGCGACTTTAGTGACGACAAAAATATGTGCTACCCAGTACCGTTACAGAAGGCTACCGGGCTGGAGTCGGCCGCAGTGGACCCGAGCACAGTCATGCGCCGGCCCACTGCGGCCGACTTCGGCCCGATGACCTGCACGTACTGGGTAGAAACGTTCTCCGTTTCTAGGCGACTTCACGCAAATGACTCGAATACTAAACTGACGAGCCATTTCGAGCCAATAAGCTGACGATGATCTGGTGCCAAGGCCTTTTCGCTCATGTTCATGCGCTCTCGTTTGCCTAACTGTAAAGGCGCATGTAGCTTCCATTCAAATCATCGTCTCACTGACAACATTTAAGCCGACTTTCTGTGAACATGTTAGCGTACCTAGTCAGTGTAATCAAGCCCATTTCTCAGTTCTGCAGTTCCCTGAACCCACGTCCAAAAAGTCGGATGACCCAATCAGTCGATGTTCGAGGCTAAAATTAATGTTAGAGGCTTGAAAGAAATAATACGACAACATGGGTGGCCTACAACAAGAGTGGATGTAGCATCATGTATAGTTTTGTTGTCACTGCACCGAAACGTTTTCTAGTAATTCATTTCTAGCCATTTATCAGTATAGTTTTTTTTCCCCTGTCCTTCGCTGACATGGCGGCCGGTGTCCCTTGCATTTATTTTAGGTTTTCAAGTCATTTGTGTATATTAGGGGTGTATATTAGGGGCCAATCTGGCACACGAGACGAATTTTCCAGCCGTTCATTTATTTACCGCAGGTTTGTTTAGCAGGTTTCGATAATTAGGGGGAGGTCCGTGGCGCAGTGGTTAAGGCGCCTGCCACCAATGCTAAAGGTGCGAGGTTCGATTCCGGGTTCTGGCGTCGGATTTTTCTCCTCTAGTAAGTGTCACCGTTAATTCGGGCGGACCGTCGGGGGTTCTTTCTCCGGGTACTCCGGCTCTTCCTCCCCCTCCACTTTGGTATCAGTTTCAGCCAACTTAATAAAATTTCAAATACAAAACGATTTCCAAATACCGTGTAGCTCGCTTGAGCTTGCCCTTAGCACCACGTGAATGTTCTGTGTTTACGTACAGTGTGTGAGTGAATGCGTGTGATTCACGTGAGCGTGCTTGTTGGGTTCAGTTCGCGGCTACATTCTGCGCATTGAGTTATATTATAAATATGAGAAATGCGCCATATAAACGCTATGCATTATTATTAATTATATGCGGCAGGTTTTCTAATCATGTACATAAGATTTTCAGGTATAACCCTCCTTTTCTAGTTTTTTTTTTTTTTTTCATCCACTGGGAAACAAGATTTGGCGTCGGGAGACCTATTGTGTCAGTTTGAAGATCCCAAATCAGTCAAAAGTTGCACTCCCCCCCCCCCCCCCCCCGACCCCCTCCCCCCCCTCCTCCCTCCGGCTTATGATAGATAAAAACTGATCCACCTCCGCATGGAGCCCCAAGCCGTCCGCGGAACATGGCTAGAAAGTGGGGTCAGCAAGAGGCATAGATCCTCACGGGCCCCCGCGACTGCGGGGGCCCGTGAGGATCTATGTCTCTTGCAGTTGGCCTGGGTCGTGTTCCGTCGCTTTTTCCACCTCGGCAGTGAAGTGGTTAATCTGGATGATTGACGTGAGTGAGGGTTAACTCCGATTGTAAAACCCAGCGCAAACAAGCCTTCATGAAATAATAATACGTAACGACGAGCTGTGATGAGTGCGCACCAAGGCAAAGCCTTTAGGCCATCGGGCGGACGTCGGCCGCCGTTGGCCCGCGCACGGCGGTGCGCGGCGCAACGGCTGGTGACGTCGGCCCGGTGGCCTTTTGCGCATTGGGAAGCTCGTCCATGCGGTGAGTGGACAAACATGCTTCCGTTTTTGCTCGCGCGATCGATGATGCTCAGTTGGTCGCCTTTCGCGCGTCTGTGTGTGCCGCTGGTCTGTGACTTTGGATCTTACGACTGAAGGCCGTGAAGTCTAATATCACGGAAAAGCACAGAGAGGATGTCGGAGTGCGTCTCGTCGGCCGTGTGGCTCGACGCTCCACTCCTGAAGTCAGTGTCAAGGATACAAAAAAACACACAAACGCGCGCGCACACGCGCACGCACGCACGCACACACGGCACACACAGACACGCACACACGGACACACACACACACACACACACACACACACACACACACACACACACACACACACACACACACACACACACACACACACACACACAAACCCAAAGCAAGCGTATACTTGAGCCTTCAACCCAGTACGTAAAAGGCCATCGGGCCGACGTCGACCGCAGTGGGCCCGCGCACAGTCGTGCGCGGGCCCACTGCGGCCGACTCCGGCCCGTTGGGCCTTTGCCGTACTGGAAAGTTGTTACCGTCTTAGTCTATTTCGGTCTGTGCGGAATAAGGCCGATCTCTGCCAGCAGTCTACGAGGCACATATCCTCACGGGACCGGCCCTTGCGACTTGCGGAGCAGCTCATGTGAATCTATGCCTCTTGAAGATGTTACTGGCTTTCCGAATGACTGAAAGCTGAAATGTACACCCCTAGTAATTATTAGATGTGTGGAACATACGCAGTCAGACCATATGTGCCGTGTGTGTGTGTGTGTGTGTGTGTCCTCACTGCAAACCAGGAGAAAGTTGAATGAGTGAGCTTAGTCCTGCGCCAGCCACTAAGCAAGGTGCGCCGCTATAGCTTAACTATTGCTTAGTGGCTGGTGCAGGACTAAGCTCGCTCATGTAACTGACCCCAGGTCCTCCTTCGTTTGAAAGTAAATGTGGGTGTTACTGCAAGTTGTGTTCCAGCGGCCGGGGACAGGTCACGGTCCTGACAGTTTTCGCAATAACTAAAAACATTTGTAGTGATACGGATTAGCGGTTTGTTGCGCACACAGCACACAGAGACAAGTTTGTAAGACTAACACTGACTTGAGACACACACACACTGACACACACACACACACAGACACACACACACACACACACACTACACACACACACACACACACACACACACACACACACACACACACACACACACACACACACACACACATAGACGGGGCGCATTGGCACACGACAGAGACAGGGCGCGCACACACACTCAAACACGCACGTGAAATGAGTCAAGACGAGAGAGAGAGAGAGAGAGAGAGAGAGAGAGAGATGCTATTCGTAAAATGCACACCTACTTTCTTTAACCCATGTAATTCCGAACTGAATTTTGGAGGTGTCACCCAACGATTATGTATCAGCTACAGGAGATGGATCGGCGACCATGATAATTCAAGGGTAGTGCCAGATCAGCTTGAATCAAGTTATCACGGTGTACTGCCATCTCATGACTATGTAGTGCGTCGGGGCTAAATGCTTAAGACTACTTGTAGACAGCCCACCACTGATTTGGCACTGATGAAACGGACTGACGAACTCGCCCGTATGCCTGAGATTGCCGAGAACTGAAATTTTCGCCGGGTGCCCGCACACACTGTCTCAGGTTAGTGAGTACTTCAGTTCTGGTCAGTCCGTTATCTTCTTGTTTTACCTCGCCTCATAATGCTGTCTGCAGATCTGTCTGCCACATTACTGACATTCTGCCGGTAAGGCACTGAGGGTTTTCCGGTGAGCCGGTATAGTCGGATCCTTGTGCCTATACGTCGTGCTGCCGAGGACTTTCCTGCTCACTGAAATGATTTCGCGCTAGCAACGCTGACACTGAAAACTCCGACCGAACTGTAGTTAATGACTCAGTTTGCGGAGCAAAAGTATCATAGGCAATGAATGGGTCTGTTGATTTGATGAAAAGAAAGAGAGGTCCTCACGAGCCCGGCATGATGAGGTTCTGTACCTTGTAGTGTTAGATGTCCTGTGTTGGAGAGACAGTGGCGATCTGTGATTGACATTCAGGGCCGGATCAATTACTTCGGGGGGGGGGGGGGGGGCGGGGGGGGGGGGGAGGGGGTTGGGGCGGTCAAAATTTTTGTGTGGGACCTTCAGCCTGACATAACAGCTCTTCCGACGCTAAATCTTGCTTTCCAAGTAGTCCACTAAATTAAAAAAAGGGCGGGGCTGGGGGGTATGGGCGTAGAAATATAGATTCTTACATCGGTGTCTAGGTGATGATGAGAATCTCACTCGAGTGATTTTAAAACCTTATCCTACGAGCGAAAGCTAGTAAAATAAGGTTTTAAGACCACGAGAATGAGATTTTCAGTATCACCTAAATACCGATGTAAAAAAATCTATTTCTTACTCATCTTTTTCTTTGCATAAATCCGATGTGACTTGGTTTTCGGCACACACCTAGTCACAAGTGTCTTGGCAAAGATCTTGACGTAATTTACTTTGTAATGTTTCAATATTTTGGATGCCAGACAAATGTTCCTACATGAAGATGTAATAGTGCAATACATGTCGCCAGTGCCAGTCGTCACTGTGAAATGATGTCATTGCGCGTGAGCAGAAAGTAGGTCAAGTTTCAGTATCGCGTGTACCCGTCCCTTTTTCTTGACCAGAATTTCGACTAGACATTTTTGTGCACACGTGACCGTTCATGCAGCAGGGCGGTATCCATAGGGGCTCGATGATAGTAGCTTTGACTAATGCAAATCCCCTGCGCCACCGCCTACTAAGCTCAAGACAGAATACAAGGGAAGAAACGACAGGCACACCGCAAATCGACGAAGCACTGTGATTCCAGAGCAGTTTTCAACCCTCCGCCTAAAACCTCGAACTGAACAGACTCGGTAGATATTTTGCCACAAATCTATACCAACCTTGTCCTCGATCAAAACTGATAGTTTTGCAAAGTCAAGCATCATTCATAGCAGACATTGCTTTGAAGGTTTTAGATGCGGCCGGAAATACGCCTCATGCTCATTTGTCATTGGTTTATGTAAATTAGCATATCCAATGAAATAAAAACAAGAGTGCATCTTAGGCTGTCGACATGAGCTTGTGACCTGCACGCAGCAGTCGCTTTAGGTACGTTTTTCCCCCAGCCCAAAAAAGTCTACTTTAATGGAGTCTGGTTTACTGCTTAGTTTCCAATATCTTTTCTTGTAATTCTCTTCGACTTTAGAGTAAACACGGCAGAAAACAATGGATGCACTGCAGTGCATAGTGGCCTCTTTCACAGCACTCTACTAAAGGGTTTAACGTTCAACTCTAGATGTTGAAAAAGAGGTCCGGGATACTTCTGGCCACAGCTAGATTTTCGCGGGTGTCCTTTGTTTCTTCCCTTGTATTTTGTCTTCAGCTTAGTAGGCGGTAGCGCGCACGCGGGGGCGCAGCGGATTTGCATTAGTCAAAGCTACTATCATCGGGCCCCTATGGCTGTATCACACACGTGATGGATAAGCTAGGGGGGGGTGGGGGGTGGCAGGGAGGGGCAGAGGGGGGAGGGGAGAGTTTTTTTTGTTGTTGCAGCATTTGAAAGAATTTTTGGCCTAGGTGTGTGTGGGTGCGAAAGCCCTGGCCCCCCCGCTCCCTCTCCCCCACATCCGGAAGTCCTGTAACCTCGGCCCCGATACGCCTCTGACATTGGTGCCAGAAGAACCTGTGATCAGTCGCATGATTTGAAACACATTATCACAAATCTTTGGCAAGCCACGACTGATGCAAGGAGCTCCAGTATAACACATATAGCACATTCCGTAATGGTATGCTCATTTACTCTGTCTTACACAATCCTAGGTTGTTATTGTTGTAACGTTGTGCAATTAATTCAGCCCCGGCTGACTCGGACACGCCACAACAAGATATGTATCGACCAGGATAGTTCAAGGGTGCTGCCAGAATAGCTTGGCGCCTTGGCGCGAAGCTATTGTGTCACCAGCCTTGAACTCTCACGGTCGATCTGTTTCCTGAACTGTAATGTAGTCTTCAGAAGACATCTTGTAACTTGGTAACTTTTCGACTTTGCGTTTCAATGTGTTAACCCATTTAGCCCCGAATCCGTACAAAAGGAGACGGATGGACCACGATAATTCAAGGGTAGTGCCAGATGAGCACTGCCCTTGAATTATCATGGTCGATCCATCTTCTGCAACAGGTACACAGTTCTTAACTAGCACCACCAAAATTAGAGAATTGTGGTTTTGGGGTTAAATGGGTTAAACAACACTACGTTTTAGAACTAGCCGGAGAGAAGTCGGATCCTCACAATTTCTCGGTCGTGGCTTGGTGGCCCACATACCTGACGGCGAATTTATAATTTATAATAATAATAATAAGGAGGAGGATTTATAAGGTGCCTATACATGGTAAGATGCTCTAGGCGCCGTACATACGAACAAGAAAAATATTACATAAAAGGTAACAAAACCAAAACTACATGTACAATTACACAAAAGAACAGAAAATGACTAAATACATGAACACTGATAATCAAGATGGGAAAAGATGGGTTTTAAGACTGTGTCTACAACTGGTATTGGACTCACTGTGTCTCAATGATTTAGGAAGATCATTCCAGACTATGGACCCTGGTAAGAAAAAGATCTCTTCCCAAATCCTTTAGTCCCTTACTGTAGGAATCCAAACTGCATTTTATTGTCAGACGAACTGCGCAATTGCCGCGAAGGGATATAACAGTGAAGGGGCTTTGAGAGATAAGTGGGTCCAGTGCCAGAAAGGGAAACATGACAAATGGACAAGACTTTTTGTTTAACTCTCTCCTTCACTGGCAACCAGTGTAGAGCGTGCAGGATGGGGGACACATGGTCTGCCTTTTTTGCTTTCATGACCAGACGTGCGGCTGAATTTTGGACTATCTGGAGCCGATCAAATAGATACTGCGGCATCCAGAAAAAAGGGAGTTGGCATAGTCAATGCGAGACAGAACAAATGAACAAACCGGAGTTTTTGTAGCCTCTGAGGTAAGGAACTGTCTAATAGAGCTAATACGACGCATGTCCATATAGGCTGCCCTGCAAATGTTTATCACTATCCATGGACAAGTCATGCTCAATTGCAACACCCAGGTTCTTCACTGACTGAGAGAACTGACGGTCGTGTTCTCAATCATGATATGCTGAGGCAAAGCGGTAGAAGAAGACATTCTGGTTGATGCAATGAGCATGGTTTCCGTTTTTCCTTCGTTCAGTTTGAGCTTGTTTTCTGACATCTATAGCCTCACATCAAGAATGCAATGCGACACGCTTTGGATGATCTAGTTGACCTGACTCACACTACCTGACTTATAGAGCTGTGTATCATCACTGTAAGCGTGATGTGAAACAGAGTGTCCAGCAATAATACTAGACAAAGGCTGTACATATAGTAGGCAAAGCACTGGGCCTAATACTGATCCTTGTGGAACCCCAAAACGGAGGCTGGCAGCTGCAGAGACATGCCCAGCAACAGACACAGTCTGTGATCGCTCAGTAATGTAAGAGTGGAACCAAGACAGGGCAGTGCCATCAATGCCAAAAATAAGCTGGAGACGATTAATCAGGGTAGTGTGGTCGATTGTGTCAAACGCGCTAGAAAGATCTAGTAAAGCGAGCACTGACACCTTACCATCATCCAGAGTAAGTAACAACTCATTCATGATTCTGAGAAGCGCTGTTTCAGTACTGTGGCAACATCTGTAGGCTGACTGAAATGGATCCTTAAGATTATTCAAGGCCACGTGATCCAAAAGTTGCGAAAGCACAATATTTTTGATCACCTTTGACAGAAACGGTAGGTTTGAGACAGGTCTATAATTCTTAAGGTCTTTGTGATCTAATGAGGGTTTTTTTAAGTAGGGGTTTCACAACAGCACTTTTATACAGTGGAGGGAAAACACCAGATGCAAGCGAATCATTGACAATGTGAGTTACGTGCGGCAGTAACCTATCCAAACAGTTATACAACAAAGTGGTAGGCACTGGATCGAGTCACATGACTTAGGGGTCATCTTCATTGGTGACAACTTGTGGACATCGTCACAGCAGACAGGTCTAAACACAGAATAGTCTGTCCACAAAAGCATAAGTCATTAGAAGAGACTGTTTTTGTCTGAAAAGACTGTGAGTCAAGATCGTCGCGAATGTCTTAGACTTTGTCCATGAAATATGTGATAAAACGAGATGGAAGTTCTGTAGTGGAGTATATGCTAGGAAGAGGAGAATACTTGACTTTGCCCAGCAGCTGATCAGACACTGAGTACAGTTGCTTACTGGTGTTGCATGCAGCAATCTTCATACTGTAGAAGGAAGTTTTTGCTGTGCTCACTAAACTGGTTACAGCTTTCTTGGCAGCAGAAAACAATTGCTTGTGTACTGTAAACCCAGATTTGCGCCACTGTCTTTCTGTCCTACGACGTTCGTGTTTGGCGGTGCGTAGATTACTCGCTACATAAATACCGTAATTATTATTATTATTTACAGCATTGTGCCATGGGGTTGATCTACGGGCTGGAATCTTACGACGTGTCGCAGGAGCAAGTTGGTCCAGTGCCGACCGTAGACATTTATCCAGTGCTTCAGCAGTAACCTCGGTAACAGTGGGAAGTCGCTCTAAAAGATCCGCCTCAAATGCAAGTCGATCAAGAGTCCGAATGTTTCGAACTGTCTTGAACACTGGAGCTGCACAAGGCCGAAGCACGTTAAGGCGGGCTGTAACGCAGTAGTGGTCAGACGATAATGCATCAGTAACTGCAGCAGAAGATAGGTAGTCACTGTCTGATCTCACAAAAACCCAGCCAAGAATGTGTCCGTGGATGCGTGTAGGCCTGTCAACAACCTGTGCAGAACTTTGTGTTTTGCAGGCGGAAGCAGCCACGGCCATCAAACACTTACTCTATACACGTATCTGGGTGTATAGAGTCTGCATTTGTAGGATGTTATATCTTATGGATGGTCTGAGTGCATCGCACCATCATAAATAAAAACATTTTGCCTGTCACAAAATCCACTAGGCCGCAAGCTCGCAGTAGCAAACACCTTTGCTTAGTGGTTTGCGCAGGATTTAAGCTCACTCGTGCAACTGGCCCCTGCTCCTCACACCCAAGACCGCTGAGCCTGGGTGGATCAATGACACAGAACAGCTGGAAGACTGACAAACAGTATACCGATATATTGTCTCTAATCGTAGTAATAAACACTTTTCGCTAACTCTTTCATATACGTTTGTTGTGTTTTAAAAATAAATTTTATAATGATATGTTTGTTTGTTTGTTTTTTTAAACCGAATACGTTTAAAAGTCGAAGTTAAATGAAAGTCAGTTTATGTACTTTTGTTGTTGTTGTTGTTGCGATTCTGACTTCCAAGGACTAAGAGTGGCAATAAACGGACACTGCATTTCAGATGTGTGGCTGAGCATGGATCAGGTAAGGCTATATTAGTTATTGGTAGCAGTCGCTTGCTGCACGGACCCTTGTAGGTCTAAGGGAGGTCAAAGGCCTTCGGGGTACAATGGTTTCTTTGACCTCCCTCAGCAGCAAGCCCCTGCTATTTTCGTAAACGAAATCAAGAAGAAATCTTCCGACCTGTATCACGCCAGACATGACCGACGTCAAAGGAATATACATTTATACATAACATACTTATGACGTAATTAAAAAATCTTCCATGACGTTCCGTCTCCAGTAGTGTGCCTGTTGTTTCGAACAACACTAAGTAACTTTTTACTTTAGAACGTTTTGGTGATTTCTTTTTTATAGAACAAAACTCGCATCCAAGATACGCCACAAAGAGGGCTACAAGAAGTCCGCCATTTGTCGCTACAAGGGTTTTTGTAGCGAGTTCACATGGTTCGGTTTGCGCTTAAGTGATTGGTCTTGTGACGTACCTGATCCATACTCAACCGCACAACTGAAATGTAGTGTCAGTTCATTGCCACTCTATCTAAAGGAGTGTTTAGAAGTGTCTAAAGACGAGAAAGCCTTGTGTTTGTCCCACCACAACAGGACCACCAACAGGACCAGCACACGTAACCGCCAGAATTCGGCAGATTTTTTTTTTTGTAAACAAATGTCCGACAGGCTTTACCGATTCAACGTCATGCAAACAACGACTACAGCCGGGCTTGATGACCGAACTCTGCATTTCTTGAAACGACAACGCAGTACGCAAAGGTCGTCGGGCCGACG
Source organism: Semisulcospira habei (assembly GCA_036245525.1). NCBI lineage: Eukaryota > Metazoa > Mollusca > Gastropoda > Semisulcospiridae > Semisulcospira > Semisulcospira habei. The sequence continues at coordinate 267,636,901 of BTPG01000002.1, read as the reverse complement.
TCAGCCGCAGTGGGCCCGCGCACGGTTGTGTGCGGGTCCACTGCAGCCTACGTGGGCCCGACGGTCTTTTGCTTACTTGGATCAGCAGAGTCAACCGCTATCAGAGGCCCTCCCCCCCCCCCCCCCCCTAGCCGTTGCGTTTGAATAGCGGCCTTTTTTGTTAGAGTACAGCGACCAATTTCACACGCTGTCGCATGTAGATTACAGCCTCCCACCCACCCCCCACCCCACCCCACCCCCAACCCCTCAACCACCCCACCACCCCCTCTGACATCTGAGTCACACGTGGGGACAAAGTTACCAGAAACAGCAGTCCAATATAAACGCAACAGGACAGTCCTGAGAGCAAAAAGGTCCTCGGCCCTAGGATTTGTTTTGCTTATATTATTTCATGGCACACACACACACACACACACACACACACACACACACACACACACACACACACACACACACACACACACACACACACACACACACACACACACAAGAACAAATAAAAACGGTTGTGACCACAAAATCATATCCCGAACATCTGACATTTGAGTACACGTGCATTTCAACGATACACAGGAATGCTTCATTTGAAAAAAGAAAACATTAGGCCTTTGGCTGTCGGTTGCGGTTTTTGTGGCGATGATTCCTACATTAATCATGGCGACAAAAAAGCCGCCGACAGCCAAAGGGTTAACCTGTTTATTTGCCGAGAAAAAATCGAACACCAAACAACTGCAAGAGGTGTAGATCCTCATGAGCCCCCGCAGTTGCGGGGGCTCATGAGGATCTACACCTCTTGCTGAGACAAAATAATGCTTTACAGTGTTCCCTGGACGGTTGTGGCTTTTGGTCGTTCAATGAAAATAATGCATCCAGTGGCGAGAAAGGGGTTAATAAGTTTTAAACAGCAACAACAATAGCAACAAGTTTACAGCAGCAACAGCAACAACAACAACAACATCATCATCATCATCATCATCAACAACAACAACAACAACAACAAGAAAAAGGAGAAAACGTTTTCCGCCTAAAGGATATGTTTTCTTGTCAGTTTAACAGTTGCGTCGAGCCCAAAAACAAGGGTGTGACTTTCTGTCAAAAACCAACAAAGCTTCTGTAGAGTGTCGCATTTAGGCAGGACTGATTGTCAAAGCTGGATAACATCGTCGACATTGTTTTGCAAACCACATACACACAGCAGGACACGCGGCGTCAAACAAGGTACACATGTACACACAATAACCTGTGTGTTTGTGTGCACTAGATCTTTTAGTTTCAAAACAAAGTGCACTTTTTTATGGTGTACACATTCTGGAGGGGGGGGGGGGGGGGGGGAGGGGAAGAGAGAGAGAGAGAGAGAGAGAGGGGGGGGGGGGGTGATCGTTAGGCATAGTTGTCACAGCCGACTGTTTCAGGGGTCAGTCACATCTGTGAGCTTAGTCCTGCGCCAGCCACTAAGCAAGATGCTCCGCTATAGCGGAGCACTTGCTTAGTGGCTGGCGCAGGATTAAGCCATAGCGGAGCACCATGCTTAGGGGCTAGCGCAGGACAGCTATAGCGGAGCACATTGCTTAGTGGCTGGCACAGGACTAAGCTTGCTCATGCAACCGGCCCCAAGGCCCTCCCTACACGTGGGAAACGTTTGAAAATAGTATTGCATTACGCTTCAGCTCGGCCGGCTGTGTGTCTCTCCTTTGGCAACTTTCTCGTAACATCCTGAGGGTGAAATTATGATTTTTTGTCAAAGATATCCTCTGAGGTCTACGTCACAGTTCTAGAGATAGATCGACCATGAAAGTTCAAGGGTGGTGTCAGAATAGCTAGGCGCGTACAGGCGCCAAGCTATTCTGACACCACCTTTGAACTATCAAGGTCGATCCACATCCTGCCGTAGCATGTCCGGTGGGTTTTATGGTCTAACTGAACGAAAGGTCGGCGGACTGATGTCGGCTGTGCCGCACGGGTTAACAACGGCCGAGGTCAGCCCGAACTTGCTTGTTCAATTTTAAATCCAGTGCCGGCTACAAAAGTGTCAAAACTGACCGAGACCCCTACTAGTAAGGGAAACTTGACCAATACAATGCTACTGTTATAGCCGCAAAGGCCAGTATGTCAATTTTTTTTTAGAAAAGCTAGATTTTCAATGTATAACAACTAAACAATTTCGCTTTTCTCAAAAATGGACACACTAGATTTGCCAATAAAGGCCCAAAAACGGCAGCTTGAGTTAGAGAACTTACAGTAACACTCACACAGTGAACCTTTCAGCCTTGCTCTGTTGGAGGCACATATCTTCATGCAGTCCCGTATGCAGTAGAGATCTAAAGTGGATATATGCATTTCCACTGGGAAGTAAGAATAAGAATAAGAATAAGAGTACTTTATTATCTCGAAAAGAGAAGTTCGGTTGTGGTACATTTATAACAAATAGTACAAACAAGACATAAAAACATTATAGCATAATTATGAACATTTTCTCCCTGCACTTGCACAGCTACAAATTCCAAATGGATATAAAGTAAACACTACAAAATCTTTACACATAACTCTTACACATCTCACACAAACATCTTTTATGGACTGAACTGAGCGGCACGTATACATTCACACCCACCTCTACATATGCATACATAATACGCGTGTTTCAACCTAGTCCTAACCCTCACTACTTATTATACAAACATCTCAGTACATTATTACACATTATTACACAAGCTGCATAATTAAAGTCTACCATAGTAAAATAATTAGTGGGTAAACACTCAGTAACAACAATCCCAGTATGTCCATGTTCACCACCAAAGTACACGTTCATCTGAGTCTCTGTCTGCACTTATGAGGAGATCATCGGGTATCATAAACTCTCAGTAGGCATCAATGGGACGACGGTTTAGATGGCATCGGTATTGCATAACTTCTAACTCATTGTGCCCGAGGTACGAAATACCCACATTATTTTTGGAGTTATCCTTTGAGGACAGCATTACAATTCAGGAGACAGATCGACCATGATAGTTCAGGGGTGGTGGTAGAATACCTTGGCGCCTATAGGCGCCAAGCTATTTTGCCACCACCCTTGAACTATCATGGTCGAGCCCTACTACTGCGGTGTGTCGTGGGCAGAATGGGTTAATTTCAAGTGTCAGCTCGGTGCGGGAGATAAACTCTGCCATTGTATGGCAAAAGCCGACATGTGCATTTTGGATAAAAGCGAGATTTTCATTGCATATCAACACAAATGTTTCTTATATATATATAGAAAATACATACTGCCTTTTGCCATACAACTGGTCATTTTATCTCGTCAGCGGCCGATAGCTGATCAGGCACTACTGGCTTAGAGCTATCATAACCAACTCATTTCCCTCAGCCCGCCATGAGATGGCCTTAGTCGCCTGCTCGGCGTTAAAACCCCCAAACTATCCTACTAACTGATCTCCCTCAGCTGTCCAGTAGTCTTTAACATACGATTCCACACACTTAAAGCGTCATTTTAAGCAATTAACTCTTTCATTGCCGAAAAAAAACCCGAATACGATCAACCTGCAAGAGGCATAGATCTTCATGAGTCCCCGCAGTTGCGGGGACCCATGAGGAGCTATGTCTCTTGCTGACACCACGTTGAATCCATGTTCCTTGGGCGGCTTGGACTCGGCTTTGGCGCGTGATTGACCAAGATTTCAGAAACACGTTTTGTGTCAACTGGCAGTAAGGGGTTAATTTTCATTGCTCATAATATGACCTTTACACGTGTTCTTGGCATGTCAGAACTGTCTTACTTTATGCAGGACAAACACTGAGAATCCGTTTCATTTTATCCCACATAGTCAGTTTTGCACTCTTGAGGGTTTATGTCTCTACAGCAGTGGGTATAGCGTTTGCCATTTGCCCAGCCAGTCAAGCAGTTAAATCATTCGCGGCCAGCCGCATCCGGATGCGGCTGAATTAACCATTTGGCTAAAACTGAAAAAGTAGCGTCTGCGAAGGTATTCAAAGTGGCTGCCGCAATGCCGCTTCGCGATTTGGACTAAGATTTTTTGTTTTGTACTCTTGGCAGGAGGGATACCACAAACAGCGCTGCACCTCCCACAAATCAATAAAATAGGTCTGGTTCTTCACACGAAAGTGAAATATCGCCTTCCGCCATTTTTGTTGGATCGGTGACTATCTTTTTATTTATTAATATTTCGAGTAAATACTCTTTGTCAAAATAGACAAACAAACAAACAGAGAGATTAGCCGCTACTTATCTTCATTGGCAGAAGGAATGTGGCCACATTCTTCTGCCAATGAAGATAAGTAGCGGCTAATCTCTCTGTTTGTTTGTTTGTCTATTTTGACAAAGGGTATTTACCCGAAATATTAATAAATTGTGTTGTACCCGTCTTTTCTAAGCGTGTTTCTTTCTCCGTTGGGTACTTCTTTGCATATTACACGCTTGGCAGTCACCTTTTTTGTCTGGATTGTTTATCTTTTTATTGCCAACGCAGACGGAAGAGAGTAAAAGTTTTGACCAATCAGAGAGAAGGATCGCCTTGGATTGTCGTCAACACATGCGATCTTTTTCCGATAGCGAACTATGGTTTGCCGAGGCCGGTTCGCGAACTACTGACTTCGAACTAGTTCGCCGTATTTTTGGATCGTCCAAATAAGAACCAACCTGGTTCGCCCGAGATCGCGAACTCTAGATCGTCAGAGTTGGCGAACAAATGTACGGGTAGGTTCGTCCAATTAAGAACGGCCTGGGACTAAAACAGCTAAATAGCTTGTGGCGAGGTGAAACCAACCAGAACATAACCATCCTGTGAGGTCTCGGTGATAAAAGTCGCATAAAACCAAAGACAATACATATAATGAATTGTCTTTGATAAACCTCCATATAAATTTGCCATATGCCAGATCGTGGATTACCAGGGACTGTCCGTTAGAATGTGCCGTCACCGGGTTACGTAATTTCTGTAATTCTCAGCTTTAGCAACGATTCAGTGTTTATTGAACTAAAGCTAAACCAGAGCACAGCAATTTGTGTCTGGTCTTTACAGGTGGTGGTTGTTTCAAAATAGACGAAAAAACAAGTATTCAATTTTCTACCTATCAGTGTGAAAAAGCAAAATAGCTCATTCACACTGACAAGCTAAGTAGCGAACTGTATATACCTGCTTGTTTTTTATATTAACTCTTTATATCATGATACACTCTCATATTAGATAAATCTGACCATGGTAGTTCAAGGGTGGTGCCAGGACAGCTTGGCGCCCAGAGGCGATTTGCATTTGTTAATCGGGTAAAACCCCTTCAAACTTTTCAAAATAGTCGAAGAAACGAGTATTCAATTCGCTACTTATCTTATCAGTGTGAAAAAGCAAAACTATCTCCTTCATACTGACAAGCTAAGTAGCGAACTGTATATACCTGCTTGGTTTACAAAAAAATTAACCCTTTACATCCTGAAAGAAAAATAGAAAAGAGAGGTTGAAAACCTGTTTAAGTTAGATGAAACACGAAGTTTCGGATCAAAGATCCTTCTTCTCGGTGATGTGGAAACAACGTAGAACAAAAAAGAACACACGATAGAAAGAAAAGACGTCATCCTGTACAGAGAAAATTTAGAATGACGTAAAAAAATAAAAAATAAAAATATTAAATGAGAGAGAGAGAGAACAGAAGATACATAATGACACATAATGCACACGCACAAAACATTTAGAACGAAACTTAAGTCTACATACATTCACGTCACAGCAGGCATTCGCATTTACTCGTGCCTGCTCAGTGCCGCTCACGTACATGCATACACACACACACACACACACACACACACACACACACACACACACACACACACACACACACACACACACACACACACACACATGCAGACAAAAGCGTCAGAGTGGGTTACCTACCATTTTATGTCAAAATGGGTTCCCATATTTCTATTTATTCTAGGGCTCTGGAATTGATGCGAATGTTTAGAACTCACCTTATAACTAAGCTCTATAACTTAAAATAAAATAGACATTTTCTAGAAACAGAGCCACTAGATGGAAAAAAAATGGGTTTTTACCAATAATGTGGGTGCCTCTCACACACAAAAACTGGCATTACAGTCAAAATGGGTGTCTTCACAACAGTAGGCGTCTGTAATAAGGTCAAGTTCATGTAATACTTCTTTTTCACATTAATTTTTTTTTCCAACTTAATGTGTATGTGTGCTTTTAACATTTTTAACATTGTATGGTGCAAAATTCAATAAACACTGGCCCGTAACCTTTCGATTATGATTTTTACAGAGGAAATCTTTTAAACATTGCTGCGTTTTGTCCTTCTGAAGCAAAACAGTTTATCATGGCATTGATGTGAGAATCAACATAATGTATTCTGGAAATTAAAGGACTTTTTTTTTGGTTTTGGGTACTCTGGAGTTTCAGACAAACAGCAACAGAGCATTTTGAATATTAACCCTTATCATTCGGAATACACCAGTGTGTGCAACAAGTGTGACTGAAATAGTCCAAGGGTTAGTGCCAGAATAGCTTGGTGCCTATAGGTGCCAAGCTATTGTGGCACCACCCTTGAACTAAAGCCATTGCTCTATGTCCTCATCTGTAAGTACTGTAATGTAGCTTGCATAGAATTATGGCAGTGAACAAATTTGAAGCTTTTAGCCTCAGTATGACTATGATGCGGGTCAAAAAGTGTGGAAAAATATGAAAGATAGAAAAAGACCCAGACGAAGAAACTAACACTTAACTTATTCTACCCCAGCAAAATAAAGATCCACCACAATAGTTCAAGGGTGATGCCAGAATAGCTTGGCGCCTATGGGCGCCAAGCTATTCTGGCATCACCCTTGAACTATCATGGTGGATCTGTGTCCTGCACTGCAACGCAGTCTTCTGAAGACGACTTCAACATTTGGGGATTCCGGTCTTGGGGTAGAATGAGTTAAAATGACAGAACAGAACACTGACATTAATTAATTAACTGACAACATAAGAAATCACTTGAAACTTCAGCCTTTATTATTGTCTTTCGTCCCCAACAACCAACCATTCTTCTAATTTGCAGAGTTTTAAATGGTATGCAGTATATTACAAAATGATCCAGCCCCCCCCCCCCCCCCCCCCCAATAACACTCTTGTAATCAATCTTTACGTTGTCAATGGTTTTCTTATCGTATCTTATTATTGTCTTTTGTCCCCAGCCGGCTGTTTCGTTTTGCAAATCCAAAGGTTATACAGTATACAAAATGATCCAGGCGTCCATCAGATAAAAAAAAAAAGCAGGCTATACATGCTGAAACCACCCCAATAACAACACTCTTGTAATAAATCTGTATGAAACCGAAAATGCCGCGAGTGGCGGGGAACCTCAATTTGTAACTTTTTCAGTCTGTTGCGGACGTAATCCTTAATGTTTGTCCAGCGCCTATGTCTAAGTGCGGGCTCCTCTGCCATTGCGTGCTGTATCTCGGCCTTTCCAGGAAGTTTGTTCATGACGAGGTGTGTCTTGAAACGAGTTTGAACAGCTTTCTCTTCAGCTCCCCCCCCCCCCCCCCCCCCATGGTTTCCTTGTAAATCTAGCTTTCTTTCGAACAGGAGCTGACGCAGTACTGTCATCATCAAAACTATCTAGATTGTCATCAGGCTCTGGACGTCTTTTCTCCGTCATGCTCATCGATTCTTGTGTTGTTGACTTGCTACTTGCTTCATTCACAGGTGCTGTTCCCCCCGAGACCTCTCTGCCAGTTTCTGATGTGTCTTCATTGTCAAAGTCAATCTCTTCATCATCGCCCAGCTCAGCTCTAATGCAACTCTCAAAATCTGTCATCCCATTGTTAACTGACAGAAGAATCTTTGCCACTTTTGCTTTTTGAAGGACGTCTTGAGGTTGGCGGTAGATATGGCGATGTATCCGAATATCATGGCCAAGGAAATCTGCCAGCTGATCCTGGTCTAACTCCAAGATGGCCATTGACTGAGCCAAAGTTGCAACCTGCTTCTGTAACTGAGTAAATGTGAACATGGCTGGGTATGACACCCCTGCTTCTAGGCCATGGGCCTTTAGAACATCATGGCCTCTGTAAGGCCTCTGACCAGAAGGTGTGGCAAAGATGTACTGGGAATCAGCGAGAGCTGGCACTGATTGCCTCATTTGAAGGATTCTGTCCACAGTTGTCATCATCTTCTTCGTCAGCAAAACGGGAACACTCCTATTAAACTTGCCTCTGATTTCCACTCGCTGAAAATGATTCACCATTTTCTTCTCAACCTCTGTGAGACCTTTCAAGATATCTTGATTGGTGATCGATCCAATCTTAGCATTCTGGAAGTCTGACACCTTCATTCTCTGAACTTCTCCCCCTCGTTTTCGGTTGAAAAGTGATACAGCACAAAGAGTTGCTTTAACCACTGTCGGATAATCTTCCGAAACCATCCTTGTCTCAAGAAGCTGTTGGACCTTCCTCACATCTTCACATGATGGGATCAGCTTGGGTTTGTTCATGGTCATTTTCCCGACCGACTGGGCTGCTGTAGCGGACACACAATCATACCAGTCCCCGTTGAAGACAGAGTCAAACCGCTGCGCCTCAGAGAGCTCCTGTCGCCGCCTGTCGTCTGAACCCTGCCCAAGCTGTTTGGATGCCTGTGACTGTTTGATCTGTGAACACTTTTTCAAAGCATGGCCTATGCGCATTGCGGGATTGCCTTTTTTGAACTGATGTATGTCCTCATCAAAATCTGCTAGCTCTTTTACAGCCAGGACAACATGATCAAAGCTAGCTGAATTGATCACAGCATTTAAACTTGCGATTTTCATTTCTGACTTCACTCTGATAATCTTTAATAGTCTCCCTAACTCCCGCATCCTGGAGCTGATTTGTCCAGCCGTGTGTTCTTCAATGTCCCTGCGGTCAAATAATCTCTTTCCATACTCAAGAAGCAAGGGGTCAGTTCTGATGAGACGGCTTATCTCATCATCTCTCTGGCTGGCCAAGACCTTGTGATACAAGGAAAATTCAACGTCTAAGGGTATTGGAAGCATTAGCCGACCACGGCGCGCCGCGTCCCCTCGCCGAGTGATCTGAAACCCTCCTGGCTTCTGACAGCAACGTTTTGAGTGTACAGAGATCAGCTTTTTTTGATAGAGCCCTTTGCAATGGCTACAGGCGAGAAGGTCGTCTACCTTACTAGTTTTGGTGCGATACTTAGGAATCAAACATCCGGATTTGTTTTCAAGAACAGCAACGTTATGCATGTAATCACCCTCATCTTGTAGTCTGATCCATGCTCGACGTCTCTGCTTGGTCCCTTTTTTCATCGACAAAATTTTAGCAACGTCTGCCTCATCTGCATGGACATCTTGTAAGTGCGTGCTCATTTTCAAGACAAGCTTGCCACACAATTTGCATGCATGTTTCTTGTCCCATTTGTACTTTCCTTTCCCTCTCTGCGACACGTGCACACCTGTTTCTTCTGTAAGTGCTCTTTCCCCACTCTTTCCAGCATCATGTTCCTCCTGCCTATCCACATTCTCATTGCCACCCCCTAACGCACACTGCACCTTGCTGGTACTAGCGTCACTGACACCTGGCCACCCTGAACCTGCCACTTTGATGAAATCTAACATAGTCGATACAATACTGTCTATGTCAGAGATCCCAGCAATTGATGCCGACACACCCTCTGAATCCGGTGAGCTCGAGCCAGGAACAAACTCCTCGTCATCACTGCCCTCGTATTGCGATGCGCTGGCACTACTCTCAGTCTCGGGTCCATCCCAGGCGCCATTTGCCAACTGGAGAAAGAAAGAAAGAAAGAAAGAAAGATTGAAAGCAAAGCTGCATTAGGACACAAACAGCCCAATTTTGGCTTAAGGGGCCTTGCACAAGAATAAAAAGAGTAATCCCGTGTATGACCGATTTACATACGTGTGACCTCGGTGACGAGGGCTGGCTTCTGCAGCAGCAAAATCCACGTTTTCTGAAAATGCAAGCAGTTTTCACACATTTGTCAACCCTGCGTGACCCTTTGAGAGAGGTCACTCAAATTGGCATGTTTAAAAAGGTCTTGCCACAAAGTATCCTTGGGCCAAGCTTGAAAAATGTGGCTTGAATAGTCTCCGAGAAAATGCCACCGTTAACTCATTCTACCCCCAGACACACCACAGCAGGATAAGGATCGACCATGATAGTTCAAAGGTGATGCCAGAATAGCTTGGCGCCTACGGGCGCCAAGCTATTCTGGCATCACCCTTGAACTATCATGGTCGATCTGTGTCCTGTGCTGCAATGCGGTCTTGAGAGGACAGGGGCAAAATTTAAGGATTTTGGTGTTGGGGTAGAATGAGTTAAAGTTTACCATGGACGACGGACGGACGACCAGTGGCCCAGAACATAAACTCACTTTTGCTTCGCACGCATTACTTACTTACTTACGCCTGTCACCCCTACCCGGGTATAGGCCGTCGACGAGAGACCTCCAGCAACTCCTGTCCTGTGCTTCTCCTTCGATTCTACTCCAGGTGGTTCCCAGTCTCTTGACGTCTGCTTGGAGGTCTCGACGCCAGGAGTTTCTCGGCCTACCTCTTTTCCTCTTTCCCTGGGGGTTCCATGACAATGCCTGCTTAGTGATACTGGAAGCTGGCTTTCTCAGACTGTGACCGATCCATCCCCATCTTCTTCGCCCAATTTCATTCTCTGCTGTTATCTGCTCTGTTCTCTCCCAGAGTCTGACGTTGCTGATCTTCTCTGGCCAGTGGATTTTCAAAATTCTTCTAAGGCAACTGTTTATGAAGGTCTGTACTCTGTTGACTGTGGTTTTTGTCAATCTCCATGTCTCTGCTCCATATAGGAAAACTGCTTTTACATTGGAGTTGAAAATCCGGACTTTGGTGTGTTGTGACAGCTCTCTGGAACTCCATACTTTTTTCAACTGGAGAAAGGCTGCTCTGGCTTTACCGATTCGTGCTCTGACATCTGCATCAGTGCCGCCTTTTTTGTCTATGATGCTCCCGAGATAGGTGAAGGACTCCACCTCCTCCAACGGGGTGCCAGCAAGCAAGACTGGTTCTTCCCTGGTTGCGTTCAGCCTCATTGTCTTTGTTTTCTGTTTGTGAATGGTGAGGCCCACTTGGGACGAGATGTCAGCAAGCCTCGTGGTCTTGTCCTGCATTTGTTGATGAGTGTGGGACAGTAATGCCAAGTCGTCTGCAAAATCGAGGTCGTCAAGCTGTGTCCACAGTGTCCACTGTATTCCACTTCGTCTGTGCTCTGTGGTCATCTTCATGACCCAGTCTATGGCCAGTAGGAAGAGGAACGGAGACAGCAGACACCCCTGCCTGACACCAGTTCTGACCTGGAGCTCTCTGGTGAACTGCCCTTCGTGGATCACGCGACATGTCATGCCATCATAGCTGCTCTTGATCAGGCGGACGAGCTTTGTGGGTACACCGTAGTGTCGTAGGAGTTTCCACAGAGTCTCTCGGTCCACGCTGTCAAATGCTTTCTCATAATCCACAAAGTTGACGTACAGCGGGGAGCTCCACTCCAGAGACTGTTCCACGATGATGCGGAGAGTGGCGATCTGGTCTGTACATGATCGGTTCTTCCTGAATCCTGCTTGCTGGTCTCTCAGCTGGGGGTCAACGGAGCTCTTCATTCTTTCTAGGATGATCCTGTTGAAGACCTTTCCTGGTACTGACAGCAAGGTGATTCCTCTGTAGTTGGAACACTTGCTGAGGTCACCTTTCTTGGGAAGCTTGATTAGGTACCCCTCCTTCCAGTCAGCCGGCATCACCTCCTCATCCCAGATCTTTTCAAACAGTGGGTACAGCATCTCAACTGTTGTCTCTAGGTCTGCTTTCAGAGACTCCGCTGGGATGCCATCTGGCCCTGCTGCTTTGCCATTCTTCAAAAATGCCACTGCTTTTCTGATCTCTTCCCGGCTGGGTCTGTCACAGCTGATGGGTAGGTCGGTCTCTGCCGGCTGGATGTCGGGGGGGTCGGGTGGGCTAGGTCTGTTCAGTAACTCTTCAAAATACTCGGCCCATCTGTCGAGTTGGTCTGCTCTGTCTGCAATAGGCTTGCCTTCTTTGTCTTTTACTGGTCTTTCTGTATGGCCATACTTACCCGACAATCTTCTGGTAATGTCGTAGAGCTGTTTCATGTTGCCGCTGCCTGCTGCCTTTTCTGCCTCTGCTGCCAGGCAGTCTGTGTAGGCCCTCTTGTCTGCCCTGATACTCCTCTTCACCTCGCGGTTGGCTTCCCAGTATTCCCCCTGTGCCCTTACTTTGGCTGCTCTCGTGCGACTGTTGTTGACCGCTGCTTTCTTCTGCTTCCTCGCTTCTATCTTCTTCAAGGTCTGTGCCGACAGCCAGTCCTTGTGGTGGTGTTTCCTGAACCCTACAGTGTCTTTGCAGGTTGAGTTCAGCGCCTCTCTAACTGCCTTCCACTGCTGCTCTGTGGTGACCGCCTCCTCTTCATTTACTAGCTCCTGTAGCGCTTGAAACCGGTTGGACAGCACCAGTTTGAACTCTTCTCTAACTCCAGTTTCTCTCAGGAGGCCTACATTATAGCGCTGTCTTCTTGTTGTCTCTGTGCGGCTTTTCTTTAGCTTGAGCTTCATTCTTAAGGTAAGCAGATGGTGGTCTGAGGCGACATCTGCTCCCCTCCTCACTCGAACATCTTGAAGGGATCTTCTGAATTTCTTGCTAATGCAGATATGGTCTATTTGGTTCTCTGTTGTATGGTCAGGTGAGACCCAAGTTGCTTTGTGTATTCTTCTGTGTGGGAAGATGCTGCCTCCAATGACAAGTCGGTTTAGAGCACAAAAGTCTACAAACCTCTCCCCGTTCTCATTCATCTCCGAGCCTAGTCCCTGTCTCCCCATCACCTCTTCGTATCCGGTGTTGTCCTCCCCTATTTTGGCATTAAAATCGCCCATGACGATGGTGATGTCTCGCTCCGCACATTTGTCCACGGCACTCTGGAGTCGGTCGTAGAACTCTTGTTTCTCTTCCTCGTCACTGTCATTGGTGGGCGCATAACACTGGATGACGTTCAGCTTGAGCTTTTTCTTGGTTCTAAAGGCTGCTGTTATAATTCTTGGCCCAAGAGGTTCCCAGCCCATCAGCGCTCTCTGTGCCACTGGTGACAGCATGAGTGCTACTCCTTCTGTATGGGGGGCATTCTCCTCTTCATGACCTGAATACAGAATCATCTCCCCACTTAACAGCCTTTTCTGGCCAGACTGCGTCCATCTGGCTTCACTGATGCCTAGCAGGGAAAGGTTGTACTTTTGCATCTCCGCTGCTATCTGGGCGGCCTTGCCGCTCTGGTACATGGTCTTGACGTTCCATGTGCCCATGGTTGTATCCCTGGATAGAGAGAGGCGGCTCGGTCCTGTGGCTTCCGAAGACTTCCGGCTTTCACCACAGGACGTCATAAGTCTTCTAGTAGAAGAACCTTCCTCCTCCAGGAAAGGAATTACTGTTGGTCTTTTCGTCGGCGTTTTTGTAGCTATTTCCTTTTTTGCAGGGTGGGGAAGCTAACCCCACGCCCAACCCCCTTACTAGGAGGACCAGGGGTTTTCTGTCGGGGTCACCTTCCCTTAGACCATGTTGGTTCACGGCACCTTATTTCATTCGGTGCACCCCTCTCACGAGGGACCCCCTATCCACCACCCAGGGGACGCGCCTCAACGCCGTATGGTCCCAGCGCGAGGGCTTCGCACGCATGCAGCCAATAAAATGAAGATGATCATAGAATCACTTTACTTACCAGTTTGTAATTGAGAGCATTCCGCTGCCGTCCATGCACCCTCCTACCAGACGCACCCTCTGTGGCAGAGGCTGGGGGGCCATGATGCTGCAGCTGACTAATTTGGCCATGGGCCTTGGTCATGTGCCAGGAAGGGGCGTGCTTGTCCACTTCCATAGATCCCGATGGGTTTGGACATCCTGCTGCCATCCGGCGCTGGGTGTGTGGAGAAAGTCCTGAGCCGGTGTGACTAAAAACGGTGTTGCTGCAAACATGTCCAATACAACCATGTAAACCAATTGACATTTTGAATCAGATTGATTGTACATTGCTTAACGTCCCTACAGCAACAAGGCTTTCTCAGGACGTGCCTGCACTGCTTGTGAAAAAACACCTAAACAGAACATTGCCATGTATGTCGCCAGCCGGTCAAATACGTTAAATAAACCTAACACATGGGGTCTAAATAAAGCTAAGACCATTTAGCAACACACATCCAATATCAAGAGCTACAGGCAGTGCAGACAGTAGGGAGAGTTTTAAAAAGGCAAATACAGGTGAATGGACAAAGGGTAGACAGAAACACATGCCCCAAAATAGAGAGAAAAACCCACCCTGTGGGGCTGACCAGGGTGACCCTGGGAACTAAAAACTGGTAATACAGTAAAAAGCGACACTTCAGTTGCACATTCCGAAAGACCTGTTTGTGGACGTTTGTTCTTCGAATCGCGAGGCAGTTTTGCGAACGAGGATTGAAATCTGGCACCATTTTTTTTTTTTAAAGTCAACTGATACTGTACATGCATGTGTCAAGTTACTTTTTCGATCAACGACAATCACACATGTCAGAAAAAAAAGAAACAAAATCGCGTGGCAGATTGACCTTGTAATGGGGTTATTGAACGAATTCCTTTCATTGAAGAAGAAAGCTTTTGTTAAAATCGTGGGGTTCTATTATCATTTACTACAAGACTCAATGGTCAGAGAGAGGAAGACACGGACCGAGCCACGGCTGAAGCAGACGCCTTATTTTTCTGGGTCAAACGGGTATCGGGGATTGGAGGCATCTCTCAGTTAAATAACTGCACTGAACAAGTACATTTGGGCGTGCTCTTAACTAAGAAATATTGCATAAAGTACCTCTGCAAACGCTGAAGAATGGTTGAACTGTTGGGGACGAAAGACGACGTTTTAGGAAGGGCAAGGGAAACAACTCTGTTCATCGGTGTTGGGCTAACCAATCGGCGATCATCAAGTTGATCTGAAAACACTCCGCTTCCGTGTCAACACACAGGCCCAGGGCATCGCCAAAACACAACATGAAGTAAATCTGGCGAAATGGGGACATCCTATTTTGATTTTTTTGTGACTTTTGAATGAAAGATAACGCAGAAACAACCCTCAGAAAAAATGGGTGCCTGACTTGGTCACCCAGAATTTTACACACACCCATTTTGCATAAGGATGGTAAAGAAAGTAACCCATTTGAGTGGTTTGGAGTACGCACACACACACACTAACACACACACACACACACACACACACACATACACACACATACATACACACACACACACACACACACACACACACACACACACACACACTGGGACACACTAATAAGTGCAACGGTAGCATCAAGTATCAACGGAAGATTGAAGTCAGTATCAGCAGTAAGGTAAAGTCTGGCACCAACCACCAATCAGCCCGAGCATACGTCCCTAAACATTGGTTTGTCCGCTAGGGGCGAATGTTCAAGCCGCGCGGATGGTAAGTGCCAAGCCTGTCCGCGTAAAAAGATTGTGTGTGTGTGTGTGTGTGTGTGTGTGTGTGTGTGTGTGTGTGTGTGTGTGTGTGTGTGTGTGTGTGTGTGTGTGTGTGTGTGTGATGGGGAAAGGTGCTACTGAAAAATGGAGCATAATAGCTGGTAACAGGGCAGTTACAACAATCAGCGGCAGTCGGCAATCACCTGGCATCCTCCATAAACACCTGATTCCGCCCCAGGACCGAAATCTTCAAATTATAATGAAAAAACAAGTATTCAATTAGTATTTGTGTTAAGGAGGATGCCAGGTGATTGCCGACTGCCGCTGATTGTTGTGGCCGGGCGAAAGAGAATCAATACGCTGTAACTGCCCCGTTTACCAGCAGTTACCACACACACACACACACACACACACACACACACACACACACACACACACACACACACACACACACGCATGCACGCACACACAAACACACACACACCCCTAACGACTACGTATAAGTTGCAAGAGATGGATCAACCATCATTATAATTCAAGAATCTGGCACTGTCGGCCTTTACATCCTGATACGCTCTCATATGAGATAAATCTGACCACCTTGAACTATCATGGTCAGTCTATCGCCGGAACTGAAATGTAGCCTTCATAGGACAAACTCACTAATCTGGTAAAGTCAACCTCAGGGTGTAATGGGTAAATAAATTGTGATGTAAGAAACATTAACAAATTGTGTACTAACTATCGTTTGTGTTTCTAATCTTCGCTTGGTTATTCTCTGCATTTTACACGCTTGGTAGTCAGTCACCTTTTGGGTCTAGATTTGGTGGCCTTTGAATTGCTGTACCAGTTGCTTGCTACAACAACATTGAAATACTGGTCAAGTTCCAATTTAAAGTAACAGTTAGGAAAATATGAATAGCCTGAAACATGAAAACGCATTTTCATTACGTAACAGACATTTTGAGTTAGCCCTATAAACGATAATAAACGATGCATAATTCTATCACAATATTGCCATGTCAGTTCTTGCATACAGGATATTTAATGGTCCCTTTCCCAAGATCCGAGAAGTATTCATGAAACATAACAATGCTGTTATTGAATTCGACAGCCTTTGCCAGAATTATGCATGCGTCATAAGGAATTAAAACTGGTTAGTCGCCGGAATATGATGTTGGAATACGCCACTGGATTGGTCTAATCCACGAAAAATCCACATAGACTGACAGTACCGATGGCTGCATGCACTCGGGTGTTTCCCCTGTTCATTGCCATTTGTCGCAGATTGTGTTTCTGCAGTCTTAGCTAATTTAACACCAAAAAAGCCCCCCAAAAAACCCCACAACAACCTAGATGTCCCAGAAACATTGATTCAAAGTGGAGTCAGCAAGAGGTATAGATCCTCATGAGCCCCCGCAACTGCGGGAGCTCATGAGGATCTATGCCTCTTGCAGTTGAGTGGTGTTCAAATTGTCTCAGCATTGAACGTGTTAAGGGCTGCATTTGGCTATATTTACCGTACATGTATTGCAATGTTTAACTCATTCAGCCCCGACACAACACAGCAAGACATGGATCGAACATGATAGTTCAAGGGTGGTGCCAGAATAGTGTGGCGCCAACGCTATTCTGACACCACCCTTGAACTATCATGCTCTGTCTCTTGAATTGTAATACAATCCTTGAAAGGGCAACTTCAAAATTTAGGGATTTCGGTCCTGGGGCGGAATGTGTTAAGGAGGATGCCAGGTGATTGCCGACTACCGCTGATTGTTGTGGGGCGAAAGGGAATCAATACGCTGTAACTGCCCTGTTTACCAGCTGTTACCAGCTAGTATGCTCCATCTTTCAGTCGCACCGTTCCTCATCACACACACACACACACACACACACACACACACACACACACACACACACACACACACACACACACACACACACACACACACACAACACACACACACACGCACGCACGCACGTATACACACACACACACACACACACACACACACACACACACAAATGCAAACACGTACGCCGCACGTACGCATGCACACACAACACACCGAACGACTACGCATAAGTTGCAAGAGATGGATCAACCATTATAATTCAAGAACTTGATCTGGCACTGCCCTTGAATAATGATGGTCGATTCATCTCTTGCTATAGTGCATTGGGGCTAAATAGGTTAACTTACCAAAGAACCGTTTAGATCACGCCGACAGTGAGATCACGTCATGCTGTCAAGTACATAATATACAGGAGAACTGGAATCATAATTCTCCCTCCCCACTGCTCCACCCTCCCCACCCCTCTTCCCCGGGCTGGCCACCCTCCCCCACAGTCCCTCTTCCCCCTCCCCCCCCCCACAGCCCCCTCCCCCCCCCCCCCGCCCCCTCCTTTTGTTCGCACATCATCTGTTTGGTTACCTCCATGCATGTAAATCAGTCAATTCGAGGCGAGAGATTAGTACGCTGCACACATACGGACAGATTACGGGCGATCCGAAGCAACTGGTTCTATCTCAAGACTCATAGACCTCCCTTACAACCGCTTGGGCTTGCAATAATCGCATCCTTTAGCATGCAGCCACTTAAAAGAGCAATCATTTATAGCTGAATGTCTTCAGGAGAGGAGATTCTAGGCGTTTCAGCCAAACGCCGATTAGTTTAGTTTCATCATTACGATCATACTCCAAACCGGCCCTTTCTTTCTCAAGAGGCATATTTCCATATGAGCCATATAAGGATATAATTTTATGCCTCTTGCTGTCAGGGCTTCCTCAATTTAAGGAGGCTCTGATGATTTCGTCTCCGGCGGATTAGAAAAGTTCAACCATTACAATCATTACGACTGGCGTCTGCTGGCGACATCATTAGGCGAAAATTAATTTCATTCCCTGCGGACTCGGTGGGACTGGGTCCGGTTATCCGTCACAATTTGTTCCGATTAGCGACGACGGAGGTGGTGCTTCAAGCTGACACGACGATTGTTCTCTGAAGACACCGAGTTCGACTGATCTTGACAGTTCAAGGCAGGTACCAGCAGAGTTTAGCGCCAGCGGAAGACAGTGCAGTTCAGGAAACATCAGCTGTGATAGTTCAAGGGTGGAGCCAGTCTGACAGCTTCGCACCAAGCTATTCTGGCTCCCTCTTTGAACTGTTATGCTTCAGTCCATATCAGTCTTGTTGCGGTGTGTGTAAGGATGCTATGCGCCTTCAATTTGATTCAATTCAATTCAATAAATCATATCGCCTCTTCAGTTCAGTTCATTTCAACTCAATTCAATTCAATTCAATGCAGTTTAATTTATTTTAATTTAATTTAATTCATAATCATATCGATTGTTTGAAATCATGAGTGTTGCAGGTAATAGCCCAGTGTGCGAAGGCCATCGGACCTACGTCATCTGCCGTTGGCCAGCGCACGGCTGTGCGCGGGCCAACGTCGGCCGACGTCGGCCCGAAGCCCGTTTGCTCATTGGGATACGGGTGAAACACTGAGCAGATTCCCGTACACCTACGCCTTTCGCCAGCTTAGTCATATGAAAATCTAATACTCGTATGCTTCATAGTTAACTGCAGCTGCGATCGCAAAGTCAAAGAGTGAAATTATAAAGGCCTGCAATCATTTTATTGTCTTGTGGTGCTAAATAAAAGTATTTCCTCTGCAAACTGATGTTGTGGTAATGACTGTACTTTGCGAAGGGGTGTCTATATTGACACCAGACACACACAGTGCAATCTGTCATGGATATCATTGGCTCAGTGTTGATCTGTTGGGAAAAGATGTCAGTTACAGACCGGCTATCATAACCAGAAAAGAGAATCATGGTTTGTTTTTCGCCACAGGCACTGATATTACTTATTTTGACGCACTTCCTTCGTCACACTGGGCAGTGAACAACTGTCAAGTAACAGTACACACAAATTTGCTGGACATTTGGGATAGGCACTTCAAGCACATGACTAGCCCTTACGTACAATATCCATAACCTAACGCACTGATATAGTACGCCTGTGCACGTTTACAACACTGTCAAGATCAAAGAGGTCATGTGAAAAGTTTAAGGCAGGGGAGTGCTTGTCAACGCAAACTACATGCACTCTGAAAGAAATACATAGATCCTCGTGAGTCTCCGCGAAAGATGAAGGTAAAGACCCAATAAGCGAAGGTCTTCGGGCCGACGTCGGCCGGGCCGCAGTGGGCCCGCGCCGACGGCCGTGCGCGGGCCCACTGCGACCGACGTCGGTCCGAGGATCTTTAGCTACCGGGAGCCGGGCCATATACTCCGGCTGGATGATTCATATAGCGTTCAGTCACGTATAATTTTGATTACACGCGACATCCTGGAGCCCGGCCCACTGTGATCTCAAACTATGTAACGCTGATACTTTCAGTGATCTTCCGTTGTTTTTTTTTTGGCTGGACAATTGTCTTCCCCTGCTTCGCAGCAGTAGGCAGAAACGACGGCCACTGATCTCCGTCGTTTGAGGACGAAGATTTTTGGCATCTTTGTCAGCAATAGATTTTGACGAACATCTGCATATTTTGCAAGGCCGGAACACCATTTAGCCATAGCGCATTACAGTACTAGATGGATCGATCATGATAATTCAAGGGTAGTGCCAGATTAGCTTGGCGCCTTCAGGCGCCAAGCTAATCTGGCACTACCCTTAAATTATCATGATCGATCCATCTCAGTCCTGCAGCTGGTATAACGTTGTTAGGTGACACCTCTACCATTTGAAATGCCGCCTTGGGGTTAAGTGGGATAATTTGTACTTCCTGGAGATGTACGTGTACATGTTTTTCGGTTATGAAGCTCTGCGTTTCTTGCGTATGGAAATAAAGGGATTTGTCTAATGGACTTTTATTTCGCATCCTTTTCTCGCGTTTCAGACCCCCTCCCCTCTCCCCCTCCCTTCAAGTTCTCTCTCTCTCTCATATGCTGTACATTCTCGGCCTCTCCTTGCGGGCTAGTGCAGTCCGTTATTGACCTTTCAGTTGTTCCGGCTAGCTGTTATGTGATCCTTCGATCCCTGAATGGTAAAGTTTGAGGTTACAAGTTCCGAATCTACTCTAGTCTCTAAACATGTCCTACTAGTGCCCCCCCCCCCCTCCTCTCTCTCTCCTCGTGAGATGGCCTTAGTCACCTGCTCGGCTTTACTAGATGCCCAAATAGCTCTCTCTCTCTCTCTCTCTCTCTCTCTCTCTCTCTCTCTCTCTCTCACTGTTATCATATTGCCGCATTCTCTCACACTGGTTGCCTCCATCGATTCTTTACCGCTGACCGAATCGGGACCCGTGTTCTCATACTGCCGCATTCTCTCACACTGGTTGCCTCCATCGATTCTGTACCGCTGACCGAATGGAGGGAGACGACCAGTGTGCATTCCGCCCTGACTGTTTCGGTAGTAATTATTGAACTGTCCCCTCGTATTGCTGTTATGTCATTCTTTGCCGTGCTCCGTGGCCGGCTTGCAAGCCAAGCTGTCACTTGCCAGGCACTGACGCAGTCGGCCCTTCCGTGTGTGGTTGGGAATAATCTAGAATTTCGAAAATGAGGCTTATTAACCCCTTCACTGCCGAGAAAAGTAAACACGATCCAATGCAAGAGACATCGATCCTCATGAGACCCCCCCCCCTCGCAGGGCTCGTGAGGATCTATGCCTCTGGCTGTGACCAATTTGTATCCATGTTTCTTGGACAATGTTGGCTTTTGGTCGTTGAATGAACCAAGATTTCAGAAACAAAAACTGATGTACGTACAGCGGCAGGGAAGGGGTTAGAAAGAGCTTCAACATTTTATTCCTGCAGGAATCATCGCGACTAAAACAGCTACAGACACCCAAAGGGTTACAAAACAGAATTATACAAAGGCGGACACTAGGAACACGTCTTACTGCTATCAAGGGGACTTCCTCAGCTATTTACCTAGATCGAACGGGCAGTATGCATAGACTACAGACGGACACTGTGTTATGTGCGTGTGGCACCGTTCATTGACCTTGCAAGGCTGACTTGCTAATCCTTGTCTGGCACGCTTGCTGACATAATAGGTCTACATCCGCAACAAGCGCGGATTCTCTCTGCGCAGGTGCTAGGACCCATGATAATCTATCAGTGTTTCTTGCAGGCCGAGATCGGCTCCAGATGTTCTGGCACCGCCCTTGAACTACCATGGTCAAATGTATTTCATGTTACGGTGTATCGGAGCTGAATGGGTTAATCGCACAACTACGTAACGGTCACTATGATCTGACTCGCTATTGACTTGTCACGTGGAATGACTTGGAAAGGCTACATTATCTTCATCCCGCAAACGCCTTAACTCCGTGTGCAAAAAGCATAGATTCTCATGAGACCCTGCAATCGTTAAGAGTTTTCATGAGGATCTGTGCCTCCTGATGGCCGTGAGCGGCATTCACGCCCGTCTTCGTACATGTGGATAGTTTTGACTTGATGATAGAAAACTATCGGCGAACTATGTTATCTACTCGATAGTTTTTCACCACAAGCTGCGTATGCGCTCATCTATTAGTCCCTATGTGGACAATCTCGCGAAACAGTTTTTGAGGCCTCAGTCGAGACAAACTGGGTGAGTACATGAAAGACGAAGACGAGAAAAATTCGCAGAAACCACAATTATCCTTAAAACAGAGAAGCAGAAACGAGTCAGGACGAGAGAGTGGCTACTTCGATGTCCGGTTTTGAGAGCGATGCTTGTGTAAGAAATGTGTGCGTAAGATCCAAAGTGCAGCTACAACACACTGAAGTTCTCAGCCGAGTGCTGGCGGCAAGATACCGTCACTGATGCGTGACGCGTAGGACTCTGCTGATCAGTCGGTTGTTTGCGGATAGGCGAGCTGGCTAGGAAAAACAGAAGTAGGTTATACTCAGAAGCCCGCCGAGCTTGCGAGACCTATGAACAAACTATCGAGTGGGCGGATAGTTGGTTGGTTAGTTCGGGTTTAACGTCCACAGCACCGAGGTGATCATGGACGGCCCTGACGGGCGGGTCTTATGGGGGACAGGGAAATCTATTGCCTATGGAGTACGGCCTGAACACTGATCAACTCAGGCGCACTCCAACTGTGCCACTTTGATTTACCAGGACCTTTCAACGGACATGCTATTGAACAAATCCGTTTTTTCCCCCTGGATCGAGTGGGCGGAGAGGCGCGGATAGTCCCATTTCTAGCCTCGCCGGTGTGCGGGCTCGCACCCTAGAGTGTTAGTTACTGGCTAGTTTGCCACTTGCGGCATGGAGCACGGCAAGCAGAACCAGCGGGCCCGACTGCGCTCGACGGTCGCCCCTAGGACCTTTTGCTTGCTGGGATGCTAATGTTTGGCATATTGTGCGCTTTGCCACACAATGAGCGGTATGACAGAGACTGAGCTGTCAGGAGCGCGATATGGTTACGCCGTGACGCTGGTAGCCCTTGTGCAGTTTAAATTTGCAGTACTCGCAAGTTCCGGGTGGTCAGTCAAGCCAGCCAGACACTACCACTAAGCCGTCACTGTAGTTCCGTTATTTTTTATTTTTATTTATTTTGTTTGTTTGTTTTGTCGTTCGCAGTGGGCTATACGGTCAATCCAGCACCGGCGAAAGCGCCATTATCATCAATGCTAGTTGGCCGTATCTAAATAGTCATGATTGCGGGTTTGCGTGGATCCGTGGTTTATCAGAATGCGCCATGCGGCCCAGGTCCTCCGTCAGTCCGCGGCTTCAGCATTCGAGGTTTCTGTCGGGGTTACCTCACCCTTAAAGGCTTGGCCCACGCTACCAGAATTTGCCACTAGCAATGTGTGGTAAGCAACAATTTGCCACCTGCCACATCGGCTTCCTGGCACACGTATCAATGTACGCGCAATGTGTTGTACTGACTGACCTGCCATTACTATATATGGAACAGCTCTCACCGCGCCCGGTTCAGTGAAATATTCGGAGCTGCAGGAATCCCATATGCATGGGAACTCTCGGACAAGGTTGATCAATTTACTCACTGGAGACGTGCCGCATACGGATACGCAGCTGTTTAGCAGCGTTTTCACATGCGGCGCGTCTCCAATGAGTTTACAGTCTCAAAGCCGTCGGCCGTCGCTCAGCTTCTCCGCCATTTTTTCCGGCTCGCCGGAAGATGAAGAAACGGGAAGTGGCGCAAGAACACCGCTGATTGGCTGAGAGGCGGCAACATTGCTCGAGCCTTGCCGGCTACCACAAATGAATAGACTCGGTTTGATCGGGTCGCAATTTGTGGCGGCAATATTGTAGGCGCCCCTAATTGAGGCGGCAACATTGCCGCCACAAAATTGCGCCCGGCAATAGGTGTTTGTGGTAGCGTGGGCCCAGCTTCTTAGCTCCTGGTATGCGACCTTCCCTGGGAACACAGGGTGGCTAGATTTTTTTTGCGGCTCTTGATCGCATGATAAACCCGTCATTGGACACACGGGGAATTTCAGTGGAGGTAGCAGTGCCACCTGATACCCCGCCCCGTCCTGGTAAGCTCATCACCATTTGGTCCGCGACTGCTTGCGCAGCTAACCTCCATATCTGAAGGCCGTTCCCCTATCCGCCACCCGGGGACGCGCTAGGTTGGGGATGGACTGAGTCAGTGGTCGCCCCACTGAAAATCCCACACTGGGTTAAGGACGTTCTGCATGTCCTAGGTAGTTCCGTTATCATGACAGCGACCTGCAATGTGTAAACAGTTTACCTTGAGTGACTTGAAGTGAAAGGGTAGCGGCGTTTTCGGGCGGGGGAGAGAGAGAGAGAGAGAGAGAGAGAGAGAGAGAGAGAGAGAGAGAGAGAGAGAGAGAGAGAGAGAGAGAGAGAGAGAGAGAGAGAGATGATGATGATGATGATGATGATGAATCTTTTTTATTCAGGATAAAAACATTAGGCAACACAATGCCTGTCTTACAAGCTGTCCTGTAAACAAACTAGAACACAACAGGAAAAGAAACATAGCATGCAAATAATAATAATAATAATAATAAGAAGAAGAAGAAGAAGAAGAGGAAGCAAAATTACGGGGGAAAAAAAAACAAACAAAAAAAAAAACACAATAGGTAAATCACCGAAAGGAGAAAAAAATGGCAATGGAGAATTTGTAACGCCACCGATGCAAAAAAGCAAGAGAAAGAAACAAGTGCATAGCATTAATATTAAACTCATCTAAGACAGTGTCATAGAATCAGCAGCATCAATAGCGTATAGCTATAGTGACACCGACAAGACAATAAGATGACCAGTTAGCAAATGGATGGAGAAAGAGAAAATATTTGACGTTTACGTGTTAACAGCAGTATTATTCGTATGGCAAACTGTCAATTCACGCTGATTGGAAGTGAGTGTGCAAAGCACGTTTAAAATGGGTTTTACCTGAAAATGATTTAATGTTTAATGGCAATGAGTTCCAGACAGAACTACCTGAAAATAGAAGGCTTGACTTGTAGACATCTATCCGTGGGCGGGGTAAATGAAGCAAGCCATTCCTAGTATGTAGATGATGCCTAGGGCTGAAGTTAAATATCATGCGCAGATATTAGTCTTGATAATATAATATTTTCTGCATGGGACGCATTTGTTAAATTTGAGCTGTTCCTTCAGTGTAAACAGGCCAAGGGATTTTATTTTACCAAGCTTATATACTGAAAGTTTCTTTAAAAGAATGTTGTGATCGACTGAATCAAATGCTTTGGTTAGGTCCAGAAAAACTGCACCATTTAATTTGGAATTTTTTTTATTGATGAGAGCCCAGAGTCGACAATGTGAACGAGTGCAGTATGACATGAGTGTTTAGATCTAAAACCGGACTGAAGAGAATGATATGAGTAGGCGTTGATTCTCCAAGAATTGGAGATTGTGCTTATGAACGTGTCTTTCTATTGGCTTCGATAATAGTGATAACACTGAAATAGGACGGAAATCGTTTGGACTTTTGGGATCTTTACATTTGGGAATGGGGACAACTTTAGCATCTTTCACGGCATCTGGAAAAATACCTTGCTTGATAGAAAGGTTGAATATAAATGTCAAGGTTTCAGCTGTGTATGGAAGGGACAATTTCAGTACCATGTTGTTTATTCCATCCAGGCCACACGGTTTACTGGATAGAGTAGAAATATATTTACCTACTTCAAACACTGACATAAGAGGTATGGAGAAAGACGCACCTGTTGCAGACTCACAGTGTGTACGCAGTTTATCAGAACTATCAGTGCTACATGACTGTACAAGAGACTCAGCAATATTTAAAAAGTGGGAATTGAAGTCGTCTGGAGTTATGCCCTGGAGAGGTAACAGCATTGGTGGAACCCTCATCTTTGTAAACAAATTGATTGCATTCCAGACACTTCGGGTATCTTTACCCTCTGCGATACCTTTTTCCGCAAGAGAGAGAGAGAGAGAGAGAGAGAGAGAGAGAGAGAGAGAGAGAGAGAGAGAGAGAGAGAGAGAGAGAGAGAGAGAGAGAGAGAGAGATGATGATGATGATGATGATGATGATGAATCTTTTTTATTCAGGATAAAAAACATTAGGCAACACAATGCCTGTCTTACAAGCTGTCCTGTAAACAAAATAGAACACAACAGGAAAAGAAACATAGCATGCAAATAATAATAATAATAATAAGAAGAAGAAGAAGAAGAAGAGGAAGCAAAATTACGGGGGAAAAAAACCCAAAAAACCCCCACAATAGGTAAATCACCGAAAGGAGAAAAAAATGGCAATGGAGAATTTGTAACGCCACCGATGCAAAAAAGCAAGAGAAAGAAACAAGTGCATAGCATTAATATTAAACTCATCTAAGACAGTGTCATAGAATCAGCAGCATCAAAAGCGTATAGCTATAGTGACACCGACAAGACAATAAGATGACCAGTTAGCAAATGGATGGAGAAAGAGAAAATATTTGACGTTTACGTGTTAACAGCAGTATTATTCGTATATGGCAAACTGTCAATTCACGCTGATTGGAAGTGAGTGTGCAAAGCACGTTTAAAATGGGTTTTACCTGAAATGATTTAATGTTTAATGGCAATGAGTTCCAGACAGAACTACCTGAAAATAGAAGGCTTGACTTGTAGACATCTATCCGTGGGCGGGGTAAATGAAGCAAGCCATTCCTAGTATGTAGATGATGCCTAGGGCTGAAGTTAAATATCATGCGCAGATATTAGTCTTGATAATATAATATTTTCTGCATGGGACGCATTTGTTAAATTTGAGCTGTTCCTTCAGTGTAAACAGGCCAAGGGATTTTATTTTACCAAGCTTATATACTGAAAGTTTCTTTAAAAGAATGTTGTGATCGACTGAATCAAATGCTTTGGTTAGGTCCAGAAAAACTGCACCATTTAATTTGGAATTTTTTTTATTGATGAGAGCCCAGAGTCGACAATGTGAACGAGTGCAGTATGACATGAGTGTTTAGATCTAAAACCGGACTGAAGAGAATGATATGAGTAGGCGTTGATTCTCCAAGAATTGGAGATTGTGCTTATGAACGTGTCTTTCTATTGGCTTCGATAATAGTGATAACACTGAAATAGGACGGAAATCGTTTGAACTTTTGGGATCTTTACATTTGGGAATGGGGACAACTTTAGCATCTTTCACGGCATCTGGAAAAATACCTTGCTTGATAGAAAGGTTGAATATAAATGTCAAGGTTTCAGCTGTGTATGGAAGGGACAATTTCAGTACCATGTTGTTTATTTCATCCAGGCCACACGGTTTACTGGATAGAGTAGAAATATATTTACCTACTTCAAACACTGACATAAGAGGTATGGAGAAAGACGCACCTGTTGCAGATTCACAGTGTGTACGCAGTTTATCAGAACTATCAGTGCTACATGACTGTACAAGAGACTCAGCAATATTTAAAAAGTGGGAATTGAAGTCGTCTGGAGTTATGCCCTGGAGAGGTAACAGCATTGGTGGAACCCTCATCTTCGTAAACAAATTGATTGCATTCCAGACACTTCGGGTATCTTTACCCTCTGCGATACCTTTTTCCGCAAGAGAGAGAGAGAGAGAGAGAGAGAGAGAGAGAGAGAGAGAGAGAGAGAGAGAGAGAGAGAGAGAGAGAGAGATGATGATGATGATGATGATGATGATGATGATGATGATGGTGATGATGAACAGTTTTTTTTTATTGCAGGATAAAGCTGTTAGGCAATACAAATGCCTGTCTTACAAGCTCTCCTCTATACATAACACAGCACGACAGAGAAACAAACACATTATACAAAGTAATTTTAAAAATAGAAAATAGAAAATTAGCAGACACAACAGTTAATTTATTAGAGAGAGAAAGAGAGAGAGAGCGAGAGAGAGAGAGAGAGAGAGAGAGAGAGAGAGAGAGAGAGAGAGAGAGAGAGAGAGAGAGAGAGAGAGAATCAATGAATCAATTAAAAATGAATCAATGAATCTTTATTTGACAATGGTAAAGATATTGACAGAGCCCGAGGCAATGTCATTTTTCACATCTGCCGGTTTTTTTTTTTTTTGCTTTTTTTTTGGGGGGGAGGAGATACAGAGAGAGAGAGAGAGAGAGAGAGAGAGAGAGAGAGAGAGAGAGAGAGAGAGAGAGAGAGAGAGAGAGAGAGGGAGAGAGAGAGAGAGAGAGAATGAGAATGACAATGACAATAGCAATGAACTTTTAATTTCCAACGGTAAAAGTTATTGGTTGCAGAACCAGTTTTCAAACTTGCCGTTGCTACATCTAATAAAAAAGTAAAAAAGACACGCATGTAAAACACAAAAATGATACCATAAAGTAATTTGTTGATAGTAGGAAACATATAATAACAGTAATAATGATGACGATACTGATAATAATAATAACAACAATATAGAACAATACGACTAAGGATAGCAATAGTAATAATAATAACAACAGCAATAATGATAATTGTCATTATTATCATCACTACCATCATTAGCACCACCAAAACCACAACCATCAGTTAAAGAGAGAGAGAGAGCGAGAGAGAGAGAGAGAGAGAGAGAGAGAGAGAGAGAGAGAGAGAGAGAGAGAGAGAGAGAGAGAGAGAGAGAGAGAGAGAGAGAGAGATGATGATGATGAATCTTTATTTATTCAGGATAAAGCTATTAGGCAACTCAATGCCTGTCTTACAAGCTGTCCTGTAAACAAACAATATAACAGGAAAATAAACATAGCATGCAAATAATAACATTAATAATAATAAGAAGAAGATGAGGAAGAAAAACTACGAAAAAAAACACAATAATAATAATAATAATAATAATAATAATAATAATAATAATAATAAGATGAGGAAGCAAAACTACGGGGGAAAAAAACAACACAATAGGGGAATCATCAAAAGGAGGGGGAAAATGACAATGGAGAATTTGTAACTGCCTCCGATAGAACGAAACGCGTGCACAGCATTAATATTATACTCATCTAAGACAGTGTCATAGAATCAGCAGCATCAATAGCGTATAGTGACACCGACAAGACAATAGATGATCAGGTAGAAAATGTAAGGAGAAAGAGAAAAATATTTGACGTTTACATGTTATCAGCAGTATTATTCTTATATGGCAAACTGTGAAGTCACGCTGATTGGAAGTGAGTGTGCAATGCACGTTTAAAATGGGTTTTATCGGAAAATGATTTAATGTGTAATGGCAATGAGTTCCAGACAGAACTACCAGAAAATAGAAGGCTTGACTTGTAGAGATCTATCCGTGGGCGGGGTAAGTGAAGCAAGTCATTCCTCGTATGTAGTTGATGCCGAGGGCTGAAGTTAAATATCATGCGCAGATATTCCGGGGCTTGGCAATGAAATATTTTGTGCATGAGGACGCATTTGTTAAATTTGAGTTGTTCCTTCAGTGGAACCAGGCCAAGGGATTTTATTTTCTCGTCCATGGAAGTAGGGTTTGGAATAATTAACTTAACTGAACGACGATACAGCGAGTTTAGTTTTTTAAAATGAAGTTCACTGCATTCGTCCCACAAAGAGGACGCATAGTCACAGTGGCTTTTAATGTGTGCGTGAAAGAACAATGTACAGCACTTTGTACTAAGAATATGTCTAAGTTTAGATAGCAGAAATACATTCCTGGACAAGGTTTTGCACAAACTGTCAATATGCGGCGACCAGTTCAGTTGGTCGTCAATTACAACTCCCAGTAGGCGGTGCCTGGATACTTGTTGGATAGGTTTATTGCCAAGTGACAGTTTCAGAGGGGCAGGAAGTAGCTGACGCTTTTGGCGGGTTGTTATCAACATGCTTTTGGTTTTAGAAGAACTGATTAGTATGCGATTTTGTGTACACCAATCTGACACTTCATCGAGACTTTGCTGGAGGGTACAATTTAGCGTCTATTCACGTTTGTCTGATGTATGCAGCGTTGAATCGTCAGCAAAGAGTTCGCATTTAACCTCAGGATTTGAGATGGAAAGAGGTAGGTCATTGATGAATAAAGAAAATAAAAGAGGCCCTAGGATAGATCCTTGGGGGACTCCGTGCCTCACTATACCTTCTTTCGAATATCTTCCGTTTGAGTATACCTTCTGTCGGCGGTTACTGAGGTAGGAGGAGAAAAAAGCTATAGTGTTCGAATCAAGCTTATATACTGAAAGTTTCTTTAAAAGAATGTTGTGATCGACTAAATCAAATGCTTTGGTGAGGTCCAGAAAAACTGCACCATTTAAATTGGAATTGTTTATTGATGAGAGCCAAGAGTCGACAATGTGAACGAGGGCAGTATGGCATGAGTGTTTAGGTCTAAAACCGGACTGAAGAGATACGAGGAGGCGGTGATTCTCCAAGAATTGGAGTAGGTGCTTATGAACGTGTCTTTCTAGTGGCTTCGATAATAATGATAACACTGAAATAGGACAGAAATCGTTTGGACTTTTGAGAACTGTACATTTGGGAATGGGGACAACTTTAGCATCTTTCATGGCATCTGGAAAAATACCTTGCTTGATAGAAATGTTGAATATAAATATCAAGGTGTCAGCTGTGTATGGAAGGGGCAATTTCAGTACCATGTTGTTTATTCCACCCAGGCCACACGATTTACTTGTTAGAGTAGAAATATATTTACCTACTTCAAACACTGTCATAAGAGGTATGGAGAATGACGCAACTGTTGCAGACTCACAGTGTGTGCGCAGTTTATCAGAACAACTGTAACTATCAGTGCCACTGGAAAAAGACTGTACAAGGGACTCAGCAATATTTAAAAAGTGGGAATTGAAGTCGTCTGGAGTTATGCCTGGAGAGGTAGCAGCATTGATGGAACTCCTCTTCTTTGTAAACAAATTGATTGCCTTCCAGACACTTCGGGTATCTTTACCCTCTGCGATAACTTTTTCCGCAAGCGTTTTCTGTGCTTTTCGAACTAAAGATTTTACAAGATTATGTTGTTTCTTAAAATCCGCAAACTTTTTCTGCCGTTTTAAGTCATCTCTTATTTTCATTGCATGAATGATGTCCTTTGACAACCAAGGTGGAAGGGTAGGGTGTTTAACGCGTTTAGTCCTTAGTGGGGCATGTTTATCGAGGACCCAAAGAAATAGCTTGTACCAAAGCGAGAGGGCTTCATTGTGATCATAAGTGTTATAAATAAGGTGAAATGGCCTGATTGAGAGGTCATAAAGAAAGTCATCTTTGTTGAACTTTGTGTAAGACCTGTATGTGATGGTAGTGTGGTGTTTGTGCTGGGGTCTATCACGTTTAACTGAAAGATTAAAACAAGTAGGAAAGTGATCACTAATGGCTACATTCGGCACTTGGACGTTTGTGACAGCAGGTGCATTTGTAGTGTAGATGTGGTCAATCAATGTGGCGGATGACAAAGAAACTCTAGTGGGAGACCGAACCATCTGCTGCTGGCCAAAGAATGAGGTGGTGCAATTCCACGCCGCATTACCAGTCTTTAGCAGGTCAATATTAAAATCACCTAGAAGGTGTATATCTTTCTTGAGACGTTGTTGCACCTTATCCATCACATGGTGACAAAATCATCATACCATGAGAATGTGGCTGAAGGGGTGCGATAAATAAATCCAATTAGTGTGGGGGAAGATTTGTCACATTTCAATTCAAGAAATAAACTTTCAACGTGACAAGACTCTAAATCCATGCGGCGGGTAACGTACTGGCGGATAGAGTTATGAATGTACACAGCTATACCGGTAT
Source organism: Semisulcospira habei (assembly GCA_036245525.1). Lineage (NCBI taxonomy): Eukaryota > Metazoa > Mollusca > Gastropoda > Semisulcospiridae > Semisulcospira > Semisulcospira habei. The sequence goes on along the minus strand of BTPG01000002.1, from coordinate 267,605,169 downwards.
GACCGGGGGATGATGCATCTCTACGGAATACAGTATAGTTATGAATGGAGATCGAGGCGTCACTAATATGTTCCCTGAGTCTAGACTCAGTAAATCCAAATATATGAAAGGGTTGGGGTTGTGAAAGTAAAACAGTGGCGTCGGGCACTTTGTTGTATAAATGATAAAAGTTAAGGTGCCCTATCCGTAAATCATGCTTATTCAGCGAACACTGATGTACATGTGGGCTACAGGCAGGCATGATGAAGCAACACGTGGGGGGGGGGGGGGGGATGTTTACAAAAGTCAATTAAGAACAAATGAAAACTTTTGAACTCTAACAAAGTTAAACAAAACCCAGGAGAAACTACAGTGCTGAAAACTCAGCTCAGTCTATCGCTTTCGCTGCAGACAACGTCACGCCCCACGCAGGGGAAATAATAGGTCGTTACGTTCCGTAGGCGAATGAGTCACTGAACGTATACCGTATCTGCGATATATATAAATATCTAAACTGGCTCCTTAGCGTCACATCCCACGTAGGGGAAATAATGTTTTTTGTTACGTTCTGAAAAGCGAAATAAATGAGTCACTGGTCGGAGACCGTATAACATACGATACACACACTGGCTCCTTCGCTATATCAAGAAGAGTATATTTCCTCCGTTTTGATAGAAAGGAAAATGCAGGAAGATAATAATCGTCATCATTCACAGAAGAAAAATTAATGTCACGAATTAAATCCAAAGTGCTATTTGATTAAAAAACAATATTTTCAATGTCGGACAGTAAACAGTTTGCCAGATGGTCAGATTCAGATTTCATAATTAATGAGAGGTAAGGTTTGTGCTACACTGAGTGACTGTCTTTCCGTATGAGAGGGAAGGTGTGCGCCACACTGGTTGACTCCGTCGATTCACAGTAGAGAAGCGAGGGAGACTTATAAATACGACATTGAGACATCATGGTACGCCGCGCAAGTTGTCTCCGTCGCTCCGCCAGAACAAATCAAGGGAGACAACGAGCGTGGGTTCAGAATGTCACTTCACTCAGTCAAGGGCCGAACGATAGACGGCACTGATAGTGCCCGTCGAACCACTGGTGAGAATCGAGGGAGGCAACCAGTGTGGGTTCACACTAAAATGCACTCAGACGAGGGTCTCATAGTGCCGCCCATGATACTCTGGACAGGGTATGTAGCCGTACCGGCCATGGCTAGGGGCAACAGGTGGCACAGGGAAAGCAACACTCCAAGTGGCAGGATCACAGGAAAATTTGGGGGAAGGGGCCACGGGGTAGGAAACACGCTGATTGGTCATTGGCTGGGGTGGATAATGTGGGGTGGGGAGGATGGGTACTTTACAGTTGAAATCTATGGGTAGGTGACCGTTACGGTGCAAGCCTCCTAGAGGCGGCATGGGGGGTCCGTATTGCAGGCGGTCGTCACACATAGTTGGCCGCAGCACAGGCTGGTGGGTAGAGCTAGACCGCATAGACGGCAGGGATGCACGAGCTGTGGACCTAAGGTTGAAGGCAAGTCGCGAGGCCCCCTCAGTGCTTGGATGGAAATTATCATTCTGTCTGTAGAGCAACTTACGTGGGGCCCCACCACGAGACAGAAACTACTGGCACGTTGTCAATGTACATAGCCCTCGCCTGATCACACGCCGCCATCAGGTTCCTGTTGGATGGAATGATGGCGCTGTTGGCGGGGTGTCGACCAAAAGCAGGCAAAACAGACGACATTTTGACGGAAGCGCATTGAAACTTATTTTTTACCAGTTTGAGGAGGGCGGCCCAAGTGTCCACACTGATCACTTGTCGGCGTTTGCATGTGTTGATCCCGACATGCAGCACGGCTAAAACAATGTGCGGTGCAGGAGGCTGCGAGTCGAGCCACGCCATCAATTCAGCAATGGACATGCCCGGCACGCAGCTTCTGCATAGGTACAGTCGGTGATACAATCTTGCTACCCACCTCTCGCAAGATTGAATCACCTATTAGGGACCCCAGGCAAAATCCTCTCTTTGGTCAAGACATCAGCGGGGATAGGGTGATCCTGATGTTGCCGGATCACGCATGGGGCGGCACGTGTTGCTGAGCGATTCCATGCCTATATTTTTGACCTGGACGTTTGTGCAGTCGTCAACAGAGAGGGCAGCAAAGCGATTGGACACAGGCACGGCGGCGACTAAAATGTCACGGTATGAGGTTCGGTCAGTGTTGAGAGAGAGAGAGAGAGAGAGAGAGAGAGAGAGAGAGAGAGAGAGAGAGAGAGAGAGAGAGAGAGAGAGAGAGAGAGAGAGAGAGGTTTATATTTTATTTTTTAAAAATTCCTTTGTATGATCTGTTTGTTTCCCTGTCGTGTTGTGTTATGTATAGAGGAGAGCTTTTAAGACAGGCTATTGTATTGGGGTGTAGAGTGTTCATGGAGAAGTAGTACCTTTGACTTTTCAGCCAGCAGCGCCTCTTGGGGCAGGCGGGAGCACTGGTCTTCACATGGCATTCAACTCTCACAGCTGGCTCCAGGTCCTTTACCTAGCCACACCCCGGTAACCGCTTCTGCTGGCGGGCGAAACGTTGTGAGGGGCTGACGCGTCTCTCAGTCAGTTGAAATACTTGGAGAGGAGACGGGCGCCGCCAAGTTCGCCTAAGCCCATTGAAAGGACTGATGGACAAGCAACAGAATAAGAATAACATGCCGGATCGGTCGGGGCCCGGATCACCAACGACCGCGCACCCCATTGAAGGTCTCCAGGGTGGGGGCGACAAGTGTGTTACTGGAACCAAACCCACCATCAAGCTGCCCACGCAAGGAATAACTATCGGAACTTGGAACGTTCGCACACTCTACCAGTGCGGCAAAGTGAAGGAACTCACCCACGAGTTGAAGCGCTATCGCTGGGACATTGTAGGACTTGCAGAAGTTCGATGGACAGGCTTCGGAGAAACAACAACAGATGAAGGCCATAAAATCTGGTTCAGCGGAAAAGAAACCAAGCACGAACATGGCGTAGCTTTTATCGTAAGGAAAGAGGTGGCTGGAACTGTCATCAGCTGCACCCCCGTGTCAAGCAGACTAATCTCCATCCGCATCTCCGCCCGACCGCACAATATCACTATCATTCAAGTATACGCTCCAACAGCAGATCATGATGATGAAGAATTAGAAGAATTTTACGAACAACTGGACAACATCATCAAGAAAACACCTAAGAAAGACATTCTGACTGTCCTCGGTGACTGGAATGCAAAGATCGGCCCTGACGCCTACCAACAATGGGCAGGAACAGCTGGCAAGTTTGGCCTTGGAGAAACAAACGACAGAGGCCTGCGACTTTTAGAGTTCGCACAGAGTCACCGTCTCACCGTTGCTAATACCCTCCATCCACACAAGAAGTCAAGAACAGTGACATGGCAATCGCCAGGAGGCCTGGTCCATAACCAGATTGACTTCATCTTGCTGCCTCGACGATTCAAATCCAGCGTTAACAAAGCACAAACGAGGTCCTTTCCTGGCGCTGATATTGGCAGCGACCACAACCTCGTCCTTACTAGCCTCAAGTTGAAGCTGGCATTGAAACGAGATAGCAAGAGCCCTCGCATCAGATTCGACCTCCAGAAGCTAAAAGACCCGGAAGTAGAAGAGCTCTTCCAAGCCCAGGTGGGAGGCAGATTTGACACCCTTGCTGGAAATATAAAAGAGGTGTTACTTTCTACAGCAGAAGAAGTGCTGGGGAAGCAGAGGAAGCGCAAACAGCCCTGGGTAACCGATGACATCCTCGATCTCTGTGATGAGAGGAGAGCCTGGAAGAAAAAGAGAGGCCAAGACCTCACATCAGCAAACAAGTACAGACTTGTCAACAAGAAGATCAGGAAGAGGATGAAAGAAGCCAAAGAAGATTGGATTGAAGACCAGTGTTGTAGCGTGGAAGAGGGCATGGCAAACGGCAACAGCAAGAAGGCTTATGAAACGCTAAGGACCCTCACCAAGACTCAACAGCGAACAGCCACAGTCATCGAAGACAGCAGCGGCCAACTCCTTACGGAAAACACTGCTGTACTAAACAGATGGACTGAGTACTGCCGAGACTTGTATAACTACAAGGCTGAGCCAGACACCAGCATCCTCCAAAACAACCAGGCTGGGGCCAGGAAGGCTGAAGACCTGCCAGTGTTAGCTGAAGAGGTGGAAGCAGCCGTACGCGGCCTGAAGGGAGGAAAGTCTCCAGGTGTAGACAACGTACCTGCTGAACTGTTGAAACATGGAGGAGAAGTAACAACGAAGGTCCTCACTACACTCTGTCAAAAGATCTGGGAGCAAAAGAAATGGCCAGTAGAATGGACACAGTCTCTAGTGATCCCGCTCCCCAAGAAAGGAAACCTGAAACAGTGCCAGAACTACAGAACTATCAGTCTGATAAGTCACCCTAGCAAAGTAATGCTTAGAATCATTCTCAACCGCCTCAAAACTTTCGCCGAGGAACTGCTGGCAGAAGAACAGGCTGGCTTCAGAGTTGGAAGAAGCACTGTAGAGCAGATTTTCAACTGCCGCGTCCTGATCGAGAAACATCTGCATCATCAGCGCGAACTCTACCACAACTTCATTGATTTCAGGAAAGCATTTGATCGCGTCTGGCACGACGGACTCTGGCAAGTCATGAGATCGTTCAACATAGAGGAGGGACTGATCCAAATGATAGAAGCGTCTCTTCCAACCCGGTAACGCTCTCATGCGGAGTTCCACAGGGGTCCGTCCTGGGCCCGGTCCTTTTCACACTCTACACCTCTCCTCTGTCCAACATCATCCAGTCTCACCGCATACACCACCACCTCTACGCTGACGACTCACAACTGCAAGACAAAGACAAACTCGACAACACTCAGTCACTACTGACTCGCACGGCTGACTGCTACAAAGACGTGAAAAACTGGATGACAGCAAACAAGCTGAAACTGAACGATGACAAAACGGAAGCCATGCTGGTAGGCACTCGCCAAAAACTCTCCCAGCTCCCTCCCTCTCTCCACCTTCAACTCGATAGCACCCCCATCTCCCTCTCTGACTCGGCCAAGAACCTCGGCGTCATCCTCGATTCCTCTCTGTCCATGACCAACTTCGTCTCCGCCACGACCCAGGCATGCTATTTCCACCTTCGCCGCATCAGTCAGATCAGAAAATACCTCACTACCGAAGCTGCCACCAAACTTGCTGTCTCTCTCATCTTATCTCGCATCGACTATTGCAACTCTCTCCTTTCCGGTCTCCCTCAATCCACCATCTTCACTCTCCAACGCGTCCAGAACAATGCTGCCCGCCTCGTCCTCAGAAAGAAAAAATCCGACCACATCACACCCCTGCTCAAACTCCTTCACTGGCTCCCCATCCCCCAACGCATCCAATACAAAGTTCTGTCTCTCTGCTACAAATCCCTGAACAACTGCGCTCCTGCCTATCTCTCCAACTTACTTCACCCCTACACACCTTCCCGCTCCCTCCGCTCTGCCTCCGACCCTCTCCGCCTCCACATCCCTCGCACCAAACTTAACACTTTCGGTCCCCGCTCCTTCTCCGTCTACGGTCCATCCATCTGGAACACTCTCCCACTCTCTCTCCGTCAGAAACACTCTCTCTCCTCCTTCCAGTCCGCCCTCAAAACTCACCTCTTTCAACAGTTTTAGCACTATATCACTGCACTCCCCACCCCAAGCTGACCGTCGTAATGTATTTCACTGTTTGTGGTACGTGAGTCATTGTCTAAAGCGTGCGCATGCGTGCGCGAGTTGTGAGTGTGCGCTTAGAGTTATAATTATTATAAGATAAGCGCATTATAAATACCGTAATTATTTATTATTATTATAAGCGCTTTACAAGAACGCCTGCAGCGCGGTTCTACTTAACAATCAGTCAGGCGAGTTCTTCAGGACGACGATCGGTGTCCGTCAAGGATGCCTGCTCTCTCCTGTCCTTTTCAACATATTCCTGGAGAAGATCATGCAGGAAACCCTCCACGACCACCATACTTCAATCTCTATTGGTGGCAGATCCCTGTGCAATCTTCGATTCGCAGACGACATTGACCTCATGGCAGGCAGCAATAGTGAGCTCCAAAACCTGACAGACAAACTTTCAACTAGCGCAGGGTCTTATGGCATGGAGATCAGTACGGATAAAAGCAAAGTGATGATCAACACCACAAGCGACAGCAGCAGCAACATTCACATGAACGGCCAGAAGCTAGAAGAGGTCAATAGCTTCAAGTACTTGGGAGCCACCCTGTCCAAAGACGGTAGTTGCATAGCAGAGATCCGTATCAGGATAGGTACAGCAACATCCGCAATGGCCAGGCTGGACAGGATATGGCGAAGTAACTCCATCAGCTTCACCATCAAGTACAGGCTTTACAAGTCCCTCGTAGTGTCTATTCTACTCTACGGCTGTGAGACTTGGACACTGCTTGCAGACTCAGAAAAGAAAATCCAGGCCTTTGAGAACAAGTGCCTGAGGAAGTAGCTCCGCATCTCGTACCGCGAGCACAAGACCAACGAATATGTACGGAGCATCGTCACTTCCCTGGTGGGCCCACATGAACCCCTTCTGGCAACCGTGAAACGGCGCAAGCTTGCTTGGTTTGGCCACGTGACCCGACACAACACCTTGTCCAAGACTATCCTCCAAGGCACTCTCGAAGGAAGTCGTCGGCGAGGTCGTCAGAGAAAGAGTTGGGACGCAAACATAAAAGAATGGACCGAACTCGAGATGCCAGACTTGCTTGCCACCGCCCAAAATAGAACTCAGTGGAGAGCACTGTCTGTTGCTGCTGCCTTTCAGTCCCCCCAACGCCCAGTTCGGGCAAGGGACTGATGATGATGATGATTGTATTGCCTAACAGCTTTATCCTCTAATACATAAAAGATTGTTCATCATCATCATTACCAGAGAGAGAGAGAAAGGGGGGGGGGAGGAAGGAGAGAGAGAGAGAGAGAGAGAGAGAGAGAGAGAGAGAGAGAGAGAGAGAGAGAGAGAGAGAGAGAGAGAGAGAGAGAGAGAGAGAGAGAGAGAGATGATAATGATGATGGTGATGGGAGCCGAACATACTATTACTTCTGAAGTAAATATTTGTGGAGGCGATCTTTGAAGACGCTAATCTTACAAATTGATTTCAGGTGTAGAGGGAAAATATTCCACGCTTGAGCGCCTGAAAAGGACAGGCTGGTTTTACAGATGTCTAATCTAATTTAAGGTGGATCGAACTATTTCTCGTGTTTTTCCTATTATTGTCAGAAAATAGAGTTCTTATATAGGGTGGGGCGTTTCCGTGCATGATCTTGTGCAGTAGAACACAGCGATTAAATTCAAACTGTTTATTCAACTGCGGGGGCTCATGAGAATCTATACCTCTTGCAGCTGGGTGGTGTTCAAATTTTCTCGGCACTGATCTGGTTTAACTCATTCTACCCCAGACACACCACAGCAAGGGTTATGCCAGAATAGCTTGGCGCCTATGGGCGCCCAGCTATTCTGGCATCACCCTTAAACTATCAAGGTCGATCTGTGTCCTGCACTGCAATGCAGTCTTCAGAGGACAACGGCAAAATTTGGGGATTTCGGTGTTGGGGTAGAATGAGTTAATGACGGATTCTCTCTGAAGAAAAGTCGTGCAGTGCAAAAAGTCACTTGTCACATTTAAGGCCCGCTACCGCCGTAACTGTTCGAAGATACACTTCTGTAACTGGTCTGAAGGGAACGTATCACTGAGTGTCCATGTTCCGGGCCTTGTAATTAAGCGAGTGCGGTCATTAACACGCCGGTAATGAACAGTTTCCCATGGCCGTGGCGAACTGGTGCCGTGACCGGTACGCCCTTAGGGCCCCTCCAGTAAGCTAAAGGCCATCGGGCCGAAGTCGGCCGTCTCACTGGCCCGCGCACGTAGGTGCGAGGGCCAACGGCGGCCTACATCGGCCCGTTTACCTTTTGCTTACTACGCAGCTACTCCCAGGCCACAGCCAAAGTCTCGCCCTGTCACGCTCTCGCCGGTCACGCTAAGTCTGGCAATGTCACGCCAGCGGTCGATGATGGTCTCGGTTAATTAATTTCGTGGAATGTGTCCTTTTCGATTATTAAAAAAAAAAGCGCTAAAGAAAAAGATGTTAGGCACACAAGATAACACAAGACTGTAAGTTTACTGTACTATGAAATGACTGTAAAAATGTGTTTTGTATGTATTTTCAATCGAACATTTTCACTTATTATATATATATATATTCAAAAGTGCCGCTTTGGGAATATTCCGCTACAGTTGAAAAAAATTGTAATACGTGCTTTGTTCTTTTATGCTTTCCCGGAGGAGCGGGGTTTCCAAATAACCAATACAATCTCCAATTCCTGAACTACGAAAAATATGACTCGGTGAAAACTCATAGACAACACTTTCCTGGTGCTCAACAACGAGGAAGTGTAAGGGTAACTTTGGCTGAAGGCGTCAGCTTTGCTATGTTTAGGTGTAAACCTACACGCGTGAGTTTGCCCACTGTACTGTCTCTAATCCACCCAGAATTGGATGGATTCAAGTTGCCTAGATTCATTCTGGGTGGATTTATGTTGTGTAGACTAACATTGTGTAGATGCACATTGATTAAGATTACTAATAATGGAATGGATGGGTGGAATCGCGCCAGTGAGGGCGAATTTGCAATGGGTAGACTCACGCCTGGCTGTATTTGTGCTAGGGTAAGATTTTCTCTTGGCAGATTTTTACTGGATAAATTTACGTCCACATATAACGAAGTTGATCCCTCCTCTGTTGCTACTGAGGTGATTTACACCATGACCTAAAAGCTCATCCCTCATACAACGACCATAAAGTGCATATCATGTACTTTATGGTCTTTGTATGAGGGATAAGCTGAGCCATCATCTGTGGTCTGTCCCACGACACCCTATTACGGGAAGATGAATAGATTTCTGCCTCGACCGGGTCATGTGAATCCTTCGGATTTTTGCCGGCTTAGCATATTGGTCATTGGTCATTCTTTCCAACTCGTTCAAGGCGCTCCCCATCAATAGCTGCGGAAGTGTCGTATAGCGTTGCCGTCGGCAACGCTATACGACACTTCCGCAGCTATTGATGCGGGACGCCTTAAATGTGTTAACGGAAAGAGGTCGCACCGACAACTATCATAAGAATAATTTGGCTTTTTCTTTTGCTCTACTTCCTTTGGAAAACATTTCCTGTCCCTTAATTTATTCCCCAGCCGCCGTGAGATGGCCTTAGTTGCCTGCTCGGCGTTAAACCCAAATAACTAACTTAATTTATTCCGGCACTGAAACCAGGATTGATATTTTTATTTGCAGATGCAGCCAGATAGCCGTCGGAATCCTACCGCCGGATGACCCGAATTTCACTGATGTTCATCGTCAACATCAGTATACATGTATTACCATGTGAAGGCAAACCGACAGAGGTCCATTTTCGTGAAAAACGAGACTTTTCAGTACTAGAACGAAAATCTCGCTTTTCGCAACGACTCGGAGTTACTGTCTTTTGCGTTTACAAGAAGTGTATTCCTGCAGCGAAATCCACGTTTTTCCGCAAATATCTCCAAGAAGAACCACTTTTCTATATTTAATCTTATAATAAATATCATTCAGAGCCAGTTGACCTAATACGATTTACCTTTAAGAAAATTGTACATTGTGTCGGTTTTTTTGTACAGTCGTAAAATTTCGGATTTTTTTTAAGGTCATGAAATGACTGATTTTACATCCTTAAATGTGCCCCAGATATATTACGCCCAGTATAATATAAGACAGATCAATTTTTTTTCACGCGAATTCGGGCCACGTTCTCAAACCTGAAACTGTGCAGACATACGTGAAGTCTGCATTGCTTGACCTCGATATTGAATTCTGCCGGGGCTCTATTTAGGGTACTGAAAATGGCTTGTTCTGGTCTTTTCACCGAATTTTTACGAGTGTAGAGCAAAATCGACAAATCGTAGGAGTTCAGTAAAAAAAAAAAAAAAAAATTCCATACTAGGTCAACTGGCACTAAATGATATTTGTTCTTAAAATGGTACAGAAAAGTGTTTATTTACGGAGATATTTGGGAAAAAACGTTGTGCGCTCCGATGTCAAACGGCCTTTAAAAAAAAAAAAGTATATATCTTCACTGATAAGGTGCGTGGGTGTCAACATCACTACACGTATTAACCTCTTCAATGCTAGGAAAATGAAACACCATCTAATTGCGTAGGGGCTCCCGCATAATTTGCCCCTTGCTTATCAAAATTGTAATTTCTTTCTGTCAATGGCTTTTGCGTTAGCCTTTGGTTAGAAGAAACAAAGACACATCGCAGAAGAGCCTGTGTCAGGAAGAAGAATAGATCCGCATGAGCTCCCACCCCAGTACGCAAAGTGTCACCGGGCCGAAGTCGGCCACAGTGGGCCCGCTCACGAATGTGCGCGGGCCCACTGCGGCCGACTTCGTCCCCGTGGCCTTCAGTGACGTATTGGGACGTCTCTTTGCTCTCTTGAGAACTGAAAGTTCTCTTGCATTTGCGTGGTTTATTCCGGCAGTGAAAGCTTCAGGCCGCTGACATGGAGGTGGGTGGATGTCCCTTGAGCGCCAGATGGACATGACTGCTGCCCGCCGCACGTGGCGCCACCAGGGTGAAATATGGCGGCCCTGATGAACTTCAGTGTCAACACACAGAATCGTGTTATTTCTCATCAGTGCGACAAAATGCGTGGGCAAACGGGCTGCTGCTTCTACTGTCTGTAGACGCGTTAAACTCTTTTGCCCTCCCAGAACAAAAAAAATGCCTTCCATTCCATCGGAATGGAAGGCATTTAATTCTGGGAGGCAAAGGGTTAAAAAAGACCGCATTAATTGTCTCGTAATCCGATGTAACCGTTAATTAGAACCTGCTCGGTCGGTCTAATTATTGTTATTATAAGTTGTCGAACAGAAAACAGGAATGTATCACGCGTTAGTTAACACAGGTTCATTTTGCAGTTAACCGCCCTTATCATTGCTTGAAATAAATTTGACTGCTAGTTCAAGGTTGGTGCCAGAATAGCTTGGCGCCTGAGGCGCCAAGCTATTCTGGCACCACCCTTGACTGAACTAAAACAGTTGATCTATCTCCTACTCTGTAAGGTAGCCTTCATAGATCAATACGCTAATTTTACAAAATCAGCCTCAGGATGTAATAGGCTGAAGCGGCAAAAGGAATTTTTGGGTTATATTTTGAACTTACACAGGAGTGGGTAGCACTTTATCAGTCACTTGCAGTAAAAAAACAACAACCAAAGTGAACTTGAATGTCATCCCAGTGAGCAAAAGGCCCTCGGGCCGACGTCGGCAACAGTGGACCCGCGCAAAGCCGTGCGCGGGCCCACTGCGGCCGACGTCGGCCCTAGGACCTTTGCTTCCTGGGATTCCAGGTGCGCACACCCTCGACTGTGCATGTCACTGTGCATAGTACAAGCTCTAGCAGGAAAATCGATCGGTCATAACACACGTTATTTGCGGGGCTGGTGACCCCTGGTGACTCGTGTGTTTACCTTCTAGCATTCTGCCCTTATTTGGCTTAAGGCAGTCACATGTCCATGTTTCAGAAAAGCGAGAGTTTCATTGTACACAATGACAATCTCGCTTTTCTACAAAAATGGACATTCTGACTTTTGCTAAAATTCAGGGCAGCACTTTAAGACATCCGTCGAGTCCTCAGGTAAAAATGTCCAACTCTGGGTGTTGTCATCTCAGGACTAACTTACAGTTTTGGCGACAGATCGACCATGATAATTCGAGAGTGGTGGCTTGACGCCTAGAGGTGCCAGTTTATTCTGGCGCTAGCCTGACTGTCACAGTCGACCCACTGCTTGTTGTAGAGTGTCATGTCCCAAAAGGCTGATCGTATCGGAACCGCGTACGGAATGTACCAGCTTATAAACCCATTTAGCCCCGACGCCCTAAAGCAGCAGATGGATGGACCATGATAATTCAAGGGTAGTGCCGGATGAGCTTGGCGCCTGTAGGCGCCAAGCTATTCCGACACCACCCTTGAACTATCATGGTCGATCCACATCCTATCGTATAGTGTCATGGTTTTATGGGTTAAGGCAAAAGACAGTGCGTCCATTTTTATGAAAAGCAATATTTTCATTATAATTACAATGACAATCTCGCTTTTCACAAACGTGGACGTCTTTTGCCTGCACAGGACAGAGCTCCTCCCCTGCCAGAGATAGTAAATTTTAACCCTGAAAGCACCAGTGACGGATAACCCGACAATCGTGCTGCGTGACAAACACAGGTGTGACTGGACCCAGCAAGGGGCACAGATCTTCGGGGGCTCATGAGGGTCTATGCCGGCCTCTTGCACTTGATTCTGTTTTCTGTGGCCCTGACAGTTTAGTGGTTAACGGAAAAACAAAGCACACAAAAAAGGGGGTCTTTGCAGACACTCCTTTTTTCTCTTTTATTTTTGTTCTTTTTATTAACTTTGCTAACATCAGAACAGGTGTTAATTTTAGTTTTTCAGTTTCTGCTACAGTCTTATTTTGAGTGCTGTTGAGTACGTGTACAAACGTGGGCCTATCCCATTTTACCCCGAACCACCTTTGCAGATAGTACGCGGGCTGGTTCAAGAGGCATACTCAAGGAAATAAAAGGTTTACAGTTCGCAATATCTCCTTGTTAAATGTCTTGCAGTAATGCTGCACAAAATGGCTAACTTTACAATTTAATTGTGGACTTTGAATATTGTAACATGAAAGACTTTTTTGGACTTCTTCTCTTCAGCAAGCAAGAGAGTTCCGCAGACTGGTTCCAGTGGCAGTAGAAAACCTCTGTTACGTGTGCCTCCTCGCATGGATTGTGAAAAGATGGGTAGAAAATATTAGTTGAGGCATGACAACATTGAGAACCCAACTCAGTAGTTGTATCGGCGCATTTCAGCCATCAAACTCCGCTCTGGAGCAGACCGCTTTATATACTGGCGTATCATGTTTCCAGGCACCATAGACAACTAGAACAGATGGTATTGCTTCTACATGCGGCGGTTTTCTTATTACAAAATTACGATATGTGCGATGTGTGATATGATGTGAGATGATACTTATGTGTACGGGTCTGTGATTTCGAAGTCACAGGCTAGCACACGAATGGAAAATCGTTGTTGTCAACTGTACTGACGACTGTAGTGTTTCCGATGACTCGAGTGACGTCGCATTTCCTGTGCTCGTCAATACATGATACTTTTTTCTTATTTGAGAATAAGATTAGTTTAAGTGCGAACGTGCATTACGTCCGCTGGAAACTGTCTTAGCTTATTTTACTTTCCCTGTCAATAACTTGTTTGCTGTCGGGTTGCTGTGTCGCACACGTACTGACGCATTCGAGACGTGCCGCCTCCGGATACGCGGCATAAGCTGCGCATCCAGAGATGGCACGTCTCGAATGAGTTAACAGATGGATGCGGGTCACGCAGAGTCACGATAAAGTCTGCATACTGTGGGTGTTCTTCTCTGCACGTATGAGCCGGCTGTGGCTGAGACAGGAGTTTTCACGTGCGTATGATCAATGTAACGTGTTTATTTCTTCTGTTCACTACAGCGAACAAAAGAAATGAATACTTTACATTGATAACGGAAGAGACACATGTCACGGACGAATCAGTTACCTCCGGAGGGTGTGTGTGTGTGTGTGTGTGTGTGTGTGTGTGTGTGTGTGTGTGTGGGGGGGGGGGGGTTGCAACCTTTTGTTGGGACGCTCTTAATTAACCGGAGACAGGAGGCGCCTAATCAAAGGTTAAACCTTGCTTTCCACAGGCCGACCTGCTGGGGGCGGGGGAGGGGGAGCGCAGGGGGGGGGGGAGGGGGGAGGGGTTGGAGGAGAGGGAAGGGAGGGCGAGAGGGATGTGAGGAAGGGGGAGGGATCCAGCGGATCCAGGACATTGTAACCACTGGCTTTGCTTTCCATCCGCCAAAAGAAAAAAATCGAAAAGTTGGCGGGGAGGAAGACGGAAGGAGGCGGGGTGGGGTGGGTGTGGGGGCACATTAAACCCTTCACTACCAGTGGACGCAGATTAGGTTTCCGGAAATCTTTGTTTAGTAACTCACTCACGGCCCCGACACACCACAGGAAGACATGGATCGAGCGTGATAATTCAAGGGTGGTGCCAGAATAGCTTGGCGCCCATAGGTGCCAAGCTATTCTGGCACCATCCTTGAACTATCATGCTCGATCTGTCTCTGGAATTGTAATACAATCCTTTAAAGAGCAACTTCAAAATTTGAGGATTTCGGTCCTTGGTGTACAACATGTTAAGTCAACGCCAAAGAGAACCAGCCGTCCGCAAGAAACATGGATACAGACTGTGGTGGCACAAGCGAGTCTGTCCTTCTTGGAGTTGGATGGGGATCAATTTAAAAACAAAACAACCCATGTACATTGATGAATATACTCCGTGAAGACACGTTTTTCCCCCTCTACCACAGCTTGTGCCTGCACGTATAGAATCGATGACACTGACAACAGCTGGGAAGTACATGAATGCAAACGTAAATCTCGCGAGAAAAGCGCTTTTTGCAAGAGGCAGAGGTTAGTAAAGCAATGCGGCCTGATAATTCACTTAAATCGAACCTTATCGCTGGGAGATATTTTACGTCTTTGTTTCTCAGACTGACGGGGTCACTGGGAGTTTAGCCTGTTGTAGTTCAGTTCCGGCGTTGTCCGCCCTACAAGTGCTTGCATCAGACTGTAATTTTCACTTCTTGGCTGTCGGTAGCGTTTTTGTTTGTTTGTTTGTTTTGTTTTTTTTTGTGGTGGGGTATTCCTGTCGGAATCAACTGTATTGCAAGTTTAACACATTCTACCCCAGGACCGAAATCACGAAATTTTGAAGATGCCCTCTGAAGGACTGTATTACAATTCTAAAATCGAGCATGATAGTATGGGCGCCAAGCTATTCTGGCACCATCCTTGAACTATCATGCTCGATCCATGTCTTGCTGTGGTGTGTCGGGGCTGAATGAGTTAATACCCTAAGCTAATTAAGCGCTGCCCTGGACTTCCGCGGTGGATCCATTTCCCGAGAATTGTACCCAGTGCTGTACAGATATCAGCCATATTTTGCGCTTTAGAAAGGAAAGCGTTTGTGTGCTTCCGTCAAAGCTACCGCCCACTGTCTCGATTAAGCTCTGGGAATAAAATTAACCAAAATCAGGGATATCCTGTCTCAGGTCTAAGTCACTGTTCTGTCACGGGCCGACCATGATAGTTCAAGAGTACTGTCAGAATAGCTTGGCGCCTCTAGGCGTCAAGCTATTCTGACACCACCCTTGAACTATCATGATCCATCCACATTCTGCCGTAGTGCGCCAGGGCTTTATGGACTAATATCTCGATGAATTCCTCTGTCTGAATAGCTAAGACGCGATTGAATGTGTGACAAAAACGATTATTCCGCAGGAGCAGCCATAGGCGTAGCTTCTCTCGAGACCCTGCGGCTACCCGGGCTCATGTACACCTATGCCTCTTGCAGACGGTAATAATTAGCCGATGGACTGGTGGAACGGAGTCGTCTCCGTCATAAGAACGATCGATACAAACTCCCACGCCGCTCTGTGCGTTACAGGCTCGAAAACTCGGTCAACTCTGTGCTTGCTTTCGTTTCACGTGCTGCCTGTCAGATTTATTTTTCTTCTCTCCCTACGCCCTCTCTTCGACTCGTCCCTTTAACAGGAAACTTGCATCCCCCATGAAACAAAAAGAAAAAGAAAAACTTAAACAAAATTTTGCATTAGTATAGATTCTATTGACTTCTTTGCAATTTTGCGGGTGCTCAAGAAAATATGTTTCCCTTGCGGAGGGCTGTGTGACCTTTTATTTTATTTCCTGGCCTTTATCTTTAGCTTCAGTGTCCATTTCAACAGCGAATGCCATTTTCAACTGCAAGAGGCATAGATCTTCATGAGCACCTGCAATCTGCAGCGGCTCGAGAGAATCTATGCTTCTCTCAGACAGACCTGCCTCAGTTTTAAATCCTTCCCTGTTCGGTTAACCGCCTTAACTGCCGGAGCAAGGCGAACCTACCCAGCAGATTCAGGATTCAAGATATTAATTGTCTGATATTTATTGTTACAGCCCACAAAAGAAAGAGGTAAAAGAAACATAATCCTAAAAAGCGGAACACAAATTTAATGAGACCGATAACTGAAAATATGAGCAGCTGCAAGCCTCGGAGACATAAACCCTCATGAGCCCCTGCATCTCTTGTTAGTCCTATGTTCTTTATTCCTGTTTATCGTCCCATTGAACGCATGTCAGTGCTCAGTCGTTTCAGACCCCAGCGCAATTCGTGCTCACCGGCAGCGAAAGTGTTTCATTCTGTGTTCCTCAGAAAAAGAAGCTTCTCGACGCTTCGTCCTCCGACTGCGTGGCTTCGAAGCCACTTGTTACCCGCGGACGTAATGAATTTTTTTTTTCGGCGTTGGCCGGAAGGGTCGATCGATTGCACTGTACATCTTTTTCGCATGATGTGAATCTATGAGGGGGGCAATTCTCGGTCAAGGCGCAACAGTGCTGCCATGATCACAGACGTCATAAACCCAGGCTCCGGTGATGAGACTGACTGCTAGTATGGTAGTCACTAGTCAGTAGTTTACCACGCGAATGAGGTTCAGTGACCGCGTGGATCGTCAGTCTTCCCGTGTACAAAATGTGATTTTGTTGTCTCTGTTAAAGTAGACCTTTTTCTAAATCGTTCACCCATTTAACCCCACAGAGACATTTCCTAAATATAGGAGGTGTCACCTAACGACAATGTACCAGCTGCAGAAGATGAACTGACCATGATAATTCAAGGGTAGTGCCAGATTAGCTTGGCGCCGTGAGGCGCCAATCTAATCTGACACTACCCTTGAATTATCATGGTTCATCCACCTCCTGCTGTAGTGTGTCAGAGCTAAATGGGTTAATGTTTCATGTGTTTTTTAACTTGTATATTATTTTTTTAAAATCTATTTTCGTGTCTGTCATCTATTTTCATGCAATAGCTCAGTTTTTGTCTGCCACGTAACGCCTTATGTAACTCCCCAGAAGTTAGAATCTTGAAGACCTTGATCAAATAAACCATGTAATGGATTATCCATTATCCAAAATCCACTTGGTAGTGGTTTCTATTTTTTATTTCATTATTGAAAAAAAAATCTTAGACATGGGCGGGTTTGTTTCTTTGTCGGGGATATGTGTGTCGTAGCGTATGAGGAAAGGCCAAGGAAACAGCACACGGTAATAATAATAATAATAATAATAATAATAATAATAATAATTACGGTGTTATTTACACTGAGGGAGTTTTGTCTTTGTCCTTTGTGAAGATGCAGATCATGTACAAGTATAGCAGTACTCTCTCTCTCTCTCTCTCTCTCTCTCTCTCTCTCTCTCTCTCTCTCTCTCTCTCTCTCTCTCTCTCTCTCAGTCTTTGTCTCTGTATCTCCAGTCTCTCTGTGCGAATAAAGATTTATTTGATTTGACTGGGATTTCTGTGGATTTTGCACAATTTCCTCCGCCTCAGACAGGGTGAATTTTAATTGAGTGTATTTTAGCGGACCTCACGCGCAGGGATTACAGTGATCGATTGCAGGTTTCACTGGAGAGAGAGAGAGAGAGAGAGAGAGAGAGAGAGAGAGAGAGAGAGAGAGAGAGAGAGAGAGAGAGAGAGAGAGAGAGAGAGAGAGAGAGAGAGAGAGAGAGAGAATCTTACTATCTTACTCTTCCTCTTTCCCCCTCTCTCTCGCTCTCTCTTTCTTTCTCTCTCCAATTCTTTCCTGCGTGAACATTCCATGCCCTTCTTTTTCTGCCATGTTTTTCTGGAATTGTTCTGAGTCAAGCATGACACCAATCAATGGATAGGAAGCTGATTTTGCGTTTCGCATCACGATCTGACATTTGGGTTTATAGCGCTCCAGGGGAAAAACGGGGCATTATTCTTCAATCATTCTGCCAACCATTTACAGAGACATATGCAACAGACTTAGATTGCCATGAAACTATATGCCACCCGTGGATCAGATCCGCCCAGCTCCCTCGTCTCGGCTGCCGGCTATGAGGAAATGACCAAGGAGTGACTCTTTCAGTTTAACTCATTCTACCCCAACACCGAAATCCCCAAATGTTGCCGTTGTCTTTTGAAGACTGCACTCTAGTGCAGGACACAGATCGACCATGACAGTTCAAGGGTGATGCCAGAATAGCTTGGCGCCCATAGGCGCCAAGCTATTCTGGCATCACCCTTGAACTATCATGGTCGATCCATATCTTGCAGTGGTGTGTCTGGGGTAGAATGAGTTAAGGAGCAAAACGGAACCTGATCACTACAACTTACCGGAAGAGGCGGCCGCAGGCGAAGGTCCAAGTAAGCAAAGGCCATCTGGGCGAAGTCGGCCGCAGTGGGCCCGCGCACGACTGCCGGTGCGCGGGTCCACTGCAGCCGACTTAGGCCCGATTGCCTGTTGTGTATCGGGGTCTCATGACGTTCAATTCTCTCGCAAGAATTGAGATTGAGAGGATAGCTGAGGACTGTCACATACAGAGCAACTATGCCCTGTCTCGAGAGAAACGCTAGGGCCGGAAGACTTGTGATGGGTGGGGCGGAGCGCGTACAGGCACAGAGATCCCGTCTGGACTGAACCGAGCTGAATTGAACTGAACTGCCCTGTGAAGACATGCGACATAAGTCCATTATTGTGAAAAGCAAGATTTTCATTGTATTACAATTAACCCTTTTAGCCCCAAGGTCCTATTTCCTAAATTCTGGAGGTCGGTTGCCTAACGACTATGTACCTGTTGTAGCCTGGGAGATGGATTGATCATGATAATTCAAGGGTAGTGCCAGATGAGCTTGGTGCCTGAAGGCGCCAAGCTCATCTGGCTATACCCTTGAATTATCATGATCACTCCATCTCCTGCTGCAGGGTCCCGCGGAGCTAAACGGGTTAAAATTTCGCTTTTTAAAAAAACGCACTTACTCTCTTTTGTCTTTACAGGGCAGAACTAATTAGGTAGAAAAATCGGCATGCTACCGACATATTGAAGATCTATGGATTTCTTTTGGCAAGATCATCTCAACGGCCCAAACTGTGCCAGTGGCGACGGACTGTAGATTTCGTTTGTGTGACGTCTCAGACAGCCAGATCACCTCCAGAGTCACAGATGGCTCACAATATCGAAATAGGAAGTTATGCAGTTGCACGTGTTTCGACGCAGAAAAACAGCGGAGAACATAACAGAGAGAGAAATACGCTTTGAACTGACAGTTACAACAAGCTTAACCCATTCAGCCCTGAGGCACTACAGCAGGAGATGACTGAGATGGGTCGACCATGATAATCAAGGGTGGTGCGAGATTAGCTTGGTGCCTGTCGGCGCCAAGCTAATCTGGTACTGCCCTTAAATTATCATGGTCGATCCATCTCCTGCAACTGGGGCATAGTCATCAGATGACGCCTCCAAAATTTGGGAAATACGGCCGTCGGGCTGAATGAGTTAATGATATTTGAATTTAAAATAATATTACTAATTTGTAACTGCCATTTCTAAGCGCGTTTCTTCTTCCGTTGGGTTCTTCTCTTCATTTTACACGCTTGGCAGTACCTTTTTGGTCTAGTAAAGCAGTATAGTAAAAGCCCAAGCGATATCGCATGTCTGTCTGGGCTTTTAAGTTAACCCATTTAGTCATGAGTCCCTACAGCAGGAGATGGACTGACCATGATAATTCAAGGGTAGGCGCCAAGCTAATCTGGCACTACCCTTGAATTATCGTGGTCAATCCAACTCCTGCAACTCAGTGGTACATAGTCATTAGGCAACACCTCCAAAATTTGAGAAATGGGACCTTGGGGCTAAAACGGTTAATCAATCCACTGTTTTCGTCTTTTATTATGATCCACTGTTTTCGTCTTTTATTATGATCCACTGTTTTCGTCTTTTATTATGATCCACTGTTTTCGTCTTTTATTATGATCCACTGTTTTCGTCTTTTATTATGATCCACTGTTTTCGTCGAAACACGTGCAGTTTTGACCTGCTTCTGATTTCCGAAAGTCTATTTTATTTAGCAATCATTCGGGAATCAACACCTGAATGTCGCAGGGGATGAATTGACCAAGAAACTAAATTGGACGAATGGTTACAGTATCCGTGTAAACTTCGAGCACATTACCTTCCTTATTGCGTTCATCTTCAATTCCTCAACGTTTTCAGACCCCCACATTCGCCTGTTCAGTTTCCATATAATTAATGGGAAATATACTGACTTCCATGAAAAACGCGAATTTTTCACCATAGCGCTTTTCTTCGTAAATATGCTTTAATCCGGGTTATTTTGACCTCATTTATTAGAAAATGTTATGTCAAATGTGCTATGTCGTGTGCAAATACAATGTTTGGTCTTAAAAATCGCACATCGATGACTTATGACGTCATCAGTGACACTACCATCACAGGATATTGAAAGTGAAATGGGGAGCATCTGCAGAGGACACAGCTGAAAGCCAACCCGATGTGCAGTGTCACTAGGGTTCGTGTGCATGAAAATCCGGCTTGTTTGGTACTGACCTACTTTTCGTTTGTCAAAGACACCTAAATAATCAACATAACCTACAAACATGAAAATCAAAAAGTTCTTTATTTTTAGGTTAGCGGCCATATTTACCTAATCAAATGGATATGGGTGTGTTATTTATCTGTCTCAGTCACTGGAACATACAAAATGGTTTGAAAAGTGTGTAAGTAATTCACATTAAATCAAATAAGATTTAATAAGAAAATGATGTACACCGGAAGTTCTGGTTCTCTAATGAATTTTTCGAGTCAAATTTCGTTTGAGGCAGTTAATAACATCATAAGCAATCCACACAACTTGTGTGTTAAAACATTTCACAGGAAACTTGCTTCACAGAATGTGTCCAGTTTTGCTTATTTTCACCACTAATGAAACCCTGTGTCCTCCAAGGTAGCCATGGGCGAGAACTCATCCAATTTTGTGTGAAGGTAGCTCAGACAGTAGGCTGAACATCTGAAGTAAGCAACAAATAAAATGTTCTTGTTTTTCTGTCAGGGTGGCTCTTTGCTTGCAGGTACACTTACAGACACTTTTCGCGTTTTTAATGGAAGTCAGTATACATGGGTAGGATGGGGCAACTTCCGACAATGACCAAATAATAATAATAATAATTTAAAAAAAAAAAAAAAAAAAAAAAAAAAAAAAACACCTCTGCGTGCGTGTACACTGCTGCAAGGGCTAAGAGCGTCAGGGGACATAACTTGTACAGCCGGGTTTCCTGGGACCTGTGGTGCGTGTGGGTGGGAAAAAAAACCTAGCGAATGGCGAGAAAAATGTAAAGTTGTAAGAGGATTAAATTGCACTTCGTCGTGACACCTTAAATCTTGCTGCGTGTGCAAGAAATCGATTCACGAAATCCCCTTTAGGCAGACGATTCATACACGGAATTCCGTCATTGGAATAACTGAACTGGGTCGCGCTTTCATTTTGCATCGACAGAAACGTGAGAACTATCTAAGTTTGCAGTTTGCGTTTGAAAGATGAACACCACACCGTTACTTTAGATTTTTCGGAGCCCAGAAAGAAGCACAGACTTTCATGAACCTCCAAGACTGATTTCAAGAGGCATAAAGTATCATAAGCCCCAGCGGCAGCGAGGCACATGAAACTCTATGCCTCTTGAAAATATAATATATATTTTTTTCCTTTTTGAACTGGATATCGATTCGTGAGAGGGCCACACTGGTGTTTTTCCTCATAAGAATCGTGCTGATCAGAATCACGATTAAAAAAACAAACAAATAAAAACAATATTATTTTATTTTATTTTGTCATTCGACAGGAGATTGGCATTTATGAGCACAAAGAAACGTTTTACAATTCTAAAATTTGGTTCGTGTTAGACGGACTTTGTGCAGCAACAAATCGTCATTTTTAGATGTATTTTTTCAACCGTATCGCTTTCTTATTTAATAACCGTCCAGTGGATCGTGCACTATCATTAGACCTCGTTACATTACTGTCATCCACTGTAGCTGAAGATGGACGTGAACGTGACAGCGTGCAGTGTATTCAGATCGCAACAACAAACAAGTGTCTCTAAAATCCAGTGAGAGGCTAAAAAGCATATAGAGGAAAAGCGACATTCATTGGATGAGAAGGAAGAGATCTCGATCTCTGGACGGGGGTGTGGGTAGGTTGGCTGGTTGAGTGCGTGAATGATTGCCTGCTAGCTTGCTTGATTGTTTGCTTGATTGATTAATTGATTGACTGATCGATCGATTAATCGATCGATTCATTCATTCATTCATTCATTCATTGAAGGAAGGAGAGAGAGAGAGAGAGAGAGAGAGAGAGAGAGAGAGAGAGAGAGAGAGAGAGAGAGAGAGAGAGAGAGAGAGAGAGAGAGAGAGAGAGAGAGAGAGAGAGAGAGAGAGATCAATAATTATCGCCGGAGCAACAGAGAGGTGCCTCACGAATGGCATCTGGCCTTTTAAGCTGATCCTCACGATATTGTGACGTCTAGTTGTGAACCGGACCTGTGATCTCTCTCTCAAGTCCACACCCTCACATCAACGACATTGATCTTCTACAGGCAACGATACCCATGAACTCCCGCAGGGCATGATAAACGGAAGTTTGAAGAGGTGCCGATCTACACGCAGAGAGTTTCACCGACGAACACCCACGGCGGAAATGCGTCTTAAAAAGACCACATTGTACGCCAAATGCATGTGCCCCGCAGGTATACATGGATTTGCAAGAGGCATAGATTCCATGATCCCCCGCGGCTGCAGGGGGATCATGAAAATCTATGCCTCTTGCCAGCTCAAGATTTTCAAGAACCAACGCTGCTGTCGGGGCTCAAGAAAAGCTATGCCTCTTACACACTGTCATTTAAGCCACGATCTCTGTCCTGTCCTGATGAATGCTGTCCAAATGAAAGGGGCACCTTGCAATCGCTTTTTAAAACCCATCTACATCCTTGTTTCTCAAGTGGACGGAGCTTTAGGGAAAGAGATCAGTTCACGCCGTCTCATATATCCACTTTATTCATAATTTTATCAGAGTACCGATAAAGCATTTGGCCCAAAGACTCCGTCTTGCGTAAATCGGCACAGCACAGAGCTCAAGAAAAAAGTCACTGCAAGAGCTCTGCTTTGCTTTGGCAAAAGCCAGAACGTTCATTTTTTGTGAAAAACAAAGTGTTCATTGAAATAAAATACAAAAGAATAATATAAAAATATAAAATATCGCTTTTGCTTTTCACAAAAATAGACACACTGGCTTTTGCTAAATGGGTGAAAAGCTGTACTGACAAAATCCACACACACACACACACAAAAACAACAACAAAAAACGTGTACAATGCAGAGAGGATCCCAACGGAGAAAGAAACACGCTTAAAATCACTCAACAGTTACAACACAATTTATTTTTATAATATTTCTAAGCGTGTTTTTTACTCCGTTGGTGTTTGTTTCTGTACTGGACGAAGCGTTAGGTATTGATTCAAATATGTGCAATCTTATTATGTATTTTGGGCTCAAAAGAATTTAACCATAGCAGGTCGGGATCACTTAGCTCAAGGGCGGGGGGGGGGGGGGGGGGGGGGGGGGGGGGGAGTCCAACAACTAATTGTTTGGGACCTTGAACCTGATACAAAAGGCCTCCAGGACGCTAGACCTTGCTTCCGCGGAGGCCGAAAAATCAAACAGTGGGGAGTGGGGGGGGGGGGGGTGAAGGGAGGGGGGAGTGGGGGGGGGAGGGTGAAGGGAGGGGGGAGTGGGGAGTAGGCGACAGATCTTGCTTCCATTCCAGGCGCCGAAAAATCAAACAGTGGGGGGTGGGGGTGGGGGAGGGGGGAGGCGACAGATCTTGCTTTCATTCCAGGCGCCGAAAAATCAAACAAGTGTGGGGGGGGGGGGGGGGGGGGGGGCGGGGGGGGGGGCGGCCGACAAACCCTTGCTTCCATTCCAGGGACCGAAAGATCAAACAGTTGGGGGGGGGGGGGGGAGCGACAGACTTTGCTTCCATTCCAGGGGCCGAAAATTCAAAGGGGGTGGGGGGGGGGGCCAAGCACCCCAAAAAAGGGACTTTGTTATAGCATTTTAACAAATTTGGGGGCGGGGGGGGGGGGGTGGGCATGTCCTTCCCCCCCCTGCATCCGGCCCTGCATAGAAGCCGCCGTGCAAAACCGTCTACTACTAGGGGCCAGATACAACTATGCGAAGTATCCGGTATCGAATAGACGTATTTTCACCTCGTGGCTTGCGTAGCACATGGTAAACTACTCGGCTTGTCCTTCATTAACACATTCACGACGTGACGCATCCGGATGCGCGGCGTTAACGCCGCGTATCCGGATGCGTCACGTCGTGAATGAGTTAATGATAAGTTCAACTGCCTCTGTTAACCCCAGTGGACACAGATTGCGTGTCGAAATCATCGTTAATTCAACGTCAAAGACCCCTCCCACCCCAGACGCCAAATGAACGTGGACTGTACAAAGCAGTTGCGGGGGCTCACGAGGATCTGATCTATACCTCTTTCAGTTGGTTGTTGTTCAAATTTGCCTGGCAGTGAAGTTGTTAAGAACTCGTTAACTTTAGTGTCAATGCGTGTCTGTTGTAATGAAATTCCAGAATAACAAACTCTAATGTCGGTAAGAGCCATGTGTTGAGAACGCCTAATGTGGGAGTGACCTGAAGGCTGGCTACATAGCAGTACTGTGAAACAGACAGATCAACCATGATAGTTCAAAGGTCGTGCCGGAATAGTTTGTTGCCGTGAACTATCATGGCCGATCGGTCTCAGTCCTTCTGTGTGAAGTGTTAGTGCGTCATGGGTTAACCAAATGAACGGTACCAAGCTGTAAGAGACATAAACCCTCATGAGCCCCCCCCCCCACCCCCCCCCCAGTCTTTTGTTAGTCCTATATTCTGTATGCCTATTGTGGTCCCATTTACATCTGCGTTCTTACGCGCAATTCGTGGTCACTGGCAGTGAAGGGGTTTAATTTTAACCCCTTCCCTGTCGCTGAACGTATATTATATTTCTCAGTGAAATCTCTGTTCGTTCAACGACCACTGAAAAGACACAAAGGACCAAGGAACATTGATGCAAACTGGTCTTAGCAAGAGACATAGATCCTCATGTGCTTGCGGGAGCTCTTGAGGATATATGTCTCTTGCACATGTATTTCGTTTTTCTTCGAGATGAAGGGGTTTAAACGAGCAGTGCACACATTTAGTCTCGGGTTGCCTCTTGGCCATGATTGCAAATCCTGAAGAAAAAAAAAAAAAAGAGGCAATATTTGAAGGGATGAAATTTCACCGTCTTTGTGAAATGTCTACCGTTCTGGAATTCATAAGGAGAAAATAGTTGCCTTGGTGGGCGTCGGAACGTGGACAGTGGGCGTCACAAAATCGATCACAGATGTCAATCCTTCTAGTCAGTAACGCCTATGCGAAACTCCAGAGACTTTCTCCTTGTAAAAGACACAACGTAAATAAAACTGCATCCTATAGAATTGTGCAGATGTCTCTACGTTAGTCCTTCGGCCATTAGTCGCTCAGTCAGCCAAATCCATTTGCAAGAGAAACAGACTCATGGGATTTCCTGCTGGAATCAGCTGGCGGCAGTGCATTGAGCTCATATGCTATTGGGATAAAGCATATAATAATGGGGAAGGATTCCAAATTATTATTATTATTATTATTATTATTATTATTATTATTATTATTATTATTGGTGTTGTTAAATTATTATTATCGGTATTGCTAAAATTATTATTATTATTATTATTATTATCATGATTATTATTATTATTATTATTATTATTATTATTATTATTATTATTATTATTATTATTATTATTATTATTATTACCATCATCATCATCATTAGCAGCAGCAGCAGCGATTTGACAGAGGTTTATAGCGATCTAACCCATCACGTCCTGAGGCTCATTTTGTTAAATCTGCTTACTGTCCTATGAAGGCTACATTACAGATTAGGTGATAGATCAACTGTTGTAGTTTAAGGGTGGTGCCAGAATAGCTTGGCGCCTCAGGCGCCAAGCTATTCTGGCACCACCCTTGAACTATCAGTAAATTTATTTCAAGCAATGGGTGTCTCAGCATGATAAGGGCTAAGCAACCCCCTTGCTAGCAAAAATTCGGACATGTTTACTTTCTGAGACTGATCGATGGCGTCATTTCAAGGAAACGTCTACAATTGTTTGTTATCTCTTCTTGCGCCATGAACCCAAGTTTCCCACTGGATTCCTAACGACGCAAAGTGCAAAATTTGTTGCAAAGCCATGTACCTCGCTAGGCACCGTGAATAAAGGGTCATAGCCGGGTAAAGTCGCCGAAATGGTACAAGAGTGCTGGTTACATTGCAAAACCAGATTGTTCTATTATTGGACGAGGAGGACTTAGCTAAGGAAGGAAAGCAGTCCGAAGCCTGAGAGCATATATGACAAGGCACAGGCATAGGTTTTGCTTGCACGCATGCCCCTGATCTTCAGAAAGCTCTGCTTTCTGCAGACTCAGTGAGGTGGGAATGTTGTTGACACCTTTAGCGCTGAGCTGGAAAGGACATGGAATTTTCATCCGACGCGGATGGCAACCCTTTCAATTCCGGGGCCAGTTGCCCGAGTGAGCGTAGTCCTGCGCCAGCCAGTAAGCAAGGTGCTCGCTATAACGGAGCACCTTGCTTAGTGGCTGGCGCAGGACTATGAGGGTCACTCATGCAGCTGAGCCCGGAAGCTTAGTACTTTACGACTAGAATATTTTGTGGCTAAAAACTAAGCTAGCACAAATTGTGTCAGTAGCAGGGCCGGATCACTTACCTCCGGAGGGGGGTCCAACTTTTTCTTTGGGACCTTGAACCTGATACAAAGGGCCTCTTTGCTTGCTTCTGGGCGCCGAAAAATCAAACAGTGGAGGGGGGAGGGGGGTAGGCGGCGGACCTTGCTTACTTATACGCGCCGAAGAATCAAATAGTGTGTGTGTGTGTGTGTGTGTGGGGGGGGGGGGGGTGCAGGGGGGGGGGGGAGTGAGCGATGAACCTTGCTTGCTTCTAGGCGCCGAAAAATCAAACAGGGGGGTGGGGGGGGGGGGGTGGGGGTGGGTGGGGGGGAGGAAGACGGCGAACCTTGGGGAGGTAGGCGGCGAACCTTGCTTGGCGCCGAAAAATCAAACAGTGGGGGGAGGGGGGAGGCGGGCGGCGGCGAACCTTGCTTGCTTCTAGGCGCCGAAAAATCAAACAGTGGGGGGGGGGGGGGGGGGAGGGGTAGGGGGGAGGTGGGGGGGGGGAAGGCGGGGAACCTTGGAGGGGGGAGGGGGAGAAGGTAGGCGGCGAACCTTGCTTGGCGCCGAAAAATCAAACAGTGGGGGAAGGGGGGGATGCGGGCGGCGGCGAACCTTGCTTGCTTCTAGGCGCCGAAAAATCAAACAGTGGGGGAAGGGGGGGATGCGGGCGGCGGCGAACCTTGCTTGCTTCTAGGCGCCGAAAAATCAAACAGGTGGTTGGGGGGGGGGGGGGGGAGGTTTGGCGACGAACCTTGCTTGCTTCTAGGCGCCAAAGAATCAAACAGTGCGGGAGGGGGGGGGGGGTCCATACACCCCCGAAAAGGGACTTTGTTACAGCATTTTAACAAATTTGGGGTCGGGGGAGGGGGGCGGGGGCATTGACCCCCTGACTCCCCCACCTCGTCCACACCTGAGTAGATCTTCCGTGATAGATCATTGGTAGTGTCTGATTTGACATACCGCCTGGACAACCAGAGACCGCCCTTAAGAGCCTGACTAGCAGGCTCCAAGCTAACCAGACACGACCCTTGAACTTCCTGACGCCAAGCTAACCAGACACGACCCCGGCTTGATGTTCTACTCTCTCCAGATGGTCTGGCAGTTCGCACGTTTCACGTGCCAAACTAACAAGGGACTGTCCATCAGCTGTCTTGGTCGCTCCCCTTTGGGTGCGCAGCTGGTATAGGGATGCACTGAAGGGACAAGAAAGAGGCAGCGTGATGGACCCTTGTCTTATGCTTTAGTGTACAGGTCTTTGTTAGTTCTTCAGGCACCTTGATTTGGGGGACCATATATTGCTGACATAAATGTGCAGTCACTCAGTACGTATCACGCACTGCCTTCTGCTACCACTGACGGTCAAAACATTTTTTTTTGCCGACAGAAATTTGCAGTCACTCAGCACTTATGAGGCACTGCCGGCCTTCTGCTACCACGGTTTTTTGCTGACAGAAATGTCCAGTCACTCAGTACGTACATGTATCAGACACTGCCCTCTGCTATCACGGTCGATCTGTTTCCAGAATATGTCGGCGCTGGGGAAGAAAGAGTCCGTTGGGACGATGGACCCGCGACACACCATCGGCCGGTGAGAGGTCTTCGACCTTGGGACAATTTGACTTTTGACGGCGGGGACTGATCTCATCGCCAGAAATGTCCAGTCAGCACCTCTGGACTCGGCTTCACTCAGCACAAGAGTGTATGGCTGGTCTCTGACCCGTCGAGCAATAGGTCATCGGGCCGACGTCGTCCGCAGTCGGCCCGTTGCACGACGTCGGCCCGAGGACCTTTTGTTATTGGGAACGCTAGCGTCATGGCCACATGCATCATGAAGAGTTCATGTGTTACGCCGATTGTTTGTTTCGCTGTGCAGGCAAAACTACGGGCTTGTTCAGATCCGTTAAGACTAGAGGCCTTGGTAAATCAAAGTGGCACAGTTGCAGTGCGCCTCAATTGATAAGTGTTCAGGTCGTACTACCACAGGCAATACTGAGCTGTCCCTGATCACCAAAACCCGAGCGGCTGGCGACATACATTCAATTTTCTGTTTAGTTTTTTTTTTCACAAGCAGTGCGGGCACGTCCTGAGAAAGCCTTGTTGCTGTCGGGACGTTAAGCAATGTACAATCAAAACCCAAAACCCGCCCCTTGGGGTTGTCCGTTATCACTCTGGTGCCGCGAAAGTCGGTTTCACAACTCACGCGAACAGAAAACAGACACCCCGCCGAGAAAGGCCCATCATTTACGCGCCGTTAAGGCAATCAGTCAATTGCAGATTAGATCATTTCATTCGTTCCTCTAAAGCTTACGCGGACATGACGTCAATTGAATGGCACACACAGTTACTTACGTCAATCCGAGTATTAGCTCTGTATTGGATCGATCTGACTTTGGCACTCAGTTCTGACACCACGTCAGTAAAATAGGGACTCTCTGAACTGACTTTCAGTACAGAACCTGCCACGCCTCTTGCTACTGAAATAATCAGGAAAGGGCACAAACTGATATTCTCACGCCCATAATTTTATCACAAGTTTATGAAAATTCTGTGATAGACTATTCGTGTGCTGGTCACAGAATTATGGGACCTGTTGTGGCTCGTTTCTAACGTTCAATGTGTAGAAGCAATGGGCTTCGCTAATCTTGCTATATAAAAGGATTTCAACTCAAAATGAAATACAAAAGTGTTTAACTCAAACTCCCAGAACCAAATGAATTCTATTCGATAGTTAGTTCTGGGAGTTTACGAGTTAAAATTTTGCGTTTTACAAAAATGAAAAATAAACATTTTCGGGGCCGGCTTTTGTTTGTTTTTTGTTCTGGTAATAGTGTGGTTGGTTGTGTGTGTGTGTGTGTGTCTGCGTGTGTGCGTGCGCGCGTGCGCGCGTGCGTGCGTGCGTGCGTACGTGTGTGTGTGTGTGTGTGTGTGTGTGTGTGTGTGTGTGTGTGTGTATGAGTCAGTGTGTGTGTTTACCTGGATGTTGGAAGCGTATATAGCAGCTGTAAACTGTGAAAAGTAAGGAAAGATATCACTTCCTTGACTAGTGGAAAACTGATGGCAACCGCGTACGCAGCAAGAGTATCGTTCCCCAGTGGAGCCATCATGCGGACTGGAGTAAGGACATGGGGTCAGTTGCACGTTAGCTAAATCCTGCGCAAGGCACGTTAGTGCCTTGCGCAGGATTTAGCCAACTCATGCAACTCAGCTCTGGACTGAAACATGATTAGCCCTCTCATTGGCAGGAGAGGCCAGCTTCAAAGTCTGCGCAATCATCCTGCAAGCCGTCTGATCAGAACACGTTCGGCATACGACGTGCATCTACAAGAAGTACATAGATCCTCATAAGCCCTCGCGTCCCGCGGGACTCATGAGCCAGATAGGTGCTCATTGCTGACATATTTTCCGCGGCGTGTGTGCTCCTCAAACCAAAGTGGTGACCGAGTCTTCATCAGATGTTCAGATATACGATGATGGGTCTGTACTTTTCTCTGTTCAACGTTGCGTCAGACTGGCTCTCAGCCTTCAAAGGCTGACGGACGGTCAGATCCATAAAAGCGGAATCGACTTGCCTAGAACGAGCACAAGCAAACGTAAAGAGGTGCATTCAGCACTTCTGTGCTGACGGGCAAAACGGGGGGAGGGGGCGGGGGCGATGGCAGCAGAGTGTAACCCTTCTAAATTCACTGCCAGCCCCGGTGTCAGATTGTGGCTCTGGGATATGTGTAAGTCCAACACCAATCTGTCACAGCTATCTTTTTCTCGGCAGTGATGGTGTTTTCATTTATCACCGACAAATACTGACGTCGTATAGGATCGATCATTTCGCGCGAATCTGCCCACCCACCTTTACCTTTGAACGATTTCAGGTTTTGTCGGGCCATAACTAAAGTCTTAACAAATACAAACATGGATTCGGTGTACTGAATACCTTTGAAGCACGGCTGCATAGTCAGGTCAATAAAATAATATTACCTAACAAGCCTGTGCGTCCCTTCAGTGCTTTGCGAGAGTTGCGGGCTATCTGAAGTGTTCTAGGTGCTGGAGTCAATCAACTTAAAGACAAGGTCACCTAATTATTTCTTGTCAAATGCCTGTGGCTATAATTAAATCCTACCGAGGCCTGCTGTTCTCACAGAGCGCTCGTTTGAAGTAGGGAACAAATAAACAAGCAGCAGGCTTTCTGCTAGGTTTTAAAATTGCCCGTGACCAGGATGGACAGCATGACAAAACATCCGTCACGCTCTACAGTCCGGCGTCGCGTAAAATGAGGCAGTTATTTTTTCTCAAGATTTGTACGTCCCGCTGACGGGACGACCTTCCATTTCGTTTCCGTCCATGAAATACGTAGAAATTGTCCGCGAACGAAAAGCCGCCTGAAGCAAGCGAACAAGCAAACAAAGCCAATCAACCAACCAACCCATCAGCCGACCAATAAACAAACAATAAACCCCACGGACGGAAACCAATGTAACCGGGCGGAAGTCGGGCGGGCACGCGCCCGAACAGACAAGCACACATAAAACAACATCTGTTACATGCTACGTGCAACTAATTATGCCCACTCGGCTATCCTGCAGTTCGAGATTGCATACTGAATTTCTCCGGCTGTATCTACCTTGTCCAGGGCAATGTCATCACATTTCGCAAGACACTTTCATTTGGGGCCAGTTGCCTGAGTGGGCTCAACGTCTTGCGCCAGCCACTAAGCAAGGTGCTCCGCTATAGCGGAGCACCTTGCTTAGTGGCTGAAGTAGGACTAAGCTCACCCATCCCGTGCCTGCATTCCGAATTGAAATGACGCTGGTTGTATCATTCACACTGGTTACGTCCCTCGATTCGCTACTGTGGATAGGGGTAGGCGGAGTCGAGGGAGACAACCAGTGTGTCGTGACACCACTATGACTTGGATCCGAGCCGACAGCTGGAGCTGGCAACGAATATCAAGTACATGCATACGTAATCTTACATTTTAGCTGTTTCCTTAATCACTAGACTAAATTAACAAAATATGCAGATGCAAACATTTTCACCTAGCATCAGGCTATTTCACCTATGGCGGATCTCCGTTATAACGCCTATTGTAAGTTTTTAACCCATTCAGCTCCGACGCCCTACAACTACAAGAGACCATGATAATTCAATGGTAGTGCCAGATTAGCTTGGCGCCTGTCGGCCCCAAGCGGCTAATCTCGCACTACCCTTGAATGATCATGCATGGTCGACCCATCTCCTGCAACTGACTGGTGCACGTTAGATGACGTCTGCAAAATTAGGAAATACGGCAGTGGTGCTGAATGAGTTAAACCGCGGATTCTGTCTGCTGCGGTGAGGCTCATAACGACCCGCCTGTGTGCGTGTGCGCGTGCGCGTGTGTTTTGCGTGCGAGTTTGCCGTGTGTGTGTGTGTGTGTGTGTGTGTGTGTGTGTGTGTGTGTGTGTGTGTGTGTGTGTGTGTGTGTGTGTGTGTGTGTGTGTGTGTGTGTGTGCATGCGCGCTCGTGCGTCAGCGTATGTGTATATATATGTGTATATGTATGTCACGACCCCGCTTCCGGGGCGCGAGCTATGAGCTCTACAACTCTAGAAACACCCACCCACACTAACACTGACAAACCTAACACAAACACCAGAGGAACAATAACGACGACATTTATTAAATGCAACCCTAACAATCCAAAATATCCTCACGCAATCCTAACCACGCATTCACACGTCACATTCACACACATACGTCCAAACTCCCCACCCCGAATACCTGTTACACAATACAAAATAATATATTATAAACTAAATACCCCTAATACAACAGGCTGAGGAAACTACTATATGTTAAATAAATATACTAAATAAAACACAAACGAACAATATATAATAAAACTACTATCCTTAATAATACAAACCAAAACTCAAACTGAAAAACTTAAATCAACAGCCACTGGACCCCCGCCGGAAGCACAAGCGTCAAGCGCTAACGTCAACAGACCTACGCCTTTGCTTCCGCGAAGACATAAGTCCCTTACAGCATGTGGCTCCTTAAGTAATATAGTATTACAATTAGCACAATAACAAATGAACGATCAACCAAATATGCTTTCTAACACACAGATGAAGATCGAGAAGAAATGAACACAGTTCGTAAGCTACTGAAACTTCCCAGCGGGATCACGAACGACAAGTTCGACTCAACTAAAGCTTTACAAACTAGACATTCACAGCACAAGGCTACTTTAACTAGCAACGTTTCAGAACAAACAATATCACATATACAAATGGAGCAAACGTCTTTAACCTAACATGACTGAAAGTTAAATAAACTCAATGTAGTTCACGTCACTGGACCTTCTCGCCGGAAGCACAACCGTTAAGCGCAGCTCAGCTCGACGCTCTTGCTTCCGCGATAAGGTCTTCCGTAACACAGACTGCTTTTAAATAATACAATAACTCATGTCACTGACAAAGCTCCTCTCACAATACAGTCACGAGGAGAATCTCACAATGTTCTTTTCAAGATTATACGCAAACAAAACTTCGCTTAAACAGGTTAGAAAATAATAAACGGGACGACCCGACCTGACTAAAGACGAGGCGCGCCGCGACACTCGCAAAGGAACTCAGGTTCGGCGTCGTAGCCCCACAAGGCGGAGTGACACAGCCTCCACTCTCAGTACCGCAGCATGGTGGCAGACTTAGCCCGTTAGCTCTTTGGATTTAAGGATGCACTAAAACACAGGTGCAAAAATACACATATAAATACCTAACAAAAGAAACAAGATAACCACATCGCCCTTCCCGCAACTTTAATTGCCGTCTTTCACACTCCCTTCACCTCAGTCTATCCCACAACAACAAGCTCAACCTCCACAAAATACATATTTACAATCGCATCACGCTTCCCGCAACAATGAATGAAACTTCAGCAGAATACATATTTACACGTCACCCCGTGACTCACTTCCGATATTTACACTCCTACGCTAAATAGTGAAATGGCCCTATTCGCCCGCTCGGCGTTAAATCCCAATAACTAATTCGACGCCCACTACTCTAGAACCTACAACATACAAACGGCCTTCGCTTCTACATTCTGTTATACCTGCGCCCAATACTACAGAATAATACAGAACAAGCAAACACAAACAACCCCACCCCCCCCCCCCCCCCCCCGAGCAAATGGCCATTAGAGAGCTGTTACGTGTACTCACTGTCATCCGTGAAAACGCCACGTCTAGGACGAAGACAAGCCAGGGGTTCAGTCGTTGCAGTTTCTTCTTCTTCTCCTTACAGGACACCAACTCCGGAGCGACCAGAGCCGTATTGTGGGACCACCACAAAAGAACGACACGCCACTTGAGGACCGCGGCAAATGGCTAACCCCCCCCCCCCCCCCCCCCTCGAAGACAGACTTGTTACCTCGTTCACTGTTTGAAGCCGACTAACTATCAATTTGGATAACTTTCGGTTGGCAAAAAAACGCTCACTACATCATGCAATGTGAAAACACGTGAAACAGGTACCACCCGATGGCGTTCAGACTGGGCGGTTACGTGCTTTACGCCGACCTCCGAACTCCCACACGGCAACAAATACTAGTGTACAGGCCAAATACTAGACACCTATGCTATCGCTTCCAGTATCACTAGGCAGGCATTGTCATGGAACCCCCAGGGAAAGAGGAAAAGAGGTAGGCCGAGAAACTCCTGGCGTCGAGACCTCCAAGCAGACATCAAGAGACTGGGAACCACCTGGAGTAGAATCGAAGGAGAAGCACAGCCGACAGGAGTTGCTGGAGGTCTCTCGTCGACGGCCTATACCCGGGTAGGGGTGACAGGCGTAAGTAAGTATGCTATCGCTACCCCGTGACTAACTAAATCCTGCCACCCCTCTAAACTTACTACCCTACAAAATTGGCAAAAAAAAAACCCGTGTCTTGACACAATATATATATATATATATATATATATATATATATATATATATATATATATATATATATATATATATATATATATATATATATATATATATATATATATATATATATATATATTAAATTCTGAGAATGCTGTGCTAAAGACATGGAATTTCAGGCTGGTAAGCTTGCATTGTGTCATCAGGACATCAAGTGTCCTTTTATGACTGCATCGCTCACAAGATCTTTTGAGCCTTCCACTGAACACCTACTACATAGAGCAATAGGGACTACCTCAGACGCCCCGCCATCCGCTGGAGAATATCCAGTCCCCCCCCCCCCCTTCCTTCGCCTGCCATTCGTGCGTTTTGTCTGAACACCGCAATCTGCCGCAAAATGAATATCCGCGACGCACATTCATTGTTTTGGACTGGGTACATCAATTAAACTGAGCAACATTTTGCTTGATATAGTGCCGATAACCGACAGATGTGATTACTTGACCCGAATTAAATGTCCTCGTCTCACGACTCCGATATCAGTTTTGATGCCGACGGGCTTGACTTCGCGAACGAAGATTCTATAAGGGTTGCCCACGACGTCTGCAGGCATGTTCGTGGCTGTCTCCTCTCTTGGCTTGACTTCGCGAACGAAGATTCTATAGGGGTTGCCCACGACGTCTGCAGGCATGTTCGTGGCCGCGGAGGCCAATCCGGGACAGGCAGGTTCGACCGCAGTGGCTGCAGGGGAAGGTCTGGCCAGGGTTCTGAGTTTCGACATCTCTGTTTTTTCTCCTGAGCCGCTTGTCCATAAGGCCAGCTCTGCGAAAGTCCTCAAAGGAGACGGCTGCCTTGTAAATGGTGGAGCGCCAGGTGTCGCGGTCCGCAGCAAGCGAAGACCACTGGCGGTGGTCGATTTGGCAGGCACTAAGTGATTTCTTGAGACCGTCTTTATATCTCTTCTTTGGTGTCCCTCTGTCTCGGTGTCCAGTGGCGAGCTCGCCGAACAGGGTGATCTTGGGGTGGCGATGATCCTCCATCCTGGAGACGTGCCCCGCCCAGCGAAGCTGTGTCTGCAGCAGCAAAGCCTCGATGATCACAGTTTTCGCCTGTTCAAGAACTTCCACGTTGGTGACATAGTCACTCGAGTGAATGTCGAGGATGGTACGCACCCAGCGCTGGTGGAAGTGTTCGAGGAGGCGTATTTGGCTGCGGTAGAGGGCCCAGGACTCAGAACCATACAGCAGGGTGGTGAGGACGACAGCTCTGTACACGCTGATCTTGCTGCCTTTTTTCAGCTGTTGATTGTGCCACACCCGCTTGAATAGTCGTCCGAAAGCACTGTTCGCTTTTGCCAGCCTGTTGTCCAGCTCCTTGTCCAGCTTGGCGTCTGACGTGATGATGCAGCCAAGGTAGGTAAATTGGTGTACAGACTTCAGTTCGGACTCGCCGATGGTGATGTGGGGAGGGCAATGCTCTTCTTTGGGTGCCGGCTGATGAAGGACCTCTGTCTTTTTCAGACTGACCTCAAGTCCAAAGAGCTGGGCAGCATCTGCGAAGCAGGACGTGATGCACTGCAAGGCTCTCTCTGTGTGTGCAACGAGGGCAGCGTCATCAGCAAAGAGCAGCTCACGAATCAGTCGGTCTAGGGTTTTGGTGTGGGCCTGCAGTCGTCTGAGGTTGAACAGACTGCCATCGAGACGATGCCTGATGTACACTGCGTCGTCATCGTCGAGGTCCACTGTGGCCTGCTTCAACATCATGCTAAAGAAGATGGTAGAGGGGGTCGGTGCCAGAACGCAGCCCTGCTTCACGCCGTTGAGAATCGGGAATGGTTCTGAGAGGTCACTGTTCCTGGCCTTGCTGGTCCTTGTGGAGCTGGACGATCATGCTGAGGAACTTTGGGGGACAGCCAAGTCGCTCCAGGATCTGCCACATGCCTTGCCTGCTCACAGTGTCAAACGCTTTTGTTAGGTCGACAAACGTTACGTACAGCCCTTTGTTCTGCTCGCAGCACTTCTCCTGAAGCTGTCTCAGCACAAAGACCATGTCGTTGGTACTCCTGTTGGCTCTGAAGCCACACTGGCCTTCCGGGAGGTGGTCTTCAGCGATGGCAGGGACCAGCCGATTCAGGAGCAGCCTTGCGAGAATTTTCCCGGCAATGGACAGCAGGGTAATTCCACGATAATTAGAGCAGGCAGACTTCTCTCCTTTGTTCTTGTACAGAGTGATGATGACTGCATCATGGAGATCCTTTTTTAGTTTTCCTTTCTCCCAGCAGCAGAAAAAGAGGTCGTGGAGCTTGTTGTGCAGTGCTGGGCCTCCATGTTTCTAGATCTCTGGCGGGATTCCGTCAATGCCTGCTGCTTTGCCACTCTTGAGCTGATGGATGGCCTTGAGGGTCTCTTCAGTGGTGGGCGGTTCGTCCAATTCAACCTTTACTGGGAGGTGTGGGATTTAGAAAATGACTGCTTCTTGAACAGTGCGCTCAGCGCTGAAGAGGTCCTGAAAGTATTCCGACCAGCGGTTCAAGATGGACGTACTATCTGTGAGGAGTGCCTGTATGTCAGCGCTTCGCAGGGGACTTTGAACCAGGTGCCTGGGGCCATACATTGCTTTCAGTGCTTCGTAGAAGCCCCTGTAGTCACCGTTGTCAGCGCAAAGCTGGGTTCTCTGTGCGAGTCTGGACCACCACTCGTTCTGCAGCTCTCTAAGCTTGCGCTGGAGACTGCTGCAGATGATGTGGAAGGCAGACTTCTTCACAGGCCTGGAAGGCTAGGCTAGGTGGGCCTGGTGGGCGGCTCTTTTTTTTTCTTTTTTCTATAAGTTCCTGGATCTCTACGTTGTTTTCGTCAAACCAGTCTTTGTTCCTCTTTCTAGCAAAGCCCAAGACTTCCGCAGAGGATTTTGCAATAGCAGTTTTCAGTTGTTCCCAGAGTGTTTCTGGGGAGGAGTCTGCTGGATCAGCTGTGTCTTTGAGCATGCGCTTCCAAAACCCTCTACGCTACCGTGAACACACTCCTAGGCACTTCTAAAGACTCTCCTCTTCCCAACACACACAGCAAAGAAGAACTTCCGTCCGCTTTTTCCTCCTATTTCTCCGACAAAATCCAAACTCTGCGCAACACACTCGACACTCTGCCTTCTCCGCCTTGCCTTCCTGACCCCCCCCCCCCTTTTCCGGCACTCCCCTCTCGTCCTTCCGCCCCGTCTCTCAGGATGAAGTCCTCAAGACCATAAAGTCCATGCCCTTCAAAACCTGCGAACTACACCCCCTCCCAGCTTCCCTCTACCGGGACGGCCTCACAAAACTTTTGCCCTTCATTACCGACATCATCAACACATCTCTAGAGAATGGCTCGGTCCCCGATATCTTCAAGTCCGCCATCGTCCGTCCTCTCCTAAAAAAACACAACCTCGACCCAAACGAACTCAAGAACTACCGCCCAGTCTCCAATCTCTCTTTCCTGTCCAAGCTTCTTGAGAAGGTTGTCCTCAACCAACTCAACCTCCACCTCGCCGACAGCAGCCTCCTCAGTCCCTTCCAGTCTGCCTATCGCAAACATCACAGCACTGAAACAGCCCTTCTACATATCCTTAACGACCTGTTTCTCTCCACTGACTCGGGCAACATCTCCCTTCTTACGCTACTCGATCTCTCTGCCGCCTCCGACACCATAGACCACTCTATCCTCCTCCACCGCCTTCATCACTCCTTTGGCATCACTGACTCTGCTCACTCCTGGTTTCTCTCCTACCTCTCCGACAGACAGCAGTCCGTCACCATCGACGGCGTCTCCTCCAACCCAGTCAGGCTCTCCTGCGGCGTTCTACAGGGGTCCGTCCTGGGCCCGGTCCTTTTCACACTCTACACCTCCCCCCCTGTCCAACATCATCCAGTCTCACCACATACACCACCACCTCTACGCTGACGACTCACAACTACTAGACAAAGACAAACTCGACAACACTCAGACACTACTGACTCGCACGGCTGACTGCTATGAAGACGTGAAAAACTGGATGACAGCAAACAAGCTCAAACTGAACGACGACAAAACGGAAGCCATGCTGGTAGGCACTCGCCAGAAACTTTCCCAGCTCCCTCCCTCTCTCCACCTTCAACTCGACAACACCCCCATCTCCCTCTCTGACTCGGTCAAGAACCTTGGCGTTATCCTCGATTCCTCTCTTTCCATGACCAGCTTCGTCTCCGCCACGTCCAGGCATGTTATTTCCACTTCCGACGCATCAGTCAGATCAGATAATACCTGACTACCGAAGCTGCCACCAAACTCGCTGTCTCTCTCATCTTATCTCGCATCGACTACTGCAACTCTCTCCTTTCCGGCCTTCCTCACTCCACCACTCTCATTCTTCAGCGCGTCCAGAACAATGCTGCCTGCCTCGTCCTCAGAAAGAAAAAATCCGACCACATCACTCCCCTGCTCAAGCTCCTTCACTGGCTCCCCATCCCCCAACGCATCCAATACAAGATTCTGTCTCTCTGCTACAAATCCCTGAACAACTACGCTCCTGCCTATCTCTCCAGCTTACTTCACCCCTACACTCCTCCCCGCTCCCTCCGCTCCGCCTCCGACCGGCATCTCCGCCTCCTCATCCCCCGCACCAAACTCAGCACTTTCGGCCCCAGCTCCTTCTCAGTATACGGTCCATCCACCTGGAACACTCTCCCACTCTCTCTCCGTCAGAAACACTCGCTCTCCTCCTTCCAGTCTGCCCTCAAAACTCACCTCTTTCAACAGTTCTAGCACTATATCACCACACTCCCCACCCCAAGCTGACCGTCGTAATGTATTTTCACTATTTGTGTTACGTGAGTCATTGTCTAAAGCGTGCGCATGCGTGTGCGAGTTGTGAGTGCGCGCTTACAGTTATAATTATTATAAGATAAGCGCATTATAAATAGCGTAATTATTATTTATTAAATCTGTCTGAAAGGCAGCTTTCACATCGTCACGCTGAAGGCTGGCAACATCAAGCTTTTTCTTGGAGGGCCCCCTTTCTCGGCTTTCAGCTTGAGGCGGAGCCTGAGTTTGCAGCGGACAAGGCGGTGGTCAGTGTGACATCATTCTGCGCTGGGCATCACTTTGGTGAGGAGGACATCACTGCGGTCCCTCTGACGCACTAGGACATAGTCGATAAGGTGCCAGTGCTTGGAGCGAGGATGCATACAGGTGGTCTTTCGAATGTCCTTTTGCTGGAAAGTAGTGTTGGGGATGATAAGTTGCTGCTCTGCACAGAACTCCAACAGTAGGCGACCATTGTCATTGCAGTTCCCAACGCCATGCTTGCTGAGGACTCCTTTCCAGGCTTCAGAGTCCTGGCCCACTCTGGCGTTGAAGTCGACAAGGATGATGACTTTGTCGTCTGCAGGGCGGGTGCTCTGTAGGAGGCTGCGCAGGTCAGTGTAAAACTTGTCTTTTTCTGCAGGCTCTGCCAGGAGGGTTGGGGAGTACACACTGAGAAGGGTGACCTATGGCTTGTGTCTCAGTGGGAGGCAGGCGCATGGACATGATGCGGTCGGAGTGACCCGTCTCACGACTCGGATATCAGTTTTGATGTCGACGGGTCTCCTAAGTCCGGCACATCTGCCTCTTATCGGCACCGCTATATCAAGTAAAACCGATGCTGCTCAATATATATCTGTATTTCCTCTTGTCCGTGCGGCGTAAGCCAACGGCGGACGACGGCGTTGGCCCGATGGCCTTTTGCGCATTGGGTTAATACCTGTATCTAATCGATTATCCTAATTGTCCGACGTGGCTGCTATATTATATCATAGTCGTGCTAGTGCTGAGTTGGTATGACCTCGCCCTGTGCCTAGGTCAAACGCACCAGCGGCGGCGCCATTGTTGCTGTTTTCGCACTGACCAGACCGGTCGCTCAGACCGGTGGTCATGTGCACCAGATCGGTTTTGAGCGTGTGCTTTCTGCACCTGTAATGAGCAATCTCGGAGAAAGAATCACGTGACCGTCGTTTGATTGCTGCAAAATAAGAGGAATAAAGAATAAACCCTTTCCAATATGCATATGGCAATCCGGCAATAATGTATCCTCAACGTATGCTAGCACCACGAAACATTACGCGATTTGGCAGATTTGAATAGCTTTTGTTCTCAATGGTGGTGATTTTGCGACATCTGCGTCGTTTGCGGCAGAAAGCACCGTCGTAGTTGAAGTTGGAGAGATGAGCGCACTACAACTTGGTACAATGGACTTGATTCAGGGGCGTGGGGCATGACACAAGCTTCCGCCATCTCTACACAAAACTGGCGTGTTAGGGGAGGTAAAAGGCGCTAAAAGTAAAACAGGAAACGAACCGTTTTTCGACTGCGATTACAATCTTCCGCGTGAACGTACGAGACCACAGGCCACGGTACACAGTGCCGTTTCCGTACTGTCCAGTCTCTTAGCCATAGTCAGTCCCAGGCATCCCCTAATATTTCAATCCCCTAAAAAACACTACTGCCCACCAGCTGCACATTTGCCATGCACAAAATAACAATAAAAACAGCACATTGATAGTCTCAGTCTTGACGAAGTTTCTGATTGGTGCTGTAAAAACCACATGGTACTACATCCTGATAAGACGAAGAGCATGTTAATCACCTCACGACAAAAACATCAACTTCACCCCCCCTTCACTAACGCTCAGTCTTAATTGCCAACCTATTGAACAAGTTCATGAACGCAACTTCCTTGGAATATGTATAGATGAGCAACTAAGTTGGGAGAAACATGTGACTAATATATGTAAGAAAATATAAAAAAATATTTTTCTTTTATCACAATTGAGAAGTGTGAGTGACATAAATGCACGAAAAATGTTTTTTCATGCACACATTAAATCTCATGTTGATTACATCTCCACTGTTTGGGATGGTAGCGGTGATGTGCATATCAAAAAACTAAATTTACTATACAAAAGAGCCATTAAACATGTAGATATAAGACCCATTCCTACCGCTGTAAAACTGCAAAATCTCAAACTTCTTGGCCTTCGTCAACAACTCGTTTACAACAAGTGCATACTTATGTTTAAAATTCTCCACAAGAAAGCTCCACAGTATCTAACAGCTAAATTTACTCCCACGACAGTACTCTTCGATTACCACTACCTCGCATTGACTTATTCAAATCAAGCCTAGCCTTTTCGGGACCACTTTTATGGAATTAACTTGCTCAACATTTAAAAACACTAACCCACCTTTCCTCCTTTAAAACAAAACTACACATATACCTGATGGAAACTGCTTAGATATATTATTTTTATCCTGTCATTGTGATGAAAGGTTTATGTAAATGTATATATGTTAGTGCGTGCATTTACACGGCTGTAAAGGTGTATGTATGTATGTTCGATTCTTGGTACTTTGTGCTTGTTTTTGCTGTGCTATGATTTTTCTCCTATGTAATTTGTGCTGAGGAGTGTTACTTCCTTGTTTGTATTTGTTTATTGCTACCTTAGCAGTATCATTTTCTGTACTGCGTGTGTCTGTACTTATTTAGTTATGTTTTTTGTTTGCGTTAAATATTTTTTGTTTGTCTTCATTATATTTCATGTTGTAGAACGTTAGAAACGGCAAGTTTGAAAAATGACGTATTTGTATCTGTCAAAACTTCTACCGTTATGTAATAAAGTTTCATCATCATCTCATTTCTTGGCTATGAGTCAACCCGATTCCTTACCAACCCCACACCCAAGCACAGCTGAAATCAGCGTGCTCCTCAAATCACTACGTCAACGGCAACTCAACATAGGCCCACAATTCTCCATTGGATAAACTCAGGATGGTATGAATCAAAGCACCAAACATGTCTCCTCTCAGCTAACTGGACATTTCCAGCAAATTCCAACATTCAGCCCTACTACAAATTTTTAAACAAGGCAAAAATTATTTTTAAAAACACCGGTCCTTGCACTGCCTGAACTGGCCAAATTTGACTGTATAATGTGACCCACACTTCTGGTGCACATGACCGGCGGTCCGGTGAGCGACCGGTCTGGTGCGAACTAGCAACTTGTGACAATGGCGCCGCTGGTGCGTTTAACCTAGGTACAGGGCGAGGTATTATCTCACCGAACTAGTATCTCACAATGGGTAACACTGAGCCAACAAACTGTATAGCCTGAATGAATGAATATAAATTAATCATTACTATGCTCAGCTACACTGACAGGTTTTCTGTACGACACAGCCGCGGACGTTTTCATCATACACCTCTTGTATTAAGTGCAGTGTCGGTCACGGTCAGACGTACATCGTTGTTTCTTCCTTTTCAATAGTCCCTCATTGTGTCCTCTTACATTGGCTGTCGTTATTCAGATTTATTGACTGAGCATGTAGCCAATCAATATAAAGCCGGAGCACTTTTAATGCTACGTTTTGTGTGCCGCATGCTCCTCGTACACACAAGCGAAGTCAGTAGCCCTACCATGACGTCAGTTCAAGTTTATCATAATCACGGTTGTACAACTGATTTTGAATTATTACAGACCAAACAATAATTTTGTCTACTGAGTCTAACGCGACGAATCGTTGTGAATCCGACATGGTACCCCACCCCCCCCCTCCCTCCTCACACACACACACACAATACCCCCTCTCTATGCAATACTGGTGTTCACACTGTTCACGGTTGTAAATGACTGACCCGGCCAGCGCGGCTTTTTGCTGTGTGTGTCTACAGGGCCTTTGAGGCATGTCCGCAGTAAACGCCCGGCATAACTTGACACGGCAAAATTATACCCGCAGTGTTCAGTTCTGTCCCTCTTGATTGGGGTGAGGTGGGGGGGGGGGGGGGGGGCGGGTGGAGGGGGGGGGGGGTGTTACTATGTGAGTCAGTCATAAATAATAATAAATAATTACGGTATTTGTAATGCGCTTATCTTATAATAATTATAACTCTAAGCGCGTACTCACAACTCGCACACGCATGCGCACGCTTTAGAAAATGACTCACGTACCACAAATAGTGTGGACATTACGACCTGACGGTCAGCTTGGGGTGGGGAGTGTAGTGATATAGTGCTAGAACTGTTGAAAGAGGTGAGTTTTGAGGGCGGACTGGAAGGAGGAGAGAGATTGTTTCTGACGGAGAGTGAGTGGGAGGGTGTTCCAGGTGGATGGACCGTGGACGGAGAAGGAGCGGGGGCCGAAAGTGCTGAGTTTGGTGCGGGGGATGAGGAGGCGGAGAGGGGCGGAGGGAGCGGGACGGAGTATAGGGGTGAAGTAAGTTGGAGAGATAGGTAGGAGCGTAGTTGTTCAGGGATTTGTAGCAGAGAGACAGATCTTGTATTGGATGCGTTGGGGGATGGGGAGCCAGTGAAGGAGCTTGAGCAGGGGAGTGATGTGGTCAGATTTTTTCTTTCTGAGGACGAGGCGGGCAGCCCATTGTTCTGGACGCGCTGAAGAGTGAGAGTGGTAGAGTGAGGAAGGCCGGAAAGGAGAGAGTTGCAGTAGTCGATGCGAGATAAGATGAGAGAGACAGCGAGTTTGGTGGCAGCTTCGGTAGTGAGGTATTTTCTGATCTGACTGATGCGGCGGAGGTGGAAATAACATGCCTGGGTCGTGGCGGAGACGAAACTGGTCATGGAAAGAGAGGAATCGAGGATAACGCCGAGGTTCTTGACCGAGTCAGAGAGGGAGATGGGGGTGCTGTCGAGTTCAAGGTGGAGAGAAGGGTGGAGCTGGGAAAGTTTCTGGCGAGTGCCTACTGACCAGCATGGCTTTCGTTTAGTTGTCGTCGTTCAGTCATGTTTCCAACTTGTTGCTTCAGTTCAAGTCGGGACACCATCAAGTTAAGGCTGCCCGCCGCCGCCTCAGGTGAGACGGCGGCCCTATGAAAATATCACCAAACTATCAGGGAGGCCGCCGCTGGGAGGGGGGAGGGGGGGGGGGAAGTTCGTGTGAAGACAGCACCTTTCAACTGAAACAGATCAAACACCCGGTGGCGCCGCCCGGGGTTGGGGGGGGGGGGGGTGGCACGCCGGGCCAGTCCGGCCAGACTGACTGACGCCGGGATGGCTCAGTCTCATATCCCACTGGTGGCGGCCGGACATGACTGAGGGCCAGGGGGGGGGGGGGGTCGTGTAGACTTTACTGACCCCCTTACCCCTCCCCTGATCAGCCCTA
The DNA here is from genome assembly GCA_036245525.1 of Semisulcospira habei. Classification (NCBI taxonomy): domain Eukaryota; kingdom Metazoa; phylum Mollusca; class Gastropoda; family Semisulcospiridae; genus Semisulcospira; species Semisulcospira habei. The sequence goes on along the minus strand of BTPG01000002.1, from coordinate 267,560,229 downwards.
ACTATTGGGTGCGGCGGAGCCGTCCGCAGTGCGGGGCCGTGCGGGGTAGGGCGGACCGGATCGCGCCGCCGGACTCGGTGACTCGAACTGACTCTGAACTTGAACTGCAGGCGGTGAGTCCAGTGGTCACTTAAAACATGATTCATCTCGTTGAGAGACAATAATCAACAGACCAACAATATTGTCGTAGATAATCATCATTTTATCAGTCTGGGTCATTTTGACCCTGTTGTAATAACAATCCATTCGGCCTACAAATAACTCCGTGAACCCGGGAGCCAACCTGGCACACAAACGACCACCGACACACATCAGTCGACACACTGACCGGCTGACAACACAATTGCGCTGGCAAACAGTGGAGCATGTTGGCTAACACGGAATGTGGATGAAAAATGCGAATAAAATGTGTTGCTTTGGTTTAAAAGAGCACAATATTAACATAATAGTGCAGCGTAAAATGTAATACTAAGTTTGTACTTTCTGAACGTGTTCGAGAAACACGAACCCCTCCCTCTGTCGGTCAAGGACGTTTGTGCACTCACTTCCGGTTTATCAGGTGTGGCGTATTGTGTGTAGTTTTGCTCTTTGAAACGCCAATATGTTTGCCCTGTGATGATCGAGTGATCCCTAAGCTATTCAGAGCGATTTCAGAGGTCTTTCTCTTTTAGATTTTTGGACACTGTCATCAGAATCGACATTGAAGCCCAGAAGACTGATGGATTCCATGCGTTTGACCACGAAACATACGTTGATGTCGTCAGGTTGACGGGTCCCCGGAAAGATCGACGAAACGGAAAATATCATCGAGTGACTCGAAGACATTGATCACTTCCATTTTCAGCATGTCGCAGAGTAGACTTAAAGACGATAGCGAAAGGTGAGGGAAGACAGTGTGTATCGGTCATTTTCTTGCTGTTTAACAAGTCTATCAGGGATGCTGCAATCTTTCATGTTGTATCATTTGCTGAAGGACATATCAGACGTGTGTGGTTTTGTTTGTCTCTTGATATGTTTGATGATATGGTTTGTATGCTTGTGTGTGAAGTTTTTGTGTGAAAAATGTGTAAAGTGTAGCCATCAGTTATAACTTTTGTTGTATCTCTAGTTTGTCTCAGTGCAAATTTCAGCTGATAAATTTATGCAACAAATATAGCATCCTGAGTCATGCATTTGTATAAAATACGGACAACAGACATCCTGCACATTGATGCGGTTAATCATATGATATTTTCAGCATGCACATGCTGTCAACTAGAAAGAAAGGTAGACCTGTATTTGTTATTACAAAAAATTAATTGTGTAGCACTCTGTTCTATTTGGCTAATATTCTGTAACACGATTTCTTTCAATTTTTAAGATTGTTGATCTACATTAAAACTAAACAACTCAGTTTAAATTAGTGTAGAAACTGCTGTTGTAGTTCACACCAACAGTGTGTTACCAGTAAAGACCAGTAATCCAATCGTGACAACTTTCAGGTGTTTTCACCTTTCATTCTAGATGTTTGTCACGTAACTCTCTTGTGCATGCTGTCACTGATTCTGTTAACATTAACAGTACCAGTGGCTGCATGCACAAGGGGTTAACCCAGTTAGCTACAGCAGGAGACGGATCGACCATGATAATTCAAAGGTAGTGCCAGATTAGCTTGGCGCCAAGCTAATCTGGCACTGCCCTTGATTATCATGGCTGATCCATTTCCTGCAACTGGTACATAGTAATTTATTATGTTGTTTGTATTTCACTATCAATCAGGCAGTCATGTTGGGTGTGTTTTGCTACGGAGGAGGATGACACAGAAGCTGCATGGGTGCGCCCATGTCGGTGCCGGGGGACGACCAAGTGGGTTCACCAGAACTGTCTGCAACGCTGGGTCGATGAGAAACAGAAAGGGAACAGCACGGCCAAGGTGGCCTGTCCACAATGCAACACTGAGTACTTCATTCTTTTCCCCAAACTAGGTGAGCAAAGTTATAAGGCCTTAACTCATTTAGCCCCAACGCGCTACAGGATGTGGATCAACCGTGACAACTCAAGGGTAGTGCCAGCTTAACTGAGTGCCATCTGGCACCATGCTAATCTAGCACAAAGCTTGAATTATCATGGTCAATTCATCTGTTGCAACTGGCACAAATTCGATAGGTGACACTTCCCAAATTTTCCAAATTTTGGAAAATTTGATGGTGGGGCTAAATCAGTAAATTGTTTAATTCCTTGTCAGCACGTTCACTGATTCTTGCTTTTGGTCTTGTAATCTTACTGTTTTTTCAAGACACTATGTGCAGATATGCAGCAAATTGCGTATCACTATCAGTATGTTACACATCTCGGTGAGTTAATGTAGTTAAATAGTATCAACATGATCTACAAAATTTTCACACTACATGTGAAAATGTTACATCTTTATTACCAGTAGGACCACATGGAGCACAAGTAGGTGTCAGATGTACATATTTTACTTCCAAGTGTAGCCATGATTCTTTTATTTACTCATTCAGCCCTGACACACCATAGCAAGACATGGATCGAGCATGATAGTTCAATGGTGGTGGCAGGATAGCTTGGTGCTTGTAGGTGCCAAACTATTCTGCCACCACCCTTGAACCATCATGCTCGATCTGTCTCTAGAATTATCATACAGTTCTTCAGAGGGCAACTTCAAAATTTGTGGTTTTCGGTCCTGGGGCAGAATGTGTTAAGACGAGGGTGCCTGTGATGCTGTCTTCATTTTTACATTCTCGCTTTGATTCCAGGAGTAAAAATGTCTTGTAAATATTATTGTACATTTATCATGTATGAATATATGACAATTGTCATATATATAATGTTTTGTCTGGAGTAGAAAGAAAATATTGAATAGACAAGTTAATTAGACCACTAACTCCCATGTGTGTGCAGCTACTGGGAAGTGTAAACGCTACTGGTGGCTGCAATCACATGGGGGTTAAATGTCTAACCAGTTTCGTACTGTATCTTCATACAGTTGGCTGTGTAACGCACGCAGACTCGCCCTCATTCGTACGTACAGACTCTCGCACAACAGACGCATACACTTCCACTGACTCAGACGGGCGCATTCATGCGGTAAAAACTCAACACACGGGCTCCCTTTCTAACGTAACTTTTATACAAAATAAACAATATAAGAAGAATGCTCACAAACTATCACAACTATATACACCACTTCTTTCCCACTACCAGCACCTTAACACCACATCCACATACACACAATATCACTGCCAGGCTAGGTATTAGTCTCTCACGCTCCAACCTGTTTGGTGTCCCAGGGCTTCCGTTTTCACAACAGTTTAAAGGGTCTGTAGACCCCCAGATATCAATTTTAGAGGGTACACAAACCCCCGTCTGAACATTATAGAGGGTCCACAGATTTATTTAAGAAAAACTGCATCATCTATATGTTCCTTAAAATAAATTAACTCATTTCGTTCTCTCCTCTTAATGTGTTGTGACAGTGTGTGTGTCCGTTCCCTGATACTGATTCATTAACTGGTGAGCTATCGTGCAAAATCCTGTCTCCCTCGCTCTCTCTCTCTCACACACAGAAAAACATATATCTATTTATTTATTTGTATGATCGTTTGATAATGTATTGTAATGGAGAATATAGCGTTTTCTGCTGAATGCGGCAGCCGGATTGACAACCAAAGTGTTTGTCTAAACTCTCTCTCTCTCTCTCTGTGTCACTGTGTGTGTGTGTGTGAACTGATGTACATAAAAGTTTATTTCAACCCATTTAACCACTCAAAAAGACTGTTTCTCTCATTTTTGGCCTAATAACTGTGTACCAGAAGAGTGGATTGACCACGATTTAAAAAAAAACAAACTGACAAACTTATTTCTGTTAAAATTTCTAGACTTGCTTTTTGAGTTTGCCTCAGTGCACATTGCGCATGCCATTCGTGTGTAGGTTGTGCTTTAGCCATGGAAATACACGCAGCGCAGCCATGAACTCTGAAAACTGCGTTGCAGCGGCGGTTCCACACACGGCCCAGGTGTATCATTTCTGGTACTGTCGCTTGTCGATGGACTGAGATGGCGGTGTTGAAGTGCAACTTTCTTCTTAGCGATTATCAAGATCAGACGGTGCCGGATTGAAGAATCCGAAGCATTCCAGCTTCCTTTGCTTTTTCTCCGCCATTTACAACTTCGTTCAAGATCGAACTGAAAGTGAAATGCACGATGCTGTATCCCATAATAGTATGTATGGTGATGTCACAGCAAGTAACACGTTCAACATGTAGCGCGCACTTTGTAATAACTAGCTGACACCACACATAAACTAACAGTTTGCCCGCCCAGTTACACTCGCATGGACCCCGGAGTCGGGTCGATTCTGAACGCAGCCGCGACTGAGCGAGCGGCTAAACGAACCAACTCATTACTAAAAATAGAACGACTGTCACCGACCTCTGTTATGGTACGCACGGTGGCGCAAGGATAATGCATCTCGGACGCAGATGCACTGAATTTTAGTGCGTCTGATTACCCCTTAGTTACATTTTCAGTACGTGATTTTGAGTTTTAATGCGTCCTAGATGCACTAAAACGGAGCCCTGTGTTCTCGCCCTGTTACGTTCAGTCTTTTCACGTCTAGGCGTGCAAGTCCCTTCTCGTACGCTCCCGAGTCGTCCTGTCTCTCGTACCGTAGACGTACTCGTACTTGTATCTTCGCTGTGACCCAAGTGTCTCGGCACTGGTCGCTCACTCCCCAAGTGAAGAGATGGAGAGATGACCTCGCATTAGGTCCCTGGTGACTGACGTCTCGGCGTCCGTCGCTCCAACCTCTGACAAGCACTCTGAACAGTAACAAATAAAACGACCATCATCGCCAGCGTCACTCCGAGTGGCTACCGCCTGGCCTCCTTCCCGCGTGCTTCCAGAGGGGGTGACATTGCCATCATCTACAGGGACTGTCTTTCTGCTCACCTCTCCTTCTCTCAGTCTCTCCCTTTTGCTCATCCCTCCTTTGAATCTGTCGAGGCCGTAGCAACACTCCCTGGCCAGTCCCTCATCTTCTCATGTATCTATCGCCCCCCTCCAAGCTCTCAAAACAAACTCCATGTTCCTCACCAAGTTCGATCTCCTCCTCGACCACTACAGCACACGACCCGGAAAACATCCTTCTTGGCGACTTTAACTTCCACTTCGACAAACCCGACCACCCCGACACAAAACGCCTTTGCACGTCACTTTCAAACCACAATCTTACACAACACATCACTAAACCCACCCACCGACTCGGCCACACCCTCGACTGGATCATCACCCGCACCTCCGATCAACTCTTCCTCGACTCTGACACCTCTTCTGTGCTTCCCTCCGACCACCTCGCTATTCTCGTCGCCCTCAACCTACCTCCCCCGAAAAAATCCAAGCTCTTTGTCTCTCATCGCAAACTAAAATCTGTCAACCGAGAGAACTTCTTCGACGAAGCTGTCGACCTTCTCTTGGACCCCGCCTCCTCCCCCGATCTTGCATCCCATTTCGATTCCTCCCTTCGAAAACTTCTAGACACCCATGCCCCTGTCGCCACCTGTTCCATACCCAACCGACTCCCCTCCCCCTGGCTCACTGACGACATAGCTGAGGCCAAGCGCGAGCGTCGACAAGCGGAACGCCGCTGGCGCTCATCTGACCTCACCGTTCACAGAGAGATCTTCCAAACCACCAGATCCAAAGTCTGCAGAATGATCTCCGACTCCAAACGCAAACACCTTCAAAACAAAATCCTGGAATCCACTTCTTCCAAAACCCTCTACGCTACCATGAACACACTCATAGGCACTTCTAAAGACTCTCCTCTTCCCAACACACACAGCAAAGAAGACCTTCCGTCCGCTTTCTCCGACAAAATCCAAACTCTGCGCAACACACTCGACACTCAGCCTTCTCCGCCTTGCCTTCCTGACCCCCCCTTTTCTGGCACTCCCCTCTCGTCCTTCCGCCCGTCTCTCAGGATGAAGTCCTCAGACCATAAAGTCCATGCCTTTCAAAACCTGCGAACTAGACCCCCTCCCAGCGTCCCTCTACCGGGACGGCCTCCCAAAACTTTTGCCCTTCATTACCGACATCATCAACACATCTCTAGAGAATGGCTCCGTCCCCGATATCTTCAAGTCCGCCATCGTCCGTCCTCTCCTCAAAAAACACAACCTCGACCCAAACGAACTCAAGAACTACCGCCCAGTCTCCAATCTCTCTTTCCTGTCCAAGCTTCTTGAGAAGGTTGTCCTCAACCAACTCAACCTCCACCTCGCTGACAACAACCTCCTCAGTCCCTTCCAGTCTGCCTATCGCAAACATCACAGCACTGAAACAGCCCTTCTACATATCCTTAATGACCTGCTTCTCTCCAATGACTCGGGCAACATCTCCCTTCTTACGCTACTCGATCACTCTGCCGCCTTCGACACCATAGACCACTCTGTCCTCCTCCACCACCTTCACCACTCCTTTGGCATCACTGACTGCTCACTCTTGGTTTCTCTCCTACCTCTCCGACAGACAGCAGTCCGTCACCATCGGCAGCATCTCCTCCAACCCAGTCAGGCTCTCCTGCGGCGTTCCACAGGGGTCCGTCCTGGGCCCGGTCCTTTTCACACTCTACACCTCCCCCCTGTCCAACATCATCCAGTCTCACCACATACACCACCACCTCTACTCTGATGACTCACAACTACTAGACAAAGACAAACTCGACAACACTCGGACACTACTGACTCGCACGGCTGACTGCTATGAAGACGTGAAAAACTGGATGACAGCAAACAAGCTCAAACTGAACGACGACAAAACGGAAGCCATGCTGGTAGGCACTCGCCAGAAACTTTCCCAGCTCCCTCCCTCTCTCCACCTTCAACTCGACAACACCCCCATCTCCCTCTCTGACTCGGTCAAGAACCTTGGCGTTATCCTCGAATCCTCTCTTTCCATGACCAGCTTCATCTCCGCCACGGCCCAGGCATGCTATTTCCACCTCCGCCGCATCTTTTAGATCAGAAAATATCTCACTACCGAAGCTTCCACCTAACTCGCTGTCTCTCTCATCTTATCTTGCATCGACTACTGCAACTCTCTCCTTTCCGGCCTTCCTCACTCCACCACTCTCACTCTCCAGCGCGTCCAGAACAATGCCGCCTGCCTCGTCCTCAGAAAGAAAAAATCTGACCACATCACTCCCCTGCTCAAGCTCCTTCACTGGCTCCCCATCCCCCAATGCATCCAATACAAGATTCTGTCTCTCTGCTACAAATCCCTGAACAACTACGCTCCTGCCTATCTCTCCAACTTACTTCACCCCTACACTCCTCCCCGCTCCCTCCGCTCCGCCTCCGACCCTCTCCGCCTCCTCATCCCCCGCACCAAACTCAGCACTTTCGGCCACAGCTCCTTCTCAGTATACGGTCCATCCACCTGGAACACTCTCCCACTCTCTCTCCGTCAGAAACACTCTCTCTCCTCCTTCCAGTCCGCCCTCAAAACTCACCTCTTTCAACAGTTCTAGCACTATATCACCACACTCCCCACCCCAAGCTGACCGTCGGAATGTATTTTCACTATTTGTGTTACGTGAGTCATTGTCTAAAGCGTGCGCATGCGTGTGCGATTTGTGAGTGCGCGCTTAGAGTTATAATTATTATAAGATAAGCGCATTATAAATACCGTAATTATTAATTATTATTATTGTAACAAAGTTCTAAAACGTAACACTTGCTAAAGACACAACATATTGGATCATATGAGAAACATTACGTAGCCTGGCTGATACAAATAACTCACATGTTCATTCACACACACACACACGTGCTTCATAACCCGATCTACTTTCGTAACACCCCCCATAACTCTGCCACTACCTTGAAACAGACTATAACCTAACACTCTCGCTATACGTTATTCTATACACTGGAAAAGACTATGCTTAACCAACCATGTACTACCTTCATAGCGACTTGACATACACCCTTCACATTCCTTTAGTTATCCATCTCGGTAAATAACTGTATACGAAAACACCGGTTACCTCACTGAATTCCAAACCAACATAACTGAACCAACCCAGACAACGCTATACAGCCAAATTACTCTTACCAACGCATACCGTCTTTAACTAAGCAACTATCAATAATACATATATAGAAACATACCTGAATTCTAGGTTTCAGAGTCTTGGAATACGGGCCAAGGTATCTCACACACGTCTGTACCCTCTGACAATAAAGCCTGCACTAATGTTTCGACAGCTCTGCCAGACTGAGCTTTCGCCTACAACTCACTAACACTCCCCGTATTAACCATGTCTTAAAGATTTCACGTGGATCCCGTGCCACACAGACTATCGGCACAAAACAAACCGTTGACAACTACTGTACCGTATTTACCCTACTGTGTGAACAGTATGCATGAGCATAGAGTTTCATCACAGGCTGCATGCACAAAGTGGTTAATCGCTTCACTGACATTGGATGCAGATTGCATTCTGAAATGTTTGTTAATTCCATGGCAGAGAGACCCAGCCATCCAAGGAACATGGATACGATGTGGTATAAGCAGGAGACATAGCGGCAAGAGACATAGATGCTCAAGAGCCCCCGCAGTTGTGGGGGCTTTTGTGGACCTCTGTTTCTTGCAGTTAGATCATGTTTGCTTTCTCTGAGCATTCTAAGTGTTAATCAGTTGTTTTGTTTCCTATGCCCAGGTCCAGTTGTATACCTGATGGACATTGCTGATCGCATAATCTACAAGATGTGCCCCTTTGTAGCGGGTGGCATGTTCATTGGTTCTGTTTACTGGACTGCAGTTACCTATGGAGCTGTCACTGTCATGCAGGTGGGTGTTAGAACGATTTTGGTTTGTTGGACATATCGGCTTCCAAATCCGTCTCAAGGGTGAACATAGACTTTTGTTGATTATTAGCATCCTTTAGCTTAGAAGCAGTCGGTCGATACGCAAAATGCATCTTAACCATTTTTATCCCGATACACTACTGCTTGAAATTAGTCTGAGGTGCCAAGCTATTCTGGCACCACACTTGAACTAAAATGGTTGATCTAGCTCCTAATTTGTAATGTTGCCTTCAAAGGACATTCAGCAAATTTTAAAAGATCAGCCTCAGGATGTAATTGTAAAGGGTTAACCCTTTGGATGTTGGTAGCATCTTTTATCGTGATGATTCCTGCAGGAATATAATATTGCAAAAAAAAAGTTGCTACCAACAGCCTAAGAGTTTGCATGCACCTGAACAAGCAACTTCTATAATTATGTGCACATTTTGGGGTGCAGTCAGCTTTTTTCATTTTTTTGTGCACAAGTCAACATGATGACAGTTGAAGTGAAGAAAAGGAACTTCTAATGTGAAAGATGTTTAGAGGTGCAACTTTTTAATTTGCTCTGTGTTGAGTATATACATTTTCAAACACTGTCTTGAAACTGTTTAAAACAGACAGTGCTGATGTTGTATGCGATGGTCTAATGAGGATCTATGCTTCTTGTTGCTAACAGGAGCTGGTCCAACATTTCAGTCATCTTTAAACTCAAAGCAGCGTTGTACTGGCAATAAGGGTTAATAGTTGTGCATTTGAGCTGACCCTTCGCACCACGTGAATGTCCTGTGTTTGTCTTGTACTGTGTTTGTCTTCAGAGTGAATGTGTGTGTGTGTGTCACGTGAGCATGCCTGTTGGGTTCAGTTCGCGGTGCTTTGAGCCGATTTGCAGAATTGGGAAAAGTGCCTGTATAATAACCGGTATTATTTTTATTATTATTTGTCCTTATGTGTGTCGTGTGATAATGGTACACAAAAAGACTTCCTTGACTTTTGTTTAACTCATTACATCCTGAAGATGAAAGTATCAATATTTTTAGATATCCTTTGAAGTCTGTGTCACAATTCAGGAGACAGATCGACCATGATGGTTCAAGGGTGGTGTCAGAATAGCTTGGCACCTACAGGCGCCAAGCTATTCTGACACCATCTTTGAATTATCATGATCAATCCACATCCTGTCATATGTGGGTTACGTTTGAATGTTATAAAATGAATAACGTTTCTGCTCTGCTTCTCCTTAGCTATGTGGGAGAGTTCCTTGATGCATGAAAGGGCAGTAATGATGCCTTATGAAAAGAGGAGTTGAAAAATCTTAGTTATGGTATGACAAACATTGAGAACCCATTCAACTGGCATTCATGTTCTGTGTAATATCCCATCTATGTTGTTTAACCCATTTAACCCCACGGTCCCAATTGCCAAATTTTGTAAGTTTTACTTAATGTCTAAGTATCAGTTGCAGGTGATGGATTGAGCATGATAATTCAAGGGTAGTGCCAGATTAGCTTGGCGCCTGAAGGCCCCAAGCTAATCTGGCACTACCCTTGAATTATCATGCTCAATTCATCACCTGCTGTCGGGCGTCAGGGCTAAATGGGTTAACTGTGTTACAGGTGCTGGGCCACAAAGAGGGTCTGAACGTGATGGAGCGTGCTGACCCGCTCTTCCTGCTGATTGGCCTACCCACCATCCCCGTCATGCTGATTCTGGGCAAGATGGTGCGCTGGGAGGACTATGTGCTTCGCCTGTGGAGAAAACACTCTGCCAAGCTGCCACTCATCAACTACCTCTGGCCTGATGGTGAGTACTGTGCTCGTGCAGCCCTGACAACAGTACAGCATGATCTTTGCACACTGAACTCAGCAGCAAGCTGCAAATTATGCCCACGTGTGATGAAACTTTTCAAGACTGCTTTTTGGTGGAAATCCCCAGTTTAAGTAGTATAATTAATGACAAAGTGGTGCAGAGAGGGATCGCATAGTAACCCTGGCATTCTTGCAGTCACAGCAGAGGCCAGTGGATTCCACTATAAAATAAAAATGCAGAATATGCTTGTGCTTCACTCACTGGCTGTTTTGACCCCTTCACTGCCAGTAGACACAGATTCCATTCTGGAAATCATTGTTCATTCAATGCTGAAGAATCTCAGCCATCCACGAAACATGAACACAATGTTGTTTCAGCAAGAATCATAGGTTCTCATGAGTCCCCACATTTGTGGGGGCTCATGAGGATCTATACCTCTTGCATTTGGGTGGTTTTCAGTTTTTCTTGGCAGTGAAGGGGGGTGACCTACCGGTGCTGTAAACACATTCATCTTTCTCATCTACCATCACACAAATGCACTTCCAAAGTCAGAGAACCTGAGGTTCAAACTCTGACTGGACTTGCGAGCATTTGCTAGCATACACGCGTTGTAGTCACTGACATTGCAGTTCTCATGAAACAGATAAGGATCTGCAACAGACAGAACTGCACAATTATCATCATTGCTGTAGCTATCTAACACAAAAGGTCTACTGTTTCATGTTACACCTTCAGTTGCATCTTCTCATATCTAAGAGATAAGTTCCATATGTGTACTTGTTTGTATGTTTGTTATGTCTGTTTTGAAAAAAAACCCAACGTTTTAACCCAAAATACGCTCGGTATTAACAAAATTGTGTTGTAACTATCTTTTTCTAAGCGAGTTTTTTTCTTCATTGGCTTGTTCTCTATCTGGGTTTACTCATTGTGATGTTACACTACAATGCAAGGAAAATGTACAGAATCATTGGTGACCTCAGGCACAGCCAATAAACAAGCTAAGGCGACAATTTTTGATGTCATCAGCTCTGTTTTATTTTGATTCCTGTCATTGTAACTGGTTTTGCAAATTCAGATCCAAGAGGCTTTTACAGCACTTTGTGGAAGTCTTGCAGTGTGTGTTCTTGGTGCTCTGTAGTGTAAATGTCACTGGGGAGAATTATGAATATGTGATGTGTTTTGCCATGCTTTCTGCTTGGTTTGATACAATGATTTGGTGATTCAGAATCTGACTTTTAGTTTGTGATGACACACAGCTTGCAACTGGCAACATTTCACTCAAACCAAATGTCACTTGTTTATTGTGACCATGTGAAAGTGCAAAGGGTCTTGGTTTGCATTGCATCATTAACTCCTTCACTGTGGAGAAAACGTGTGCATGACCTAGCTGCAAGAGACGTAGATCTTCATGAGCCCCTGCAGTCGCAGGGGCTCATGAGGATCTCTGTTCTTGCTGAGAACAATTTGTAGCCATGTGCCTTGGACGGTTGATCTTTTTGGTTGTTGAATATCATTCCAGGAACAAAATATAGGTACAGTGGCAGGAAAGGGGTTAACTCTTTGTCAGCAGTGCTTTAGTGCTGAGGATTCCTGTAGAAATCATTGTGACAAAAAGCGCTCCTAACAGTGGGAAGGGTTAGACATACGTGTTACACTAAGAATTTCTACACGTTTCTAACCCATTCACTTTCAGAAAAACGCCACCCAAACCGCAAGAGACATAGATCCTCATGAGCCCCCCCCCCCCCTCCCCCCCGCATTTGCAGGGGGGGAGGGGGGTTCATTAGAATGTTTGCCTCTTGCTGACATGTTCTTTTGACAGCTGCAGATCTTTTGATGTTGAATATACAGTGATTTCAAACACACCATCTGCATCCACTGGCAGTGCAGGCTTTAACCTATTTAGCCCCAACACCGTACAGCAGGAGATGAATTTTCCATGATAATTCAAGGGTAGTGCCAGATTAGCTTGGCGCCTTCAGGCGCCAAGCTAATCTAGCATGAAGGCGCCAAGCTAATCTAGCACTACCCTTGAATTATCATGGAAAATTTATCTGCTGCAACAGCTACACTTCCAAAATTTGGGAAAGACACCCGTGGCGCTAAATGGGTTAAACCTGTGACGCATACCGGAGTAGTGGTGCTTGTATAGGGTATGGATACAGGTGTCAGCACAGACAACATTAAAGGGGCACACCTGACCTTTTTTAATGCTTTAGTGCGCAAAAAGCTTTTACTGGGATTCAGTATACATACCCACTTAGACAGTGACCACCCTATTGTCCCACCAAATGCTTTCTTTCATCCGTTGAAAGTAAAAAGAGGTCCACCGGAATCTTGTGACTGAACGCCATGAAAAGATTGCTTCTGATAGGTGATGGTAGCTGACGTCATAACTGTTCTATACGACCTTAGGTCATCTGCATAATTATAACCAATCAGAAAAGATGGCGGATGAACCAGCGAAGAAAACAAGAAAGTATCATCGACTCGCGCCAACAATGACAGACTCGGAATTGAAGAGAAGAAAGAGGAAGAGAGACAAGATACCCCTAAGTAGAACTGACATCGGACAAGGGAATATAGACATTTGGCAACACGTAAAGCAAGAGCATGGCTTGACCGCCCATCTAGAATTTGTCCCTTTCCTGCTGAATCAGTGAGTAATCTACGGTCTTTTCGATCTTCCTACAGTTGCGCGAGCGCTAGTGATTTTCAGAATTCATGATCTTCATTAGAATTTATCTCTTATTGATTTCGTCTTTGAAATCACCCTCGTGGTGGACAAAAGACGTTAAGCCCTAAACATTTAACATTTTTTTTCTTATTGATTTCGCAAAATTTTAAACCTGTTTTATCATATAGTTATGTGCAGAAAGTGGGTATAAATACCAATGTTCTGTTTCAATGATTGAACGCGTTGCGTGTTTCCGAGGGGTAAAGGATCAAAGGTCAAACTAGGCCCGGCACCGTGGACACAGGCTTGCTAGCTTCAGTTGCGAGTCACTGAAATATGCCACGCCCTTGTCAGGATCGTTACTAGTAAATACTAGCAGGTTAAGTGGAACCCGTATTGTGATTTTGACATCATAGCGAGTATGGAAGGTTTATTCCACTTTTCTCGTGAAAAATTATGTCAAAGGGATGCCGGAAAACATCAGTACACGTGTACACAGTCACTGACATGTGTGTACACCACACCGATGACCTCGTGACCTGCAGTATTGCGATACACTGATAGTCGGCCTGGTTCTGCCTTGTGACGTAGGCTCATAAATATGCATATTAATTCAAAACAAGGCCAATGCAGACGATAAATCTGGTACAAAAACAATACACCCTCCAAACGATAAATTTCAACATTTGGCATTGTACTAACACCATAAAGCTCTAAGATAGTACAGAAAGGACCCATACACATACTGTCAGCAGTATCTGTTGCAGACAGTATTCTGACTGTGTTTAGAAGGTTTGATCCTGGGGTAAATAACTTTAAATAAAAGTGTTTTGAAATACCCGTTGCAAGAAGAAAATAGCTACAAAAACGCTGACGAAAAGACAAACAGCAATTCCTTTCCTGGAGGAGGAAGGTTCTTCTACCAGAAGATTTATGACGTCCTGTGGTGAAAGCTGGAAGTCTTCGGAAGCCACAGGACCGAGCTGCCTCTCTCTATCCAGGGACACAACCATGGGCACATGGAATGTCAAGACCATGTACCAAAGCGGCAAGGCCGCCCAGATAGCAGCGGAAATGCAAAAGTACAACCTTTCCCTGCTAGGTATCAGTGAAGCCAGATAGATGCAGTCTGGTCAGAAAAGACTGTTAAGTGGGGAGATGATTCTGTATTCAGGTCATGAAGAGGAGAATGCCCCCATACAGAAGGAGTAGCATTCATGCTGTCACCAGTGGCACAGAGAGCGCTGATGTGCTGGGAACCTCTTTGGCCAAGAATTATCACAGCAGCCTTTAGAACCAAGAAAAAGATCAAGCTGAACGTCATCCAGTGTTATGCACCCACTAATGACAGTGACGAGGAAGAGAAACAAGAGTTCTATGACCGACTCCATAGTGCTGTGGACAAATGTGCGGAGCGAGACATCACCATCATCATGGGCGATTTTAATGCCAAAATAGGGGAGGACAACACCGGATACGAAGAGGTGATGGGGCGACAGGGACTAGGGGAGATGAGTGAGAACGGGGAGAGGTTTATAGACTTTTGTGCTCTAAACACCTTGCTGTCAGTACCAGGAAAGGTCTTCAACAGGATCATCCTGGAGAGAATGAAGAGCTCCGTTGGCCCCCATCCACTCTCCGCATCATCGTGGAACAGTCTCTGGATTGGAGTTCCCCGCTGTACGTCAACTTTGTGGATTACGAGAAAGCATTTGACAGCATGGACCGAGAGACTCAGTGGAAACTCCTACGACACTATGGTGTAACCACAAAGCTCGTCTGCCTGATCAAGAGCAGCTATGATGGCATGACATGTTGCGTGGTCCACGAAGGGCAGTTCACCAGGGAACTCCAGGTCAGAACCGGTGTCAAGCAGGGGTGTTTGCTGTCTCCGTTCCTCTTCCTACTGGCCATAGACTGGGTCATGAAGAGGACCACAGAGCACAGACGAAGTGGAATACAGTGAACACTGTGGACACAGCTTGGCGACCTTGATTTTGCAGACGACTTGGCTTTACTGTCCCACACTCATCAACAAATGCAGGACAAGACCACGAGGCTTGCTGACATCGCGTCCCAAGTGGGCCTCACCATCCACAAACAGAAAACAAAGACAATGAGGCTGAACGCAACCAGGGAAGAACCAGTCTTGCTTGCTGGCACCCCGTTGGAGGAGGTGGAGTCCTTCACCTATCTCGGGAGCATCATAGACAGAAAGGCGTCACTGATGCAGATGTCAGAGCACGAATCGGTAAAGCCAGAGCAACCTTTCTCCAGTTGAAAAAAGTGTGGAGTTCCAGAGAGCTGTCACAACACACCAAAGTCCGGATTTTCAACTCCAACATAAAAGCAGTTCTCCTATATGGAGCAGAGACTTGGAGATTGACAAAAACCACAGTCAACAGAGTGCAGATCTTCAGAAACAGTTGCCTTAGAAGAATTTTGAAAATCCACTGGCCAGAGAAGATCAGCAACGTCAGACTCTGGGAGAGAACAGAGCAGATTACAGCAGAGAATGAAATTGGGCGAAGAAGATGGGGATGGATTGGTCACCGTCTGAGAAAGCCTGTTTCCAGTATCACTAGGCAGGCATTGTCATGGGACCCCCAGGGAAAGAGGAAAAGAGGCAGGCCGAGAAACACCTGGCGTCGAGACCTGCAAGCAGACATCAAGAGACTGGGAACCACCTGGAGTAAAATCGAAGGAGAAGCACAGGACAGGAGTCGCTGGAGGTCTCTCGTCGACGGCCTATACCCGAGGAGGGGTGACAGGCGTAAGTAAGTAAGTAAGTTACAAGAAGAAACAATGCGTCAAGGGGTAGCTTGCAGTCCCCTTCAAAAGATATCCGTTATGTTTGGTGTGTTTGCTGCCACTGTGTCGAACATGTTTGGGTCTATGTATGGTAAGGAGTTACTAAACGAACCTGACGCCGCTACACTATTCAAGCTATCCCATTCATGTGATGTCCTGTTAACCCTTTTCATCCTGATACATTATTGCTTAAAATAATTTGACGCGGATAGTTGAAGGGTGGTGTCAGAATAGCTTGCCGCCTGAGGCGCCAAGATATTCTGGCACCAACCTTGAACTAAAATGGGTCGATCTGTCTGTCTGCTGATCTGTAATGTAGCCTTCATAGAAAAATATGCAGATTAAAAAACAAACAAACACACCCTCAGGTTGTAAAGAGTTAATGAGAATGGAGGTAGAGGACGTTATAACGGGACTGAAGGTGTAGTGCGTTGTTACAGCGGTTGATGCAATTGTGCTAATAGAGTGTGGCGGCGTTGTTATTGATCCAGCTTGCCCCACTTTCCAGCCAGTCGAATTGCTGCCAGGCACAGTCCTCACGCCAGTCTCTGCCGTCGGCAAGAGGCGTAGATTCTCACAAGCCCCAGCAGCTGCAGTGGCTCGTGAGAATCTGCACCTCTTGCATCCCCGTTCACACTATCCCCTCAGATTGAGAATGGCTAAGCCTGCGCAGTGTGGGAACCAGCAAAATTAGACACCAACCCCTTCGATGCTTGGAACGCAACAAGCTGTACCCGGATGCAAGAGGCGTAGATCCTCATGCGCCCCCGCAATTTGCGTCCATGTTCCTTTGACGTGAACCAACAAAATAATATATATTATATAGACATAAACTCCTTCGATGCCGGAATACAACAAGCAATACCCAGACGCAAGAGGCGTAGATCCTCATGAGCCGCGCGCAGTTGCGGGGTGCTCATATATATATATATATATATATATATATATATATATATATATATATATATATATATATATATATATATATATTATATATATATATATATATATATATATACCTCTTGCTGGTCCCGCTTTGCATCCATGTTCCCGTTCTTTAGAACATAATTAAGAACATAATTTAAATACATAGACACAATCTGCGACCAGTGGCGGCGAGAAGGTTAATGTCTGTATATCCCCCATCCTGAATATGCGTAGATTATCAGGAGCCCCTGCGGCTGCACCTCGCTGTGTCTCTTGAGGACCTGCAGCTGCAGGGACCCTTGGGGGTCTATGCATCAATCCTGCAAGACGGATGGAAGAGTTTGTGATATATATTGGAGAGTACAAGCACAGGACCGGCCACGACGATGCTGTTTTCACACATCGCCAGCCGTTTGTTAAAAGTCGAGTGGATTACCGGTACTAGTCTAGTACGTATGTCCCTGTACTCTGCCGACTGTATAACTGTGTTTGCTGGTTTGAGTGTTGGTGGGGCATTGGGATGAGGCTGAGCTATATAATCATAGGGATTATGCGGGGGTGGCATGTTTTTCATATTGCAGTGTGTTGACTTGAGAAGTGTGGAATGGAAGTGATGTCGTTTTGTGGGTTTATTTTGAAGATGAAGTTACACTATCAGAAACACATCGGTAATTTATCCCAGTGCTATGCCTCACGGCTTTTAACCCCAAGGCAGCATTTCCCAAATTTAGGAGGTGACACATAACGACTATGTAGTAGCTGCACGAGATGGGTCGACCATGATAATTCAAGGGTAGTGCCAGATTAGCTTGGCGCCTAACGGCGCCAAGCTAATCTGGCACTACCCTTGAATTATGGCCGATCCATCTCCTGGTGTAGTGTGTCGGGCCTAATGGGTTCATTTTGGATTCACTAGAAGATGTCAAACGCGACATTCTTTACCTTGTAACATTGTTTCAGGTTTCATAGAAGAACAGTTGTGTGTGTGAAGGTCATTATCGCAGCCCCATTTTGCTGGACCCATGTCCATGGCTTTCTGTTTGTCAGTGTGGATGCGTAACCCAGTGTGTTATTATGATGTATTTATGAGGTACCGCTGTCAGAACTCCCACGGCCGCTACGAGAGTCGTGCTTCAGGTTCACAGCTACACCCGCCTGCAGGAGGCATAGATTCTCATGAGCCCCTGCAACTGCAGGGGCTTATGAGAATCCATGCCTCCTGCTGACCGACGTCTGTGCCTCAAGTTGAGTTTCTTCTGTGGAGTTAAGCGCACGACCCAGGGTTCCCAGGTTTCATGATCTGCGGTGTAGCCGTGGGCTCAAGCTTTGACAGCCTGCGAAAGCCAGTCCCTTCCTGTATTGAACGCCCCGTAATCTCCTCCGCCTGGATCGAAGAATTGGGATCACAAGGATAGGACCACTAAGAGGCATAGATCCTCATCGACCCACGCAGGGTGCGAGAACTCATGAAGATTGAATGCCTCAGCAGATAAGTGGTGATGTTTCTTGCAGATAAGGAAAACGTGATGTCACTGACAAAGACTGACAGACAAGAGGTTTACGGCGCTGTCTTGGGTCCGTAGAAGTTCCAAGGGCTCTTGAGAATCGATGTCTATCGCAGATGAACAGGAAAGTCTGTAGCTGATTAGGAAAAGATGATGTAAAACGCACTTCCGAAAAAGCTAAGAAAACCATGGGCCACCATTGCGGGAGTGTTCATTGTGGATCTCTACGTCTTTCCGACAGGTGGCCGGCGTTCACTGCTGAAAAAAGGCCGCAACCCCAACTACTTGCGCAAAAAGCCTCCATACACCGGGGGCCTGAGAGAAAATGAAAAATGGCTCACTGCCACACGGACCTGTCAGTCCAGCAACGATCCGTTTGTATCTGCAACATGCATAGGATCCTCCTGAGCCCGTTCAGCAGGAAGTGACTCACGAGGACCAATGCCTGTTCAGTGCTGAGAAGCGTCGAACTCATTTACATCTATCTTTTAAATGCCGAGGACCGTGACTTCGGCACCAGAGTAGATCAGTGTTGATTGAGAAGTGTGTGCTTCTAGTTCGCCACGAATCCAGGATGGCGTCTTTGAACGTAATCCTAAATCCCGACGTTGTCCTCTTTATGAGGGACAGAGATGCGGGTGTAATCCCCAAATACACCCACGCGGGGAGTACACCACAATTACACTTCTCATTACAGCATGTCATTAGAAGTGTACTTGTGGTGTACGCCCCGAGTAGCTCTACCTGGTGAGTACACCCACAAACTGTATGCGTGCGCAAATGAGCTCGATCACTACATAGCAAGAGGTATAGGGACAGAGGTGCAGGGGCTGGTGCGAATCTATGCCCCGTGCATGATGGAGATGTGTGGCTGAGGTGCTGCCTTGACTAAATACGACCTGCGGCCGCAGCCAAGCCTCCTGAATCAAAATATTTTACCCAAACAATCGATTTCCATGACACCAGATGTGTCCCGTCATGTCCCCTCTTCTTGCTCTCGCCGTCCTTTGGCGGGATACATTCCGCGGGTTAGCCTTGACTTTATTGTCAGATACATGCCGCACCGAGTCTTGTGCTGCGTCGTCGCCCAATCATAATAATCGAGTTTAGCAAAAGAACTGTGTCGACATCCGTTTCGTGTTGATGTTGTAACGCCGGTTGTTAGCTCTTTATCGTTGACATGCTTGTACTGGAAAAAGCAGCCTGGTTTCTACATTAGACAATGGATGTACAATTTCCACTGATATTAGGCAATCAATGTAAAATTTCCACTGATATTATGCAATCGGTGTAAAGTTTCCACTGATATTAGGAAATCAATGTAAAATTTCCACTAATAATAATATTAAACAATCAATGTAAAACGGAAAATCATTTATTTTCTCATTATTTTATTTGTGTTTAAGATTTCAACATATGTGCAATTCTCTGTGATAGGGATTGCAGTAGACCTGCCGCATCTGTCTGTCCGTCTGTCTGTTTATCTGTCCATATTGTGCAGTGTTGGGAAGAAAACTTGTTCTGCACATGATTCTTGCGATTGTCATCCCACCCCCGACCCACCCACCCAAGAAAACACATCCCTCGCATGTCTCTTGTCGGATATGCTATTATCGTCAGCCATCCGAGGTGCACTACAAATCATCTTTCTGCAAGTTCTTGCAGGTGTCCCTCAGTACACGTATCATTATTTCAGTTGAAAACGATGAGACACAACGTGCCTTGTGACTGGCGTGAGCTGTGCTTTCCCTTCTGTAAGTTGATAGGTAATATGCAATGGTCAGGATTTGGAGGTAATATGAAATGGTCAGGATTTGGCTGCAACCTGCCTTTCCTTTAATCCTTCACTGCTGAGAAAAAGTGAACTCTCGGCCCAACTGGAAGAGGCATAGACCCTCGTGAGCCCCAGCAACTGCCGGGGCTTATGAGGGTTTATGCCCTATGTATCTAGATCTTTACTCCATGGACGGCTGGGGCTGTTTTGCGTTGAATTAACAAAGATTTTAAAAACACAATCTGCAATCACCCGCAATGAGGGGGTTAACCTCGCTGGCCTCTGCATTTGTGTCTGGATATGTGTAAGATGTGCAGTTGGACCAGACCCTTTTTGGGATCCTATTGCCTATTGGTTGTCTTCGGCACGCCACAAAGTGAGCAATAGGACCTCGGGACAAAGTCTACCGTAGCAGGCCCGCTGCGGTTCCTTTGCACACTGGGACCCGTCTTGCGTCAGTGTAGCACCCCCTCCTCAGAGATCCAGTCTCTCAGTCCCTAGTAAGAAAGGGTCATCGGGCCGATGCCGGCCGCTGTCGACTTCGGTCCGATGACATTTTTGCTTCGCCTTCGGGTGTCTTGATCAGTGTTATCTCTACTGCGTCTGAGACCAGGCCCAAAGTATCACTTCTCGGGTGAAACCTATCGATCGCCTGTCTGTCCTGCGCAACGGTATAAATTAGTCTTGATCGTCGTCAGCTACACATCGACTTTCGCTTGAGTGTGTGCTATGCAGATCGCACGAACGGTGTATTTAAAGACTTACAATAAATCCACTGGAATTACGGTCTGTGGTCGAAGAGTTTTTTTTATTTTATTTTTTATTCCCAGTCGGAAAATGGCAATTACTTTCCAGTCGTCCGTTAATATCAGATACTAATCTCGTAATTGGGGCATTGGGGAACAGTTACTATTGGCTGATTCTCGTTTAGGAAAAAGACATAGATTCTCACGAGCCCCTGCGAATGCTGGGGCTTTTTGTGGATCTGTGTCTCTTGCAGATGGACATTGTGAACAACGGACAGTTAAACAAGTGCTAGCTCTCGGGACGATTGATTGAGTGACCACGAAGGCGTGACCAGTCATTTCTGGGGCTGTCACGTCGGCTCCTGCCCAGGGACAGACGGTAGACTAGTCGAGGTTAACCCATTATAGCCCTGAAGCACTTCAGCAGATGGATCGACCATGATAATTCAAGGCTAGTGCCAGATTAGCTTGGCGCCTGATGGCGCCAAGCTAATCTGGCACTAGCCTTGAATTATCATGGTCGATCCTTCTCCTTCAACCGGTACATAGTTGTTCCTTGGGGTTAAATGGGTTAAAGAACCAGTGAATTCCGCCGCTGACTTGCGTGGGAACTGGCAGTTGTTTTCAGTGCTAACGGGTTAAACTGTCCTACCCCTGTAAAACATGTCCCACGACGGGTGCCATAACAAATTACAATGGCTGCGAAAGTCAACCTGCCCGTCGTATAACGTAGCGTACGAGTACACTCTTATCTTGGCGTGAAATGCCCACCCCCTCCTCAGGCCGATGTAAATGATAGTGGGATACACAAGAAGCCAAGACCCTCATCAGCAATAGCGCTCAAAGAGCCTCTTGAGAATCTTTGGTCCTCGCAGACAGGTGAATTTTGCTATAAAATGAGATTGCAATTTCTTGCCAAGGTGACATGGGGTGTTGGGACCTTAGGACAGATGGTGGGTTTACATCAGGATATGGTATTGTTTGCCAGAGAGTTTGTGTGATACAAATGAACTTTTCCTAAACATTGGTGCTGTAAAATGAGATTGCCTTTTTTTTGCCAAGGTGACAGGGCGAGCTCTGTAGGACATATGTTGGGTTCGCATCAGGTCATCGTATTGTTTGTCAGAGTGAACTACGGGCTGTCGATGTAGGGTCCATGGCAAGTGTGCTAACTGTAGAATCACACAATTTAAAAAATAAATTCTATTTTGATTTTAACAGCCAAGATTTTTAGCGAACGGCCTCTGACCGCGAAGGCATTGTCCCTAATCAACTGTGGTTTTCTGCGCAAGGTCATAACAACCATCGTATAGCACGAGGACGTATGACTTTCTGTGCATTTTACATCGCTGATTCTACAGAAGGGAAGGGTCACCGTGCGTGCAGTCTTGGTTGATTGTCGGCGCTTCCTCCCGAGGCAAAACGCCGGCTAACGTCGTAAAATTGATTGTGTAAGTGCTTGCAGAAACCTGCGGAAGCCAGGAACTGCACCCCAGTCAACCCCATTCCGCCTGCAGGAGGCACAAAGTCTTATGAGTCCCTGCGAAGCAGGGACTCATGAGAATCTGCGCCTCTTGCTGATCACGTTCAGCTTCATTTGTTCCTCAAGTTGAGGGCGTTAGCCTGGTTATACGTACGACCGCGCAGCTTCCGGTTTGGAATCGGTTCTTTCATGCAACCTTCCTGGTCTTCCAAAATACCCCGCCCCCCACATCCTCCCATGGGTACTTTCAGGAAGAGAACTGTTAGCGACTGGCACGGATTCCAGTCGGGGAGGGGTATCTCTTTTTTTTTGTTGGTGCCCCTTGCTTGCAGCAGAGGTTCAAGTGAGTCTGTGTCCTCCTGCAGATTAATGCAGCACTGTCAGGAAGACTGAGGGAGAGAGAGAAACAGGGTTTAACCCATTTTGTCCCATGGTTGAAATCCCCGAATGTGTGAGCCGTCTGGAGAGTGGAGAATACTGTATTACAGTTCAGGAAACAGATCGTCCATGACAGTTCAAGGGTGGTGCCAGAATAACTTGGGCGCCTTTCGGCGCCAAACTATTCTGGCACCACCCTTGAGCTACCATGGTTTATATTATCTTGCTGCGGCGTGTCGCGACTAAATGAGTTAACGCACTCAAGACTTGCTGCATTTGGCTGTAGGCCGCGTATCCAGATATGGCACGTTTCGAGTGAGTTAAACTTAGACGATTCTTCTGTATCCGAGTAGCAGGGACGTTGATGAATGGCGGGTGAGCAACGTTAACGAGAACCTGCACGAGGTCATGAGTATCTTTGCTCTGCAGACGAAGAGCCAGGTTGATCTGCTCTCTATCTCCTCCACATCAGGATCAGTGTCCTGCCCCACTTTTTTTAGACACTGACTGGGGTCGGTAGGGAGGATGGGTTTAGGTACCTGGCTTCTAATCCCCGTAAATCTGCGCATTTATGAGTTTTCCGTGTAACCTTGGAATGGGAGCACCATCGATCGTTGAAACGCTGGCATGCTGATTATTCGTGTGCAGCGCTGTGTCGATGACGTTGAGGCTTTATTTAAACTTTACATTTCTGGAAGTTAAACCATTGTGCGCCACTGTCGACTTCTCCCAATTTTGGAGTTGTCTGATAGGCCCATAGGCGCCAAGCTATTCTGGCACCACCCTTGAACTGTCAGTGTCGATCAGTTATCATGCTATGGTGTGTTAAACAAATGGGTTGATCAGTGCCAGGGTTGTTAGTTTTGGAATTAAGTAAGGCTTTAGTGACTAATACGAACAATGAGCTGAAACCAAATGTCCGATCTTTCTATAATTTCCACCCAGAGCCCTATAAGTCCGTATGCAAGAGCTTGTAAAGACCTGGTATGGATCTTGCTAGCCACATTTAACCCTTGTTCCTGCAGGAATCACCTCGACAAAAACGCTACCGACAGTCAGCGGATTAACACATTTACACCATACGGTAGAAGTGACCAGATTTGTAAGTTGTCGTCGGGGGACTATATTATCGTTCAGGGCTCAGCTGCCCGAGTGAGCTTAGTCCTGCTCAAGCCACTAAGTGAGCTGCTCCGCTATATAGATTAGTCCTGCGCCAGCGACTAAAGAAGGTACTCCGCTTTAGCGGAGCATATTGCGTAGTGGCCGGACTAAGCTGACTCATGCAACCGACCCCTTAGAGGCACCGTACTTTTGCGGTCGACCTGTTTCATCAACTTGTTTGACGTCTGTCGAAGATAATAATATCAGTTTCGAATTTTTGTTTTCGCCGTTTGGGTTCAAATGCCTTCCCTGCGCCCCAAAATTGAACGTCACCCAAACGCAAGAGGCACTTGCGGGGGCTCATGAGGATCTATGCCTCTTACTGAAATCGCTTTGTATGATCCATTTTCGTCGGAAGGGCGGGGACTCCTGGACGCTGAACTCACAGACATTTCAGAAGCATGATCTGCGTCCAATGGCAGAGAAGGGGTTAATCTGTTTACGTTCACATTCCTCTCTTTCTATTCGGAAAGGATCCTTTGCAATACTAGCTGTTATGCCAGTGCGAAAATTGTGGGGAATTACTAGAATATAGGGTGCCCTGCGGCATAGGCAAGAGAGAGAGAGATTATGAGGAACACAGTGGGTATTGATCCATACGGGCTTGAGACGCGTTCACATAGGTCTCTATTTGCCAACTGCTCCCGAGATACACTGCGTAGAAGCTCTCTCTTTCTCTCACTCTGCTCTTCACACACACACACACACACACACACACACACACACACACACACACACACACACACACACACACACACACACACACACACACAGGAGAGAGAGAGAGAGAGAGAGAGAGATAGATGATAGGGATGAAACAGAGAGAAAGAGAGATAATGATGATGAAACTTTATGAGAGAGAGACTGAAAGAGAGATGTAGTGTATTTTTCAAGCATGTCCTTACACACACACACACACACACACACACACACACACACACACACACACACACACACACACACACACACACAAACGCAAAACACACGAGAGAGAAATGAAATGAAAGTTTATTTTTCAACGATAAATGATTAGGTACACGTTCAAACATGTCAGTACACACACACACACCGCAAAACACGAGAGAGAGAGATCTGCAATCATGCATGCATCAGACCTGTTCCTGGACTACTTCACACAAAATGTCTGTAAACTCAACCCCGTTTGCTCAGTAGATTAAATTTCCCTGGTATTTACCCCGCCCGCGATAAAATAACCGTCTGTAATACTCAATCCATTTTGTAAATGACCAGTTTTGTTGAAATTCCATTTTCACCCATTCAGCCCGCGAGCTGAACAACAACTGAGGCCGTGTATGGCATTGAAAGGCTGCATACCAAATGCAAAATAGACAAGTCTGTTCTGGTCTGTGATTTTGGACCTTACGGCCGAAGGCCGTACGGTCCAAAATGACAGACCGGTACACATTACAGGTTCGTCATAATGTTGAAACGGCCGTCACATTTGCACGAAGTGTGTAGTCTATGGATCAAATTTCAGTTTATAGATCTGATCAATAAAACCAGCTTAACCCCTGAACTGCCGGGACAAGGTGAGCGCTGCCCAGCTGCAAGAGACATAAACCCTCATGAGCCCCCGCTGTCGCGGGGGCTCATGAGGATTTATGTCTCTTGTCATTCCTGTGTTCTGTATGTGTATTTTTTGGGGTCCCATTTACACAAAGAATTGTTGTGGTGTTTTTTTTTCAAGGAAATGTTTGCCAGCGTGTAGTGGTTTCAGACGCGCGGTTCGTGACCGCTGGCAGCGAAGGGGTTACGCCCATTTGACCCCATCAGTGGCAAGCCGAGTCCTAGGCATTCTGTTGCTTGACGACGGATTGACCGCGGAAACTGAAAACGTTAGTACCTAGTAAAGTTTTGCACCTGGAGCTCTGAATGCAAGATTCAATAAAACTGCCCGAGATGGAATACTGGAAGATCCTAAACGCGTGCCTGTCTGTGATTTTATCCCCTACGGTTCTAGGTGGCGAGGGCTAAAATCACAGGCCAGCTCACGCGTACATGACCTCTGATTTACTGCCCTACGGGCATTTTTGTATATTTTATCATGAGCGATGATTTTGCTAGTGAGCGTACTGGGGCTCATATCGCTTTAAAGCGTTCAGCCGCCGAGAAAAAGAACACGAACACCTCCCAACTGAAGAGGTATAGATCCTCACGAGCCCCCGCGGATCTATGCCTCTTGCTGAAATCGCTCTGCGTCCACGTTCATTGGACGGTTCGGGATCATTGACAATGATTTATTAAAAAAAAAAAAAAATCTGCGTCCACTGGCAGTGAGGGGGTTAAAACCCCCTTGCGCATGCAGCCACTGTTACTGTAAACAGTATGTATGCATGTACAATGGCGTTAAGCAGATGCCTCATCCGTTTTTATGTACAGACCGATTGTTCTAACCATGAAAATTACATTTGATTATAGGAGTGGCGCGTGTGGAAAATGGCTCGAAAGTGCATGGAACGGTCGGTCCTGTACGAAAGAGGCATACGACTTAGCCCATCAAAATATTACCGTTTCTTTTTTACCAGCAAAGCACCACTGGTAATAAGTTAATGATACTTGTTCTATGTAAATTTTCGTAGCAATTTTCTTTCACCCCTTCACTGTCAGTGATCACGGATTTTGCGTCTGAAACCACTGCACACTGAGCGACATTTGCGTGAAAAACACAGATGAAATGTGACAACTCAAAAAAAGGACTTAACTCTTTCTACCCCATCACCGAAATCCCCAAATTTTGCCATTGTCCTCTGAAGACTGCATTGCAGTGCAGATCGACCATGATAGTTCAAGGGTGATGCCAGAATAGCTTGGCGCCTCTATTCAGGCATCACCCTTGAACTATCATGGTCGATCCTTATCTTGCTGTGGTGTGTCTGGGGTAGAATGAGTTAAAGAACACAGGACTAACAAGAGACTTAAACCCTCATGAGCCCCCGCGACGGCCGGGGCTCATGAGGGTTTATGTCTCTTGTAGCTGGTTGGATTTCGCTTTGCCCGGTTAGACGTCAAAGAAAGATTATCCATCCAACTTCGGTCAGAAGCTTTCTTACCAAAACGTATGATCTTCTTTTTGGTTTGGTCGCTGAAGTGATTGGTGTCCCACCAAAAAATATGGAAATACAAAATTTCCCTGAATGATATGTCAACTGGCAAGTTTTCTTGTTCATTTGAGAAAGCTGAATCAGAGTTTTGAATTGACATATATCTTGACCCAGTTTGGAATCCCACCTTGATGAGAACACGCTCTTAAGTGGCCATTGATTGATCACTGTGGTTTGAGAGAATACAGCGCGACTGTCTTTAAAGCAGAGAGAATCAATCTCGCTTATGTTTGGTTTCAACTTCCCCTGCATCACGTGAAACGTTTTACAGGACCTCACGGAATCACGCGCAGCAGTACATCGGTCTTGCAACCAAACAAAACAAAAACAAAATGTTGCGAGTGCAACTGGTTTCAGGTTTTATATGCGCATGAGACATGAATAGTTGATGCGGTTCTGGGATGAAACACTTGTCAAAGCTCTGGCACGAAACTGATGTATCACAGAAAGTCGTGCGGAGTGTAGCGCAAAGAAAACGCAAGGGCTCGTCTGCCAAAGCTGAAAGACGTGATGAGGACGCGGTTGCATGAGTACGCTTAACCCCCGTGTCTGCCGGGGCAAGGCGAGTGCTGCCCAGCTGCAAGAGACATGAATCCTCATGAGCCCCCGCATTCGCGGGGGCTCATGAGGATTTATGTCTCTTGTTGGTTGTATGTTATTTTGTTAGTTCTGTGTTTTTTGGGGGGTTAGTTTTGTCTCTTGCTAGCTCTGT
Source organism: Semisulcospira habei (assembly GCA_036245525.1). NCBI lineage: Eukaryota > Metazoa > Mollusca > Gastropoda > Semisulcospiridae > Semisulcospira > Semisulcospira habei. Next base: position 267,532,278 of record BTPG01000002.1, on the reverse strand, counting down.
TATCTTTTTTGAAAGTTTTGTCTCTTGATAGTTCTAAGTTCTGATTTCCTTTTTTTTTTGGTCTCGTTTACATCTGTGTTCTTCATGCGAATTTGGCTCTATGGCAAGCTCTGGATGCTAGAAGCCGCCGACACAACGGGTCATCAGTGTTACCTTGTCTCAGCTAAGCCTTTTCTACCCATCTTGTCACAATCTTTGTGAGTAGGCACACGCACCTGAGGTTTTGCGCTGCCTTTTGAACGTAACGGAAGGAACTCTTTATGCGTACAAAGGAGAAGAGAAGCAGAACAATCTGTCATTTTATCTCATTCAAACTTCATGATTTAAATTAGCCCTCTTCACCAGCATTACTGTAAGACATAACAGGAACATGTCCCATCTGTTAACCCTTTACTGCATGGTGTAGATTGCTTTAAATACTGCGCAAGCCACTACGTAAGGTGCTCCGCTGTAGCGACTAAAATAATAGCCATAGTGGCTTGCGCAGAATTTCAACTCACGCTTGCAACTGTACTCCTGAATACATATATGTTTTGTATTAATATTATGCATCGGCGAATTCCTCCGTCTAAGTAACCTGGCCTGATCTCAACAGAGAAAGAGGTATAGATTTTCATGAGCCCCTGTGGCTTTTGAAAATCTATGCCTCTTTCGATTAAAAAGAGGTTTTCTGAGGCACTCTTCCCCGAGTTGGTCAGTAGGCGCCAAGCATGCCCTAGGCATTATCCGCGGGAAAAAAGGCTTTTTACCGATCTGTTGAAACGACGCTACTTCTGCAACGATTTCTGCCACCATTATCATAGTGCATGCTTAGAGACGTGCATCTCTCTGGGCGATGCGGAAACGTCTAAACGTCTACATCGTCCGTGCCAACCCAAAAAAAAAAAAAAAAAAACTTTGAGAGGCACAGATCTTTATGAGACACTGCATGCTGCAGGGGCTCTGTGTCTCATGGTACCCCACATCAGCTCCACCAGTGTGTGTGTGTGTGTGTGTGTGTGTGTGTGTGTGTGTGTGTGTGTGTGTGTGTGTGTGTGTGTGTGTGTGTGTGTGTGTGTGTGATAGTAAAGCTACGCAGGCGTAGTCAGAAACAAAAAGGCAGGGTCTGAAAAAAAAAAGCGACATCACAAAGTTTTGGTTCCGTCTGTATTTTTAACTCATGCGAGACGCCCGGCATCAATAGCTGCGAAACGCTAAACGACTCTTCCGCAGGTATTGATGCAGGGCGCCTTGAATGAGTTGAAGCAGTAAAAGGTTTGTCACCCAGGGATTCAGTTTTGTTGAACCGTGAAGTGCAGGTCATGTGGAATAGCGAGTTGCCGATAGTCCGCGCATTTTACAGGCTTTAGGTTAACGGAAAATTCTCCGTATTTGGCGGACAAATTTTGACAGTGACGGAAAAAATAGAAGACCGTCCGTCACTGAGACGGAAACATCTTGAGAAAAAAAAAAAACACAAACAAACTACAAGACCTATCCCTGCCGTGTTTCATATGCACGGCGGACTAAAGAGCGGCGTCTGGGGCGGATTTTTTTGTTCCTTTGTTTTTGTCATGCTGTCCGTCCGTAGGACGATGACGGCCAGTCTTAACCCTGTTGTACGTGCAGACACCAGTGTTGTTTACAATAGTGGTGGCTGTATGCATAAGAGGATTAAAATCTACTGGAAAACCTGGACTTTCGTGTATATACATGGAGTTGCGTTTGTTTGCGTGGGTATGTAATTATTAATCACAGCACTGGGTCTGTCCTAAATAGCGTGCACGCAGGCCTTGACTTTCCAGTTTAGGACGGTTAGGTCGATCCGCGATATCATTCGGTTCTGTTTGGCCGGTCGACATCACCACCTGTTAGGCACAAGGTCCTGAGGCTGATCAGTATCAGCCGTCATCGATCCGTGCACGTGGGCCGGTGTCGGCACGAGGATCTTGTGCTTGCTGGGCAGTCGGGCAGGTGTCAGCATATTCAGGTCAGACGATAAATTGTGAAGGTTTCCGAGGACACAGATTTTATCAATTAGGGCGCCGTGAATGGAGCGGTGTGTTTAAACCATTCCCTGCCAACGGAGGCACATTGAACGACCAAAGGCCGCAGCGGTCTAAAGAACATAGACACACATCGGTCTCAGCAAGAGGCACAGATCCTCATGAACCCCCGCAGTCGCGGGGGCTCATGAGGAGCTGTGCCGCATGCAGTTAGATGGCGTTGACTTTGATGGGGTTAACCTACGTCTTGAGCGGGTCGAAAGAAAGATAGGGGCTATTGTACTTTTCCCCGTCTCGGCCCAGCATGACCCAGTTTGGCCATCGGTCCACTCTTGGGCACGACCATAGTCGGGATTTTTTCCCATCCCATGCATGTTTGTCGGTGGTCAACACTGATTGTGATGGCTGCCATACCGTGTAGATGGGATGAGTGAGCGGCATTACAGCGATGAAGAGAGTCAACACTGGCCTCCTCAGAGTATTGCTTGTCAAACTGATTTCTACTACCGAGCACATTGAGAGCCCGAATGTCCACATTCCAGACCTAGTTCCTGTCCTGGGAAGACTACGTGGCAGTCAGGAAGCAGATCGAAAATCAGTGACTATTAATTTTTTACAACGTTGAAGTTAGCAACAGTCAGTGACAATGTCATTGTTCATGCCGGCCTATTTTACTACGGTGAAATTAGTAACAGCCAGTAAGAATGCCATTAATTTTTCAAACTTGCCGTTGCTGCAGCTACAGCTGACTACGAGGGGAGGGGAAACCATGACAGTTTAAGTGTGGTGCCAGCAGCAATCCTGCCACCACACTTGAACTATCATAGTCAACCTGTCTTCTAAACTGGGACGCCGTCCACCGAAAACGTACTCCCAGATTTTGGGATTTGAACAGTGACTGTGATTTGTCATACCTGCTGTTGTTATAGCTAAACTACAACTAAGAGGGGATGGGAAACCATGACAGTTTAAGGATGGTGCCAGTATTGCTTGGCCCCTTGGTGCTTCTGGCGCCATCCTTGACCTGTCATGGTCAAACTGTTTGCTAACTGGGATGTCGTCCTCCGAAAACATGGTCCATATTTATTTTGAGATTCTGACCTTGGAGCGCAGTGTTTTCAATGGCAGAGTCAGATTATTTCGGCGGATCAAGCGCAGTACTCTTCAGCTACCACGGGCGATCCATCTCCCTCTGTAGTTCGTCAGCGCCTACTGAGTTAACCCGTGAGCTTCATGACCGAAATCACCCGCATTATTCGGCAGACCAAGGGTTAATGGATGTCGATGATCATTGCAGGTGCCGGCTCTTGTCCCAGAGCGTCGGCTGCTTCAGGCACCAATTAAACGTGTTCCTACATCAAAGGCGGCGTCAGTCGTCGATAGCTGGATTGTATGGCTAGAACACGGAATCAGTTTAGATAAACTTTGCAGAAATCATTACATGCACAGTTTTATTGCCAGGGAAATCATTTTATTGGGAGGAAAGGACCGAGATGCAGGGGTTTTCAATTTTCCTCGAATTTGTTTGATGGTTTATTTCAATTGAAGAAAGTAACCTCTTGGCTGTCGGTAGCGATTTTAGTTGAGGCGATTCAGTTTTGAGATGCAGAGATATTCACGTTTCGCTAAAACTGATAAAGTTGTTTTTTTCGATAACAAATATATATTAACACTGTGGCTGTCGGTAGCGACTTTGGTCGAGGTGATTCCTGTAGGAATCACCTCGACCAAAACCGCTACCGACAGCCAAAGGGTTAATATGCGAAAGAAAATCAGTTCTGATCATCTTCGCTACTGGAAGGAAATGGATTCATTCAGCCCGTATTTCCCAAATTTTGGAGGCGTCATCTAATGACTATGCACCTGTTGCAGTAGATGGATCGACCATGATAATTCAAGGGTGGTGCCAGATTAGCTTGGCGCCGACAGGCCTGTCGGCGCCAAGCTGATCTGGCACTGCCCTTGAGTTATCATGGTCGACCCATCTCCTGCTATAGTGCGTCAGGGCTGAATGGGTTAAGTTTTGTGTGTATGTTCAAAGTTAAGGTGCTGACGTATGTGGCAATCATTTCCCGACCGTTTAAATAATTTAGTAAGATACACGTTAGTGGCAAAGAAATTAGTGGCGTCAGTTTTGATAATTTGGCTATGTTCATGCACATTTATCGGCAGAAAATACGCACGCTTACTCTTCAGCTACTCGCAATTTGAGCTTAGATGTCAACGATTGAGGCAATATCAGTTTTGGTTATCATTGCTGGATGCTGTAAACCCTTCAGTGCCTAGGAAAGGCGAACACCACCCGACTGCAAGAGGTATAGATGCTCATGAGCCCCCGCATTAGCGGGGGCCCATGAGCATCTATGCCTCTTGCTGAAACCACGATGTAGCCGGCAATGTTCCTTTTGACAGCTAGGGATCGTTGACGCTGACAGTAAAAATGATCTAAAAATCAGATCAACGTTTTTCAACATGAGGTGAAGTTAACAGTTCCGTTCAGATCAGCTTCGGCACTTTCTGCTACAGGAAAGAGCTACTGACAAGCAGACCAGTTTGCAGTTTGCTCCCACTGGCTGTAAAGGGATTAACAGACAAGTTTGAGAGAGCGTCACTTTTGACAGTCATCGACAGGTTGCGAGAAGCCTCACCTCTCCACGAGTTTTGCAATTTGTTTAGCGTTCAGACGGACTCTCGTAGCAGACGACCACTTTCCCGACAGGGAGTCTGCCTCTGGCGGGATGATTACCGCTCAAAGACGCGCCAAGGGTCTCCAGGAGAGGGGCCTCTCAAACGTGATGCTGTCGGGACGTAAACATGGTGAGAGACAGATACAGCCGCACGGTTTAACCCCCTGTGACTTACATCGCCTGAAAACGTAGACAGAGTCCCTTCCAACAAGAGGCGTAGATTCTCATGAAGCCCTGCCATGGCAGGGCCTCATGAGAATTCATGCCTTTTGCGGATGGGAGTTGTAGGCCGGCGTGAGGGACTTGACAGGCACGATTGGAGCACGCTAGTTTATGTGCCTCGTCGCTTGCTGATGGATCCGGATGTGGTATTGGATGTGGATCACATTATGCTTTGCTGCATTCCATCATTGTACTTTGAACACCTGACCCGTCTGAGGAAGACAGATCGGTGCAGTCAGTGCGCATGGAACGGGCTAGCAGGCGACTGCGTATTACTATATCCTTATGATGATAGCTCTACGCACGCGCCATTGTCATTAGGCGAGCGAAAGACTAACTGACTGACCCATTTCAGACAATTTGCGCGACTAACGAAACGGTTCTTGTCCCACCCAACCTATCCGTAAAGGCAGCTTAGGGTCTCATCCTGTGAAATAGGTCTAAAGAAACCGGCCATGCCGCTTTGGCGGTTTCATGCAACCGCAGAGTCAGTGGGGACCCAGTAAGGAGGGAGTCGTGGGTTAAAGCCTGCGGCAGAGTCTCGGTGTCCGCTGTTTACTCGGACTGGTTGATGCATAACATTGCATTGATTCTGGCTGGTGGCCACACTCGCACACACACACACACACACACACACACACACACACACACACACACACACACACACACACACACACACACACACACACACACACACACACACACCATTGTTGCGTGTACATACGCTGTAGGAGATGAGTAAATGCATGCCGCATAATTGGATTGTTGGGCATCACACCAGGCAAGCTGTGTGTGTGTGTGTGTGTGTGTGTGTGTGTGTGTGTGTGTGTGTGTGTGTGTGTGTGTGTGTGTGTGTGTGTGTGTAAGAGAGAGAGGGAGAGTGAGAGAGAAAGGTACAGCTATATTAAAAAAAAAAAAAGTCTTGCACATCATTCTGCAAATTTTGTTTACGACTAGTGCAATTGTACAGCTATGCGTCTTGAGTAAGGACAAGACAAAACTCCCTGAGTGCAAATAACGCCGTGTGCTATTTCCCTGGCCTTTCCTCATACGCTGCGATACATGTACATTGGAGACAAAACAACAAACCCCTGTCCTTGCATAAACACCAGCGTGTATTCCCACAAGCGGTGCGCTGGCCTTTGTAAGCCGGCGAGTGTTCAAGATGGCGAAATAGTAGGCAAACATTTCTTGGCAACTGGCGATCAGGAAGTAGCAAAAATGGATTATATTAACCCCTTCAATGCCGAAAAAAATGGAGTACCAACCAGCTGCAAGAGGTATAGGTCCTCATGAGCCCCCGCAGTAGCGGGAGCTCATGAGGATCTATGCCTCTTGCTGATGCCACTTTGTATTCATGTTCCTTGGACGGCTGGGGATCTTTTACGTTGAATATCAGTGAAGGGTTTAAAAGATACAAGCGGTGGATAAATTTCGGGTTTTATGGTTTGTTTGTGTATGCTGACCATGCTGCAGATCGATGCATTATAATATAAAGCTTTAGGAAAGTTCAAATTTTATTTGTTAGCTAACTTGGGATTTTGTTATTGCCCAACTGTAAGGGTCCTACACATTTATGATCAGAATATTTGGGAAACAGAGGTCTTGCCCGTTTAGTGTCATGACGACCGGTTATTTTTGTTTTGTATTCTACCCCCCCCTCCCCCCCCCCCCCACCACCACCACTACCAAACACACACACACACACACACACACACACACACACACACACACACACACACACACACACACACACACACACACACACACACACACACACACGCACGCACGCACGCACACACACACACACACACACACACACTCTCTCTCAAAAAAAGGAAGTTAAATCAGACTAACCAACCAGGTGGCAAAAGTCAAACCAGCCAATTCAAACCCTTTTACTCCCAGAATTAAATGATTTCCAATTCATAGAATGGAAGTCATTGACTTTTGAGAGTCAAAGGGTTAATCAACCAAAAATCAAAGTAAACAGTACAAACCATACACACAATGCAGACGGCGGACACTGTAATATCTTATTATTTTTACCCGTCAGTTCTGCTGCCGAAGTCGGTCAATCTGTGGGAAAAAAACAAAACAGATGCAAACATCAGCCGAACGTGAACAAATGTTGTGATCGAAGCGCATGTTGTGATCGACTGGATAAGACATGAGTTCTTTTTCTCCTCTGAATTGTTCCGGTGACATTTGGCCATTCTGCCCTCTGGGAGGCAGAAAATGTCCAGTTCTCCCGATTGTTATGATGCAGTTTTGTATGCGCCAGAGAATAGGTCAGGGCTAAGGGTTTTTTTTTTTCATGAGTGAGCTTAGTCCTGCGCCAGCCACTAAGTAAGGTGCTCCGCTATGGCGGAGCCCCTTGCTTAGTGGCTGGCGCAGGGCTGCGTAGTACTTAGTTTGATTGTACATTGTAATAAACATATTATGTGTATGATCTTTTACCAAATACGGTTGGGCAGATGCATATTTCATTTCTTTTTATCACCATTATCCTTTTATTCTTACTTCAGTACATACAGATAATGTTTTATACCAATGCAATCTGAAAGAAATTGTCTTGTAAAGCACAATGATTCATTTATTTTTTTTTTGACTCAGCACATCCAAATGCGCAAGAGAGTTATAACCCAGTAAACAAAAGATACTGGGCCGACGTTGCCCGCAGTCGGCCCACGCAGTCGTGCGCGGGCCGACTGCGGCCGACGTGATCCCGTGGATCTTTCGATTGCGTCGTCGTTTGGGAACGTATGTCATCTCATCATGGACAAGGTACGGCAAGGTCCAGGGTAGGCTTGGGCAGAACATGCGCTAAGCTGATCCGGCTCTGACCCCAAAACTGTCATGATTGACACACCTATTGCTGTCTGTAGTTGCGGCGCTGATAGCACATTTATCCCAGTGTGGTGTCATGTGTCACGTTACAGAAATAATCACACCTTCCGTTGCGTTCTCTGTCTCTCTTGTTACCTTTCCTGGTGTTATATTTAAAATGTTACTAAGGACAGACGTGGAAAAAGGCCTGCGTGCCTACTGTCTTTATCCTTAAAAAATAATTTCAGTTCAGTTCTCTCTCTCTTTAAACAAAACACAGAAATCAGATCAGATATATATTAGTGTCTTGAAATACCATCTGTCTTCATTTTCGTCCTCAACCTTTTGCAGAAGGATTGAGTGACTTGACGAGGAATTTGGTTCAGCCTATCATGATGTGGCACCTGCGTGGAAGAAGGAAGGGAAAAAATTGAAGGGGTTTTTAAAAATTTGTGCGAAGACGTTGAAGGATTGTGAAGGGGAAGACAGTATTATCATTCCCTGAGACATTTTTTCATCTGCGAAAGGCGTACACCCTCATGAGCCCCAGCGACAGCAGGGGCTTATGAGGATCTATGCTTGTCGCTTTTAGGTTCAGTCAGATTGTTTATCTGTTATATTTTTATGCAGGGTTCAAACGCGTGACAGTTATGTTAGATGGAGAAGTCTTCCTGTGCTTAGCTTGTGTCTGATATGACGGGCTGTATACCTGACATGCTTTTTGTCGTCCGCTTGGATGTAGTCCGGTTACGCGGGCTTCTTACCTGATGCCCTCCTTCGTCTAAGGCGCACATATGTATAAAATTCAGTGACATAGATGCAAATGAGCACCATTGTCCTATGCACAGGGCTCATGATGCTATATTCCTAGTGCAGATGGAAAGCAGCTGGGCGGAGTGAGGTGTGCGACAGTTTGCCCGATGATCAAGCTGTCGCCTGTCCTTGCAAACCGTGCGATTTATCGCTTCCCCCTCCTCCCTTGTCATACCTTCCCTTCAGCAAGAGGCACAGATTCTCATGAGCCCCTGCATCGCAGGGGCTCATGATAATCTGTGCCTCTTGCTTGTGTGAACCAGCGCCTGTTTACTTTAATCCATGGTCTTTTAGCGCAGGAGGCCGCCAGGCCATCAGGAATTTTCACATGTGACATTCATTGCTTTAAGTTGCTCCTCGGGCGATCATTGCTCTACGTCCCGATAGTGTTGTTCTTGGCAGGGTTTCTGGGGAATCATGTTGACATGAGCTTTGCTCCGGCAGGAGTAACCTGGACGTTCTACAGTGACAAAAAGGTGCCACGGGGACACCTTGCATATATGCACATTTTTGTTTTCGAATTTTTATGTGGCGGCTTTTAAGCATTGCACAGCATGGACATCGAGTAGTAAAATGTGCACTTTTGCACTCGTAATTCTATATAAATTTAGTTTGTTAGGAGGTAACACGTCTATCAACTTAACTTGACACGTGAAGCCTGCAGTCTTCCGTGTATCACGACAGAACAAATGGTTGTTGGGTGTCGGTAGCGGTTTTTGTCGCGACACAAACCGCTACCGACACCCAAGGGTTAACTTTTTAAACCCGCTTGGTTGACGGACACAAAAGCGAGGTAATTCACGTCATGGATTTGCAGTGAAAGAGAGACTGGCTTTAGATTTTAAATCAAAGCGAACCCAACAAAAAATTCAACATTGATCCTAAAAGTAAGCCCACCTGTGTTTAGTACTCAGTTCGCTTCATAAATAGTTATGTTATCACAATAGTAACATTATCGCCGCAATGAAATATGTGATAAAATGTTCATGCGCGCGTGCGAGAACGTGCGTATGTGGACGTATGCATGAATGCGGTTATATAATACTTGCACGTATAGGTATTATGCTTTTATGTTCGTATGTGTTTTATGTAGAAGCTAAAAACAAACTAACATCTCATGGATATTGTATTTTCTTGTATTGTATTTTCTTGTATTGTATTTTCTTGTAATGTATTGTTGAAGATGCAGAGAGGAATCCCCCCCCCCCCCCCCCCAAGCGTACATGCCTCAGCCCTGTGTGAAGTTAATGGAAAAATAGTGTATTAGTCAAGTCGGTAATCTCACGCCTAATCACCCCCGCGGTTGGGAATTACCCTTCGTTAGCCCTGGGAGCCACCGGGGACCCAATCATGCAGATTTGCTTCGTTCTGTACCGCGAGGTACGGCGGTATAGTTCCTAAGTGGATTTTTCTGCCACCTCTGTGCTCTTTTGACCAGGGGCCGCACCATTGATTCCGGTCCCCATGCCGACTTCAGCCCATCTGCAAGAGGCATGGACTCTCATGAGCCCCTGCAATAGCAGGGGCTCATGAGAATCTACGCCTCTTGCTGGGAGAGGTCCGCATGTTTTATTTCTCGTTAGGAGGTCGTTGTCGAGGACGCAAGTTGGGTATGCGGTTGAGTCTGTGCGGTTCCGTCCAGTCCGGCAGAGGAAGCAATTGCTTCTCCATACTGGAAGTGCTCCGGCAGATGAGCTGATGAGATAAGTCGATCATTGGCCCATTCAAGGGCTTATTGTGGGCCCCGCGAGGGTTGGCCCCGGCTCCCAATAAGCGCCCAATTGTCTCCCGCCCTTTTGCCAGCGTGGCCAACCGTCCGCAATGGCATAGATCTACAAGTCCCCCTGCAAAGCTTGCGGAACCACTTCAAGATATATACCTTTTGCTGGTGATATGTGTGCGTGTGTTCGTCTGGATTGGGGCGGTGCAATTGTCGGTGCGGGCCCGTGGTCTCTCGTGCCAGTAGCTGCCCTTGTTTGGGTGGAGATTGACGAAAGCAGTTCTTGGTAAACCCTTTGGCTGTCGGTAGCGGTTTTGGTCGAAGTGATTTCTGCTGTAATCACCTCGACCAAAATCTCTACCGACAGTCAAAGGGTTAAACACTCCAGAACTTCTGCGTTGGAGGAAACACACTGGGAATAGTGGTACCTGTCTTCAGAAGAGGCACCCTTGCCCACGATGCCCCGGAGTTAGCGTGGGTTGGTGAAGACGTGTGCTTTGCTGGAGGTGGAGCGGGTCAAGGACTCCGCTGGTACCAGTTACGAGCACAGCTCGCTCGACCAACTCTTTTTGCTCCGTTACGCTCTTTGGTTGGCGGCGCGTCCCCAGTATGTAACAGTTCCGCGGGATTACTGCATCCGAGGTCAGCCCGCGAACCGTGTCTTGTTATCGTGATTTAAAATGAAAAATCTAATTGTAGGTTTCACGTCGGCAACGAGTACCACCACACCGTTTAAAGTTTTGACAGGAAGTGTATCAACAGCCAAGGAAACTTCATTAGTTCACAGTTGTTTTCTTCATGTTACACGTTGAACACAAGTTGTCCATTGTCGGGCGTGGGGAAGGGGTGGGGTGCGTTGGGAGGTGGGGGGTGGGTGGGTGGGAGGGTGGGGTGGGGGGTGGGTGGGTGGGGTGGGGGGGGGGGTGTCTGAGTGGAAAGGGACAGGGGAGCGAGGGTGCCTATATTCAGGAGACTGATATGGCAGAATGAAATATATTATTTGTCCATTTCCGATGAATACGAGCTTTTCGATTGTATCAGTAAATGTTCCGTCGCCATTTTCAATAATGAAATATGTGTACACCATGAGAAACCCGTTCACTGCTGAGAGAAAAAAAAATGAATAGCACAAGTGCAAGAGGTATAGATCCTCATGAGCCCCCGCAACTGCGGGGGCTCATGAGGATCTATGCCTCTTGCTGAAATCACTTTGTGTCCACGTTCCTTTGACGGCATAGAGCCCCCCGCTTTTGAGCCCCCGCTTTTGGGAGGTTCACGAGGATCTATGTAGGCAATTTCCATTTGTAGCTCCCAGGTTTGCGTGACGTACATCCTGGACGTTGAATTTACAATGATTTCCAAAACACAGTCTGCCAGTGTAATATGCTGGAACATTTGATACCGCTTTTCCATCACGAAGGTGACATGGACGGGTCCTTTCACGCCGAGAAGACATAACACGATCCAGCTGCAAGAGACATAGATCCTCTTGAGCCCCCGCTTTTGGGAGGTTCACGAGGATCTATGCCTCTTGCTGACACCACTCCGTGCTCCTGGACGGCGGAGGCTCTTTGCAGTCTCAGCACAATTTGCGTCAGCTGTCAGGGAAAGGGTTAACCCCTCCGCTGCAAGAGACATAGATCCTCATGATCCCCCGCGACTGCGGGGGCTCATGAGGATCTATGCCTATTGCTGAGACCATTTTGTGTCCACGTTCGTTGGACGGTTGTGGGTTTTGGTCGTTGAATGTAAAACAAGATGGGAAACCAGCCCACAAGTCTCTTCTATGAGCTTGCATGTATTTTACCACTTTTTGCACAATGCGCCCGTGGGTCTACGTCATAATAACAAGATGAGGATTTCATTCCAAAATCTACCATGCTGTTTTGAGCTCACATGCGTTATTCTTTTAGCAACATTCAAAGCTGTTCATATTTTTAAGCTTATCCTTCTGATACATTTCCCTCCTCTCTAACCCAACCTCTGATCAACACTACCCGGCGCACACAAAGGCGGACACACGGCGCTTCCCGCCATTAGTACGCTCTGTGGTCTGGTGTAGCGACATGAATTCAGAAGAAGAAGAGACTTAAAGAGACTTTAAATTTCATGAACAAAATATACGTCCACCGGCGGGGAGGGGGTTAAAGAAGCGGTAGCCAGGAAATGATTAACCTCCTTGTGTATGAGGACAGTGGTACTGATTACTGCAGGCCCAAGGGGGTTAACGCACAGGTTTTTGGGGCATCTGACCGAGCGGCTATGTAGTGGCTTCGATGTCCATCTTGGAGTGCCGTGCAAAGAATGAAGTAGATGTAGGCAATTTCCATTTTTAGCTCCCAGGTTTGCGTGACGTACATTTACCTAGTCTCCCGTCCCCCATCCCCCAGAGGGAAGCCTTACACTGCACCCATCCATAGAGACACAGATGTACATGGAGCTGAATCTTGTTATCAAGGGGTGAGGAGGACCTGTGTCCTCTGGCAGAACGAACATGTTCGGTGTTGGAGTGAGTAAGTGCATCCAATCGAAGATCCCCCCGACAGCGTGCCTTTGAAACCTTCTTCTCTGTGAGGTCTTTAGTATAGGACCAGAGTGGGACCAATTCAGATGCGCAAGAGGCGCAGATTCCCATGAGCCCCTGCGAACGCATGGGCTCATGAGAATCCGCGCCTCTTGCAGATGGATTGTGCCGATGACTGAAAGTCCACGTAGAAAGATGTTGTCCCAACCCCATCAGAGAAAATCAAAGGGCAGGCATGCATCGGTCATGCACGTGAGCCATGAGAGCTTTGCCATTCTTGTTTATGTCGGTACGACCAAGAGGCGGTACTGAGGGCCCTAGTAAAACAAAGAGCTACTGGGGAGAGTTGCACGTCATTTTTCAACAGCCAGTCCTAGTGACTTTGGTTTAGCAGTTTTAAGCCCCACGCAAAATAATCTCGCTGCAATGATGAAAGGCAGTTGGTTGGCAGTTACTGGCTTGGAAATATTTCCTGCAACTGGCGGTTGGGTCCCTTATCTACGCTAGTGTCAACTACAGACAATCGAACAAACGATCGAAAGTTTGGCTGCGCACGATTGATGGATGGACGCCGGATGGAATCCAGCGAGGGTTGACGGTTTCGTGAAAGCCATTGTGATGATGTATTTGCTAAACAACCGCAGTGCACCGACATAGCTGACTAGTACAAAGTCATAAACCTGTCCGTCGTCAAGTGCGGGGGATGGATCGATGGGGTGGCCTTATCGATCATTCAGGGGTAGTGCTGTGTTTGCCTTTCCGACTGTTTGGCGTTTTCAGATTAATTATTGTTGCTCCTATCGTGTTAGTGGCCCCAGCGTTCCATCATTTTCACTGCCAGTGGACGCAGGTTGTGTTTTGGAAATCATCGTATCAACGTCAAAGATCCCATACGTCAAAGGAGCATAGACACAGGTCGGTTTCAGCAAGAGGCATAGATCCTCATGAGCCCCCGCGACTACGGGGGCTCATGAGGATCTATACCTCTTGCAGTTGAGTGATGTTCAATTTTTATCTGCATCGAATAGGTTCGATTCATTATGGCGACTTACGCACTTTAAGAAAAAAAAAGTCAGCTGCTTGTAGTGAGCCGAATAAGGGGGGGGGGGGGAGGTGGGTCCAGGGGGGGAGGGGGGGAGGGGAGGGGTTGTTCCGAAATTTCTTCGCCGCCGACATCAGCCGGCAAGGTGTATGAACTCCTCAACACCACAATGCAAGCGCAATTATGCGCCCCCTTATTTCTGTTGTCAATCTCTTCCGCCAAACACTGGAAGCTTTTGAGACTTCTTTTTGTTCCCCGGGAGATTTACTCCTACAACATTTCTCAACCCAATAAAGCCGGACTTGAGTCGTGGGCGAGGACAGAAAAGAATCAGAACCACGCTTGGCTTGTTTCAACCCGCAGACTTAAATATTCAGGTGCCCCTCAGTCTACAGAAGCTAATGGGGTATAGCAGGCGGCATGGACGCCCATAAGCCCCTGCGTCCGCAGGGGCTTATGAGCATCCACGCCGCTTGCAGGCAGAAGGGCTTGGCGCGGTGTTAGCTTTATTCCTTTGCTTGTCCTCGCGCGCTTTTGTTTGACAAGATTGCGTATTAAGGCGTAATTTCCGGCCAGGCGCACAAACGCCATTGATTATATTCCCCCCCCCCCCCCCTCGAGTCCGGTGCCGGCGGTCGGTGTTGCGAGCGACGTGAACAAACTCCGGGCTCAGTCCGGCGTGAGTTACAATAGTCCAGGCCAAACACGTTCGCAATTTGTCAGGACTGTTGCTGTCTTGATATTATGATAAGCCAGGGCCATAGAATCGCTTTCATTAGGTGTGAACCACTGAGCCCCACAGCCGCATGTCCCAAATTTTGGAGGCGTCACCTAACGACAGCGTACTAGTTGCAGGAGATGGATCAACCATGACAATTCAGGGGTAGCGCCAGATTAGCTTGGCGCCTGATGGCGCCAAGCTAATCTGGCACTACCCTTGAATTGTCATGGCTGAACCGGCGCCTGCTGTTGTGTGTCAGGGCTAAGTGGGTTACGTTGTCGACGTAGGAAGGGTTTGGAGTCCAGAAACTCACCTGCTTTTGGCCAGATTTAAGTCAACTTAACCCTTTGGTTGTCGGTAGCGCAGGAATCACCTCAACAAAATGCGCGCCCGACAAGCAAAGGGTTAACACATTGAGCCCTGGCATCGATTGATCCAGGGTGGTACCAGATCAGCTTGGCGCCTACCCTTGAATAGTCATGGTCAATCCGCCTCCAGTTGTGTACTCCCAGTACGCAAAGGCCATCGGGCAGAAGTCGGCCACTAGGTTGTGTGAAGGATGAATGGTATAACTGATGCGGTTTCCAAATCTTTAAAAAAAAGGCGCGAAAACTTTGGTCAGGGGTCAAAATGGTGGCATCTGTATCTGACGTTGTTCATAGTACGATCACAGTGGCTTTTGCTCTGTGGTAGCCCTCGGTTGAGCGGTCTCTGTCAGGCTTGAGGCTTAAAAAAATCTGCCCCCAAACCACAGCTTGATTATATTTGAACGTTCTTACGGTGCTAGTAATTGTTATATTTTTTTTGCATTGTGTTAGCGTTTTTCACCACAGACTACATTTCCCCCAATTTTGCCTTCGGTGTAACTTTTCCACTTATATGATGGCAAGATCGGGGAAGTCACCAGAGTAACGGTTTCCAGTTTTCCAGTAACTTGTCGTGTTCGGTCCCAAGACAAATGTGGCGCGAGTGGTTATGGAGTTGAAGTTCTCTGGAAACTCGTACTTGCCGCCCGATACACACTTGTCTGTTTATGCCGTCTTCGCTGAAAAGGCATAAATACACATCAGCTTTTGCAGCGGCAAGGACTCTATCGAAAATCTATATCTCTTACTTGCTGAGATCTGTCGCAATCGCATTCTCATTTTGAGGAAGTGACCGGGGATGTGGAATTACGATATGATACATGGACTGTGTTTGCTTCGCGCCATTTCTGCCATTGCCCAAGAAGGATTGCGTTTGCACGGCGTTTTCCCCAGCGCGGTTGTAATATCAGAAACGGAGCACGCCAGCAAACCCCATCAGCGTGCTTTTAGCATAGATCCTCATGGGCCGCTACATCGGACACAGTCCCTTCTGTCCTGTAGACTCGGTGACTGAATCAGCTTTTTCTTGAAAACTCTTAGAATATGAATTTCAGCTTTTTTTTGTTGTTCAGAACGAACACAGTCCATCAGCCTGCTTGTTCCATCTGCAAGAGACATAAATTCTCATGAGCCCCTGCGTCCGCAGGGGCTCATGAGAATTTGTGTTTTGCTGACCATGAATAATCCGTGGACCGTTTTCAGTCATTTCAATTTTTCACACTGTCACCTATGTGTTCACCTTCAGTTTTGCGTCTTTTTTTTTTAAATTAAAAAAAAAAGAACTTTGGCTGTCGGTAGCGCTGTTTATCGAGGTAATTCCTGTCAGAATCAGCGCTACAAACAGCCTATCGACGGCAATAGGGTTAACGCCTCACAGCGTGGATCCTCATTAGTGACCGAGTAGGCATATTCCCTTGAAAGTCAGTACACGCCCTTTCAGTCGTATTTCGTTCAGTGTTGACGGACAGTCTCACCCTAAAAACGCAAGGCACCATAACAGGAGATCGATCGGCCGTGATAGTTCAAAGTTAGTACCAGATTAGCTTGGCGCCTTCTTTGGCGCCAGGCTAATCTGGCACTGGCTGTCCTTGTATCATAGCTGACCCATCTCCCACATCCTAGACACTAGCTAAAACTGGCACTAACTTTAAAAACTATAACGGCTGACCCATCTCCCACATCTTAGACACTAGCTAAAACTGGCACTAACTTTAAACTATAACGGCTGACCCATCTCCCACATCCTCGGCGCCACCTTATCTAGCACTAACCTTTAACTATCATGGCTGACTTTGCAGGCCCCAGGCTAGTCTGACACTAGACATCAACTATCGTGGCCGATCCGGCGGCACCTCAGTCTCACATCCAAGGCGCCAGGCTGATCTGGCACTAACCTTGAACTAACAAGGCCGACCCATCTCTCACACCCCAGGTGTCATGCAAATCTGGCACTAGCCTAGATCTATCACATGGTTGACTTCACAGGCGCTGACCTGATCTGCACTACTCTTGAACTCTTGCAATCGGCCCGTCCTCCACAGTTAATAATTATGAAGTCTTTGCCAGACGCCACCCACAGTGCCGAGTGTCATTAGTAGTCGGTTTGACAGTGTGAACATTTGTTTTACTCAGACGAAGCAGGCATCGGGTGGCTTATCCAGCCAGCAAAGGTCCTCGGGTGACATCGGCCGCGTGCGCGGGCCCGCTGCGGCCGACGTCGGCCCGAAGGTCTTTTGCGGTACTGGGCCTGGGGAGGAAGGAGAAAACCGATCACCTGTCTCTGAGGCCGTGGGCATTGGACGGAAGATTCTGGTAGCTGAAACCAATAAACAGGACCGCTTGCACTGACCAGACGTAGAATTAGATTCTCACGGGCTCCTGCATGCTGGAGCTTCAGAAAAGACGCCCTACGGTGAGCGAAAGGGCTTCGGGTCGACGTAGGTCGCAGCGGGCCCGCGCACGGCCGTGCGCGGGCCCGCTGCGACCGACGTCGACCCGAGGATCTTTCGGATGCCGGCACCATGAAGTACATCCTCCGAATGAGGGAAACATTAGGTTTTATCTGCGGCTGTCAATATATTCCTCCGATAGAAATTGTTTGTATCACCAGGAAATAATTCAATACTGTTTTATTGTTTGGATATTCTGGGTATTTATTATGACGACTTCTATCGGATATTGTCCAGCACATGCACAGTACAGATTTGGATACACAATCCGATTTTTTCCCCCCTCCAGTTTTGATTTCCTGACTTTCATTACGATATTTTTCTCTGCATACTCCTACAAAACAAACAGACAAACAAAATAAACAGAAGAAGGAGAGAAAGAAATCGGGTTGGCATTGACAGAACGCTTTTGCTAGGCCAGGGGCGGTAATTGTCTACCAAGGGCCGTCTGCATAATCCTTAGAGACGACTTGATGAGAAAGGTCTCAGCTACTACTTTCCACTTTAGGATAGGCACTGTGGGTTTTTGGGTTGTTTGTTTTTCACGCTTTTGACATATTCTCTCCGTATTCAGTCTTCAACAAAACACTCTCAGTGTTTAGCACTTGTCAATTTCTAATTGTATGCGGATCTCTTGGAAACAATGACAGATCTTGTCACGTGAGAAAGTTGCCAAAGTTTGCACACCACTATTCGGCAGTGGCGTAAGAAGATCGGGGGTGGGGGGTGGGGGGCCGAGAAATTTAGTTGTGCGCGCCGTACCCCCAATGTTTTTGTTGCTATTTTGGTAAAACGTTTGTGCTTGATTGTTTTAGGCTGGGCACAATCGTCCCCCCCCCCCCTTCCCGCCCGCGTTTGATTTTTTCTGGAGAAAGTATTATGTCGGGCATCACGCTGAGCTGTCCCAATGAAAAAATACCTTTGTACGCTACTGTTAAGGTGTGTTTTGGCCCAGAACTACTACCGCGTCTATCTGCTAGCCGTGTAATAATATAGTCGTACGCGAATTTTACCATTATCTTGAGAAACGGCTGGAGTAATCATGCTCAGCAAAGGACATAGACTTTCGTGAGCCCGTGCTGTCGCAGGGGCTCATGAAAGCCTTTGTCTCTTGCAGATAAAATAGCTGCTAAGCGAGGGACTGGAAAGGCAGAACTCGCTAAGAAGTAAACAAGATGGGATGAACCATAACCCACAAGGTCCCTTCTATATGAGAGCTGTCCTCGCTGTCAAAGGTCTCTCTACCTTTTGTCTTTGACCTGATTCTGATGTTGAATTATCTCCTATTGAAAAAGTCTCGCAGATCTGCCAATGCGTCAGTGAGTTCTATAAGGGGCGCAGGACATACGCGTCATTGATTTGTCAAACGTCATTTATCATGACGTAAGTTTTAGTTTTTACTAATTTTATATTTTAGGTGATATGAGTTTAACTTTCGCTTCATAGGCTTGAGAACTGAATGGTGACAAAACTAGAACTTCACGGTACAATTTCAGTCTTGCTATAATTTGTGTGAAAGCAGGTTGACTTTACCTAGCTACATGATATTTAAGTACACGGGTCACCTGCATGCTCTTCTGAAAGCGCGTCGATGTGTGTGTGCGTGTTAGTGCGTGCGTGCGCGCGCGCTCCAAATATCTCCAAGAGACATAGATCCGCATGTTTGTGTGTGTGTGTGTGTGTGTGTGTGTGTGTGTGTGTGTGTGTGTGTGTGTGAGAGAGAGAGAGAGAGAGAGAGAGAGAGAGAGAGAGAGAGAGAGAGAGAGAGAGGGAGAGAGAGAGAGAGAGAGAGAGAGAGAGACGTCATATTTAGAGTATTATGTCAGTGTCTGCGTAGTGACGGAGTTGCCGCTTTGATGTCACCGCCACTGTCTGACTTTCTCTAGAAGTAAAGTTTTTTTTAGTGGTTTAATTCTTTTCTGAAAAGAATTAATTTTTACTAAAGAAGTTGAAAGGATACAAAGCTGGCTAACGAACTCAGCCAATGACTTTCTCCAAACTAGCTATATGCAAAAGTTCAAGTAAATATGACAAAAATTACGAACTCTAATCTGGGTCAACCGACTTCCTATAAACGGTTGTTTATGTATTCAATGAGACATTTAATTACAATATGCTTGGAGGCTCTCTTAGCCACCCACTTCAGAAAGTATTTCGCCAATTTTCAAAGACTTTGATATTCTATTATTTTGACCTTTTTGAGAGTCTGTAGACATTTCATTTAAAGACCTGTGCGACATTTTAGCATGAAATATTTTAAAGATATATTTACATCTTGTCTTAAGACCTTTCTTTTAGTCTGGCTGGCCAGATTTTTACCCATCCCGCCGTGAGATGGCCTTAGTTGCCTGCTCGGCGTTAAACCCAAAATAACTCACAAAGTTTCAAGCTTGTGTGTACAGAAATATCGGAGATTCCGCCTCTTGTTTACATATATACGCACACACATACATACATACGCACATACATACATACATACACACACACATACATACATACATACATATATACGCACATACGGCGCTTAGCGCCAAATGTACGCTCAACAGCGAGGTTAGCGTAACTCGACAAGACGTAATTTTTTTTCTTGTTATAGAGGTTTAGCCTGCCCGCCTTTGACATCATGGACATGCTATTAAATTCGCCCCACCGTGGCCGGTCCTAAAAAGTCTTGTATAAATAGAAGGGACTTAAAAACGCTTGATCTTTAAGCGATTTCAGTTGAGAACTAGCTGGAACCAGTCTTGGTCCGCAAGAGGCATGAAAGTCTATGCCTCTTGCAGATGACAGGCGCTGAGCCAGGGATTGGAAAAGCCGAACCCGCTAACAGTCACAACGCGGGATCTCGAAGCGATAATGACATAATTGCATCAGTGTGCGGCACGATTCGATGGAAAATGATGTAACCGGTCAGCAGGCGGTGGTTTATGGAAGCAAGGCAGAACCACAATAGCGGTTCATGCATTGCTTCCTTGGCCATAAAGAAGTCTCGACCTCTAGAAATGTAGCTGAGCGAGGACACAACAAACGGCAATACACGACTGGAAATGTGTTGTGAGGTCTGGTGTTAGTGAGGTTTTGTTTGCAACGAACGACTCGCAACAACAAACGAGGGCGAAATCACGGCGGACAGACAACACACCAGACATCTCCAAGAGGCATAGATCCTTATGAGCCCTCCGGGCTCATAAAGATCTATGCCGCTTGAAGATGTTTGAGTGTAGTTAGGGCTCATAAGGATCTGTCCCTCTTGCAGATGTTTGGAGTGTTGTCAATGTTTATGGAACAAGCTGGTTATCCGGCGTGACTTCGCTCTCGTTCGTTGTTGGTAGTCGTTCGTCGCAAACGAAACTTCACTATTGCCAAAATTAACAGGCCTTCGCCATTTGCAACAGTGTCAACAATTAGCACAACGTAAGAACCCCAGCTGAGTGACAAGGGAACGCAAATTACTTTGTTTGTTTGTGCGGTTGTATTTTTTTTGTTTTGTTGTTGTTTTTGTGTGTGGGTTTGTTTGTTATTGGGGCATGCCTTAATTATTTTTATGGAAACTTCATAAGCAAATAATAACAAAGTTCCTTTCAAATTAAGGTGATGTGCTCAATGGCAGGCTTTGGTTTATAAAATTTGTCGATTCAACGGGCTATGAATGTTGTCATGCCTCAAGCAAGATTTTCTACCCTTCTTATAACAATCCTTGTGAGTAGGCACACGCAACAGAGGTTTCTCACTGTCTTCTGACCGTAACGGAAGGAACTCTCCTGCGTACAAAGGAGAAAAGAGCAGAACAGTCTTTCATTTTATGGCTTTCAAACTTCGTAATTTAAGTGAGCCCTTTTGTGGAGCATTATTGTGAGACATACTAAGACCGTTTATAAAGTAGGTACCGCGATCTCTTAGCCATTATTCGGAATACACCAGTGGGTGAAATAAGTTTGACTAAAATAGTTCAAGGGTGGTGCCAGAATAGCTTGGCGCCTCTAGGCGCCAAGCTATTCTGGCACCACCCTTGAACTAA
Source organism: Semisulcospira habei (assembly GCA_036245525.1). Lineage (NCBI taxonomy): Eukaryota > Metazoa > Mollusca > Gastropoda > Semisulcospiridae > Semisulcospira > Semisulcospira habei. The sequence continues at coordinate 267,510,902 of BTPG01000002.1, read as the reverse complement.
AGCCATTGGTCTACATCCTTATCTGCAAGTACTATAATGTAGCTTGCATATTATGGCAGTGTACAAATTTGAAGCTTTTAGCCTCAGTATGATAATTATGGGTTAATCCGTTCCCTGCCAACCAGAAAATTTAATATGAACATGACACCTGCAAGAGACATAGTTCCTCATGAATCGCGGGGGCTCAAGAGGATCTATGTCTCATGCAAAGACCAGTTTGTACCCCTGTTCTGTGTACGGTTGTGGCTTTTGGTCTTTGAGTGAACATAGATTTCATAAACAAAATATGCCTCCAGAGACAGGGAATGCCTGGAGTAGGCATATTTAAAGTACAGCTGTGGCGGACTGTACAGGGAACAAAATGAACGAGAATTAATAGTGTTTTTTGCGTTAGAGAAATGATAGTGTTTTTTTGGCGTTAGAGAAATGATAGGTTTTTTTGGCGTTTGACCACAACAGACGCAACACGCAACCACGTTGTTTTCTGCTTGGACTAAGCAGCCACGCATGCGGGCATTGGAACGCTCTTTTATTTCCATAGCACCATCTCTGTGAGATAATATATCGACCGTGATATCTCAAGCGCAGTGCCTGATTTGCGCTGAAGATGGTGCAGGCGTTGTCTTGCGCCTAACTGAGCTCGTGGGCAGTGCTTGACTAGTTTGGCGCCTGGAAAGGCGCCAAACTTGTCAAGCACTGCTCTTGAGCCGTGTCAGGTATATTTCTTTACTGTGGAACTCCTACACACGAGCTGTTAGGAGTAGGACGTGAAAAGGAACAGCAAAAAGGCAGCGTAGGAAATTACAAGATTGGTGCAATTAGGCCCATTACCGCCGCCAGAAACAAGTCACTTCCAAGTTCGATCGACAGCGCTCGGACAATGAATGCTACGTTAGGCTGAAGCGTCTCTCTCTCTCTCTCTCTCACTCTCTCATACACACTCACACACACACACACACACACACACACACACACACACACACACACACACACACACACACACACACACACACACACACACACACACACACACACACACACACACACACGCACACACACACACACACACACGTTCTCTCTCTGTCTCTGTCTTTCACACACACTCACACACGCACACACACACACACACACACACACACACACACACACACACACACACACACACACACACACACACACACGCACACACACACACACTCTCTCTCTCTCTCACGTTGGTTACGTTTGCTGTTCTGCGCATTGAACTTGAAATGGGAGAAGTATTATGGGTTTGTCCCCCCCCACCCCCCACCCACCCCCCCACACACACACCTCTACCCACTATCCGCCTGGCCCATAATGTATTGTCGATAGCACCATCACAGTGACAAAAGACCATAATTACCCAACCGACTTGTTACAGACTTCTATAAATGTAAGCGGAGAAATGACAGGTTGCAAAACCCTCGGGCCGAAGTCGGCCGCGCCCGAGGACCTTTTGCGTGCTGGGTTACTTGCAAGAAGAGATGGATCGACAATGACAGTTGAGGGTGGTGCAGGAGTAGCTTTGCACTTGTATGCGCCGTCATGAACTGCTATGTCAGTAGTCTGTACAGGACAAATCCTGTATGTGGGAACTGACGTTGGGAAATCGTAAGTTAGGCAAAATTGCACTTGTTTTGTCAAACACAATGGATTAAAAGCTCAGACAATCATGCGATATTGCATGTTTTGTCCTGGCTTTTAATCCACTGTTTTCGTCGTAACACGGGCAATTTTGACCTACTTCAGATTTCTGGAGATCGCCTGTTGCGCTCTTCTGTTAACCCATTAACTCACGTGTCATTTGACGCAGAACGTGTTTATGAAGTCTTTGTTAATTCCACGCCAAAGAGCCCCAAACGTCCCATGAACGTGGATTCAAAGTCATCTCTGCAAGAGGCGTAGATCCATATGAGCCACCGCAACTGCGGGGGCTCACGAGGATCATGCCTCTTGCCTCGTGTTCACTTTTTCTTGTCAGTCAAGGGGTTAATTAACTGGGTTGTCATTTGATTTGTCTGTTACTGGATCAGTGCGTTTTGTACTATTCGTTGCGGATGATCTGTGTTTGGGAGAGTCCTTCTTCTCGGGCTCAGTTGCTTGAGTAAGCTTAGTCCTGCGCCAATCACTAAGCAAGGTGCTCCGCTGTAGCGGAGCACCTTGCTTGGTGGCTTGTGCAGGACTAAGCTCACTCATGCAACTGGCCCCAGTTCTCATCTCGTCCCTTTGAAGTAAAGAACGTTGTCCACTCCTGTAACGTAAGGCGGCATGTCTGCGCGACGCACGCATAGACCCTCAAGTTCGGGAGCTCACTAGAAGGTATGGGTCTTTCAGGGCGTATTCACCCTCGCATTCCTCTCACAGAGGGAGGCAGAGGGCGTCCAGCCTGCGATTTTAGGAGATAGTCGCTGCGTTCTTGACCCATTGTCATTGATGTGCAGTTGATTGCCCAAGATGGCAGCCACATATCCAGACGGGAATTTCCTAGAGACGCCCAGGTGCGCGAAACGTGGCCTGAAAGAACTTTGCCACTCAGGCTTCTCACGGGAATATTCGCTTATTAGTGAACGTGTGTTTACCATTACAATGTACGTGTACTTAGCGCATCAAGGAAAATGGTTGAATGACCAAGGTAGCCAATTAGCATAGATTATGCTAATTGGTCGTCTTAGCCAGTTAGCCACCCTCCTTCGACGAGTCCGGTACAATGTTTGCGGATAGTTTCGCTGTGTTTGCGGTACGAATTACAGTGTCTCTTAACCCCTTTTCTGCCCGAGAAAAGTGAACACGATCCAACCTGCAAGAGACATAGGTCATCATGAGCCCCCGCGGTTGCGGGGGCTCATGAGGACCTATGCCTCTTGCTGGGACCAATTTGTATCCATGTTCCTCGGATTAAAGCTTGTGGCTTTTGGCCGTTGAATAGATTGCAGAAACTGAATATATGCGTCCAGTGGCAGGAAAGAGGTTAAATAGAATATCTCGGATATGACAGTCTGTAGCGCGTGAAACGTGCTCCCGTCCTTGTTTTAGTCGCAAGCATCAGTGCGCTCGAAGGTGGACTCTGTCCTCGTTAGTTTAGAAAACCCAGCGAAATCTCGACAATTAACCCTTTTGGCTGTCAGTAGCGCTTTTTTGTCGCGATGAATCATCGCGACAAAATAGCGCTACCGACAGCCACGCGGTCGTTCTGTCCACAATGCTTGAAGCTTTTATCAAACAAACTTATAAATGAATTATGTATATTGTATATTTCTCCCCCCCCCCCCAACCCCCCCCAAAAAAAAAACAAACCAAAACAACAACAAAACAAAACAAAAAACAAACAAACAAACAAACAAAACAACAACCACAGCAACAAACAACAAAAACAGCCCCCCCCCCCCCGAAAAAACAAACAAACAAACAAACACAACAGCCACAACAACAAACTCCCACCATTCCCCACTTTTTGCGAATTCTGCATTAAAAAAAAGTAAATTCGGTCGAAAATACTTGAAAGTTTTGTAAATCTAATGTACAGTATAATTATGTACATTGTATTTCCCCTACATTTCCCTTGTGAATTCTGGGGCGGGGGAGGGGTGGTGGGGGGGGGGGGGGAATGGACTACTGCGGCGGTGCCCTGAACCTATGTTGACGCATTCTCTGAGCGGCGGAGTGTCGAGGGGTCTGGGTGTACAAATCGAGTTTGGGGCCAGGAAGAGGAGAACAATATTGACCAGGCAATCGCCCACCCTGTATCTGTTAAGGAGATTTTCTTCTTTTGGGGGCTAGGGGCGGTTTTAGGCAAGCTAATTTCGCCATCATTTTCTTTTTTATCATTCCGAGATAAATACGATTTCCAACACTGGTATTCCCCCAGGATTGTGTTATTCGCAAGCCGCTCACAGTTCGAAACATTGGAGAACGTGTGACTTGCACTGGCGCGATTTGCTGACTTGATTGGTACCACGATTAACCCGTGCAGTGTCGAGGAAATGTGAACACCACCCAACTGCAAGAGGTATAGATCCTCATGAGCCCCCGCAGTTGCGGGGGCTCGTGAGGATGTATGCCTCTTGATGACACCATGTTCCTGTGACATCTAGTTTTTTGTGTGTGTTGAATTAAGGAAAATTGCACTGAACGGGTTAAAACCAGTGCTCTTTGAACGATTTTGAATAGTTTCTGTGTTGTTGTTTTTTCAAAATGTCGTTTTCTTAGGCAGAGTGGTTTTTGCTAATTAACCCATATCATACTGTCGATAAAAGCTTCAAATTTGTACACTGCCATTTGAAAGCTACATTAGAGTAGTTGCAGATAAGGATATAGACCAATGGCTTTAGTTCAAGGGTGGTGCCAGAATAGTGTGGCGCCTAGAGGCGCCAAGCTATTCCGGCACTACCCTTGAAATAATTTAGTCAAACTTATTTCACACACTGGTGTATTCCGAATGATAAGGGTTAAAAAAAAAAAGGTCATCGCTTTTTGACAGTATAATGAAACCTGTAAAAAAAGAAACCAACAACATTTCAGTCATCCAGCATGTTCCGTCATCCAGCATGTTAATCACCTCATAGCAAGTCACACTGGTTGCCTCCCTCGATCTGGAGAAAACATCCAGTGTGAACACATCTGTAGTCAGTTGGGGATTCTTCCCTCTCCGTTTCTGTCTGTTAGATTTGAAGGATTCTACTTGCAAAGCATTTAAAGAGATTTGATGGAAAGTTGGAACAGCGCTAACGTTGTGTCTCTCGCGATATTGGGCTGTTCCTTTCTTCAAACATCTATGCGACAAGTGTCTGTGTGGTGATCAAATACGGCAACCTCCGCGCACGTTTGCTTTCTCAGATGCCTGAAAACTTCTGTGTGCCCGCATCTTTAGCCTCTCGACGTAGAGAAACAATGCGAGAATCAATTCTTTTTTTTTGTTTTTTTGGTATGCAGTATTTTTTTTATTTTTTAATTTGATCCTGCCAGTTCTCCTGAGGCAGCCTGGCGGCTTCAATGTTTAACCCATTGCATCTTGAGGCTGACTTTTAGAAAGAGAAAAAAATTGCTTATTTCCTTCATTAGAGATTAGGAGATACATCAACCAATCTACATTACAAAGCTACATTACATTTATTAGGATAGATCAATCATTTTAGTTCAAGATTGCCGAGCTATTTTGGCACCACCCTTGAACTATCATAATCTAATAATTTGCTTATTGTCCTACGAAGGCTGCATTACAGATTAGGGGCTAGATCGACCGGTTTAGTTCAAGGGTGGTGCCAGAATAGCTTGGTGCCTGAGGCGCCAAGCTATTCTGGCACCACCCTTAAACTATCATAATCTAATAACCTGCTTATTGTCTTATGAAAGCTACATTACGGATTAGGAGATATAATAATAATAATAATAATAAAAATAATAATAATGAGTGCTTGTATAACGCCTAACCTCGGATTAAAGCTCTAGGCGCTTACAAAAAAGTATTTAAAAAAAAAACAACCCTGCACTCTATAAACAATCTATAAAGTCACCATTCAAAAATGCTATGCTTATGGACTCATACTCACACTCATGCACGCATGTGCGCGTACACACACACATGCACGCACACACACACACACACTCACACACACTACTTTCAATAGAGATAGAGACGACTTCAACATGACACAGGTCTTTGATTAAAGTCATTCGTAGCAGACAGAAAAAAAGATGCGTCTTTAGGACTTGCCTGAATGCCTCTCTTGAACCCACGTAACTCAGTTCACATGGGAGATCATTCCAAACAACTGGGCTCAGGTACCTGAATGACCTCTCACCGAACGACTTTGTTTTGACGAGAGGGATACGTAGGACTCGAAAGTCGGCATCAGAGCGCAAATTCTGTCTTGAGGGCGTATACATCTGGAGAAGAGAGGCAAGGTAGTGTGGGCAGGAACAGGCAATACAACTGTGAGTCATGCATGAAATTTTATACTGAATCCTAGCTGTTACAGGTAACCAGTGAAGAGTAGACAGATGGGGTTTGATATGATCCGATCTAGGGACTCTAAGAATCAACCTAGCAGCTGAGTTTTGAATTTTCTGGAGTTTGCCAATCAGACACTGGGAACAGCCAGCCAAAAGAGCATTGCAATAGTCTAATTTAGACAAAACAAAAGCACTTTCAAGTACTTTAGTTGCTTCAGGTGTCAGATAGTGGCGGACTGAAGCAATACGTCGCAGTTCCGTATAGATGGATCTGCAAACGTTCACATGAAGGCGCATGGACAGGCTACTATCAAGTGTGACATCCAGATTTCTTTTACATGGGGGGGGGGGGGGGGGGGGGGGGGGGGGGAGAAGGGGGCAGTGGCACCACAGATTTGTAATGACTGGGGGAGTGTCAGCATCTTCATCAACCTCTGGGAAGCAGTGATCATGGCCTCGGTTTTTCCGTCATTCAACTGTAATTTTTTTGAAGTCATCCACATCTTTGTCTCTGAGACACACTCCTGAAGGCTTTTGATTGTGCCCATAATCTAATCAGGTGAATATGAGTCAAGGAGCTGAGTATCATCTGCAAACGCATGATGTGATATGGAAAAACGGTTAAAGACACTGGTCAGGGGCTGAACATACAGGGTAAAGAGGACTAGTCCAAGAACTGGACCTTGTGGGACGCCAAAGCGCAGGGTGGATGGACTGGAAAGCTTATCATTAACTACTATGCATTGAGTTCTGTCTGTCAGATATGATCTAAACCACGATAAAGCAGTTTCTTGAATGCCATACACAGAATAGAGACTTTGTAACAAAATGTCATGGTCAGTCGTATAAAAGGCAGCAAATAGGTCTAACAGTGCAAGAGCAGATACTTTGCCATCATCAAGAGCCTCCAGGAGGTCATTCAGAATTTTTGCAAGCGCAGTTTCAGTAGAATGACCTGCACGGTAAGCAGACTGATTGGGACTAAGAAGATGATTCATGTTCAGATGGTCACGAAGTTGCAACAACACCACCTTCTCAACGATCTTCAAAGAAAAGGGAGGTTTGAGACAGGGCGGTAATTCTGTAGATCGTTAGGGTCTAGAGAGGGCTTTTTTTTTTTTTTTTTTTTTGGCAAAGGTTTAACGATGGCGGACTTGAAATCCGAAGGAAAAAACACCAGACCGCAGGGACTCATTGACAACTTTGGTTATGACTGGAAGTACAACATCAATACACTCGTACAACAATGTAGTAGGAAGTGGGTCTAAACCACAAGTCTTTTCTGCAGTTCTCTTCAGCACAGTATGAAGTTCCTGTTCACTGACAGGTCTGAAGGACGAGAGACACTGACCAGAAAAGGGAACGCCATACTGTGATGGAGACTGTGAAATAAGTCCATCAAGTCTATCGCGAATGTTCTGAACTTTTTCATTGAAGAAATTAGAGAACTGATCAGACAGATCTACTGGCGAGAAAACGGTCGGGAGTGGAGATGGATCCCTTCTATCCGTCAGTTTGTTGGTCACATTGTAGAGCTGCTTGCACGCTGCAATCTTGGCATTGAAGAAGGCTGTCTTCGCCCCGAGTACCAGATGAGTTACATATTTTATAGCAGCGCTGAAAATCTGCTTGTGCACGGTAAGTCCAGTGGACAGCCACAGTCTCGCAGCTTGTCATCGCTCTCTCTTTGCAGTGAGAAGCTTGCCTCCCACGGTGCTGAACCACGGTGAGGACGTCCGACACGACACTTTACGGCGAGCAGATGAAGCATGCTTGTCAAGTAGTGACCTCAGACCCGAGTTCAACTGTCCCACAGAGGGATCAGGGTGTTTGTTGAGATATTCATGCAAATCAGCATTGAAAGCCAGGCGATCAATAGCACGAATGTTTCGGTTTTGCCCAAATACAGGCGGAAAGGGTGGCACTGACACAACTAGATCAGCAATCACGCATAGATGATCAGACTCAAGTGCATATGACACATAAGGGGACTGAACAAAATTATCACTCGGTCGGTGTAGAAGCCAATCAAGAGTATGACCATGCTTGTGAGTTGGCTGACGAACAGACTGTTCAAGGTCAAAAACACTCAAAAGATCCATAGTACTAGAGTTCTGCGGGCAGTCAAAGTATACGTTGAAGTCTCCCGAAATAGCAAGGTTACCTGGGAGTGAGTTGCTGTATTCAAGTAAATCAGAAAACTGCTCAAAGAACATGTCATCAGTCAGCTTATTTTTGCGATTAGGAGGGGGCCGGTAGAGGATGAAGAACAATACTGGCTTCAGCTTGGTAGCGTAAGAGTTACGTGTGCTAGTTCAAAGGAACAATGTTCGAAGGCAAATGCAGTGTTACAGGAGAAGTAGGGCACGAAGTCACCTCGAAAAATGATGGCAAGACCGCCACCCTGAGACGGACGTAGGAATAACTTGACGGTGAAGCCAACACGGGCAAGTTCGGCACATTTCGCCTCGTCACCACCCGGTTTTAGCCAAGTTTCAGTCAAAAAGAAGACAATGTCATTGTCATATATGAAGTTGCTTATTTCAGTTCGTTTCTCCGGACACACGACTGAACGTGCATTGAATAGAGCCACTTTTAGTCTATTAATTTTGTGTGGATGATTGGACGTTGATAAAGGGATATAAATCATGATAAGGGGATAGAAATCAAGTTATATTTACACACGCCTCGTCAATCCACGCTCTGTATCTCTGTTCTCATTGTCAAAGAAACAACTGGAATTCTCCTACCTTGACAACAGTGCTATAAGGACGCATATTCTTACGTCGCCGAAGGCATGACAGCGCAGAGGATCTTGAATGTATGCAGAGATCATGTAGCTTCCAGCACCGGGATTGTGACACGGCATGCAAATGATGGTCGAACGCCAGAAGTGCCACTCTTCTTTGTCGCACAGAAGATGGACTCAAATTGTCAGCAACTGACAAGTGTGAAGCAGAGTCAATACACGAAGTACTGCAATAGTCAGCGTGAGAGACAGTTGTATGTGTATACACGTGCGATACACACTGAGGCTGAAGAGTACACCCTGAAGTAGGCCAGTCACTGACAGATGTCACAGGCCTCCAGTTGAAATCAAGTGCAGTTGGACCAAAGGGTGCATGAGCACTGTTGAAGACACAGGTGAACTGGTCTCAACCAGGTCATGACTGCACTGCTATGGCAAACAGTTTCAGAAACACAAGTATCCACAGAACTCTCATGTCCGGTGGTAAAACTGCACAAAAAGTACATCAAAATGTAGCAGCCCAGGACACCAGCAACACTTTGGTGGTAGACAACCCAATGTAGCATTCAATAATCCAAATAAAGAGACAAAAAATGGGAGAGGGCACACTCAAGCTGCCACAGCGAGTGAACACCAACTCACATATAGATCACAGATTTTAGTTAAAGGGTGGTGCCAAAATAGCTGTTCTGGCACCAGCCTTTTACTATCATAATATAATAATTTGCTTATTGACCTATAACGGCTGCATTTCAAATAAGGAGAGATAGATCAACCATTTTAGCCAGAATAGCTTGGCGCCTGATGCGCCCGCCAAGCTATTCTGGCATCACACTTGAACTATCATAATTTAATAATTTGCTTATTGTCCTATGAAGGCTACATTACAGATTAGTTGAACCTTTGAACTGTCATAATCTAATAAATTTCAAGCAGTATATATCAGGATAAAAATGGTTAACATTTTTTTTGGGGGGGCGGGAGAGGGTGGGGGGGGGGGGGGTAGGTATCTTCTATCTGATCCTATCGTGTTATCCTAAGGGGTCACCAAGCCTTTTTTTCTTTATTGCCTTGTGTTTGCAGTGGAAATGTCATTTTTCTGCAGAGGTTTGCCTTGTCCATTGTCGTCCATTGGACGGACTGACCAGTTGTATGCCTCGTCCAGTTCAGAAACGCGTGAGCTAACTTCTGGCAGGAGACACAGATCCTCATGAGCCCCCGCAATTGCGGGGGCTCATGAGGATCTGTGAGATCTGTGTCTCGTGCAGAGGGGATGAATTGATTGCCGTGTCTTGAAGTCATATTTGTGTCCGCAGCTATACTGCGGCTGTGGTGAGGATGTTTGGTTTGGCCGCACGAGGCAGCTGATCGAGGAGAGAGTAAGTTCTGCGGCCTAGTATGCTTAGACTTTGCCACCGCGAGGGTGATAGCATATACGGACCCTCAGTCTGTTTTCTTTATTTACCGCTTCGATACCGTGCATGACTGAGAAGAACCGAGAAGAAGATTAGACACCCGGCCACCCACTCGTTATTTCCTAGCTTCGACTGCAACAATAGTCTAGTATGTAATATTTCTGTTGTTTTCATTCAAGTCTGGTGTTTCAGTATCCGAGCCTTCCCAGCTCACCCACAAGAGAATGTTAAGAGTGTTGAAGGCCTTGCATCTGCATGATACATAGGCCCTCATGAACCCCGTAGACTGCATTGACTCACGAGGATTAGTCCCATTCGCATCTTTCTTTGTCAGATAATAGAGGCCTGATCAACTTGCAGTGTAATCCGAAACGGGTTTCAGAATCAGAATTGGCCGGCATAAAAAAAAAATCTGTTAGCAGCAGAGACGTTTTGAAACAAGTGGAGAGTTGACCTATGATGAGGTTTCATTTGCAACGAACGCCTACCAACAACAAACGCCTACCAACAACGAACGCCTACCAGCAACAAACGCCTACCAACAACGAACGCCTACCAACAACAAACGCCTACCAACAACGAACGCCTACCAACAACAAACGCCTACCAACAACGAACGCCTACCAACAACGAACGCCTACCAACAACGAACGCCTACCAACAACAAACGCCTACCAACAACGAACGCCTACCAACAACGAACGAGAGCGAAATCGTGTACCATAAGCATAGACAACACTCCAAACCTAACCAAGAGGCATAGATCCACAGGAGCCCGGACAACCGAAAGCTCAATTACAACTATGAGATGTGACGACTCGCTGCAGATGAGATGTGTCGACAGTGATAGCTCCTGTCCACATTGGTCCCCTCCTTCAGTACACTATGCATGATCTTTTATTAGCAGATCAAGGAAGGTAGGCGGCGTATGTTAGCCCATGGGTATTGTCTGATTAGCTTGGCGCATCCCCAGTTTGATCAGCCTTGCCCTCAGCGGCGGGAACTCCGTCCTTCCTGTTGCCCTTCCTGTGGGACGACTGAGGGTGGCAGCTGGTCGCAAAGTGTGTCGCAGCCCAGATGGGGTCAGCTGCACGAGCGAGCTTAAGTCACGGGCAAGCCACTAAGCCAGATGTTCCTCTACACATCTTGCGGAATATAACTTCACTCATGCAACAGAAGACCAAGGATTAGTTGCAGGAGTGAGGTTGAATCCTGCGCAAGCTACTAAGCAAGGTGCTCCGCTGCAGCGGAGTACCTTGCTTAGTGGTTTGCGCAGGATTCAAGGTCACTTCTTCAACTAGGCGCAGTCTCTCAGTCTTGTTTTTCTTCTGCCAGACCAAAGAGTGCAGGCTTTGCGAAGTCTATACGCTTTGGCCAGACGCACAGAGTCACAAGAGTGTTTTGCCTCTTCAATGTTGCTAGAAGTTTTCTTACCTGATTGTGTACATCTGTGGTCTTTCAATAGAGACCCTTTCATCTGCGCGAGGTATAGATGCTGGTAGCAGTCTGGCTGTGCCTACGGACTTTTAAACTCTGAACACCGTCGTCTCTGGTCCATTGCTTGAGGAGGGCGGTTAGGATTTTAATCACTGACTCATGATTTGTATGTCTTGATCAAACGCCTATCTGCCAGAGGCGTAGATTTTTATGAGCCTGAATCTGTGTCTCTCTTGTTGCCACGTAATAAGGTGCAATTTAACCCCTTGCGTATGCAGCAACCGGTGCTGTTTACGGTGCCGGTGGCTACATTCATCAGGGGGTTAACTCATTGAAACTGGCTTCAACATTCCCGGCTTTGGCAGTTGTTCTATGTACATTACAAGCCAGAAAACAGCTCGACCATGGGACGGTACTTCAAGGGTGGTGCCAGAATAGTTTGGCGCATACAGGCGCCAAGCTATTCTGGCTCCACCTTTGAACTACCATGGTGGATCTGTACCTTGTTGTAGTGTGTCAGGCTGGTGGGCCTTGGTGGATGCCATGGCAGTGTGTGTGAAGTGTGGCCACAAGGGGAAGGAATCCTGCCACTTCTTTTTAATGCCAGTTGTCTTTGCATTGGCTCAGGCTAATCTAGATGCCATGGCCTCACCACGACCGGAGAAAGTAACTCCAGCTTTCGCGGTAGAGTTCAGTTCCTTTTCGGATTTCCTTCCCCCCCCCCCCCCCCCCCCCCCCCCCCACCCCCCCCCCCCCCCCCCCCCCCCCTCCTTCCCCTCTGACTGTTGTCAGTTTCATGAAGATTTTTCATTCAATTCAGACAGACGAATCACAGCAACGTTGTCACGTTTTTCGCAGTCTGCTTCAGCAATCATTCTATTTTCTAGCAATGTTTTAAAGTGAAGATTTGAGCTGTCTTTGAAGAGGAAAGTTTGCTTCACCGCCCTGAACAGTTTGTTGGGCGCATTGGCAGGAACCAGCACGTTTTAAGAAAACTTCGCACATACATTCAGAAGCACATACCACACAGATATGTTTTCATAACAATTGTGCGAGATAGACATGGGCTCGTGTCGTATTCATTAAAAACACTGGCTTGATGAAGAAGAAGAAGAAAAAAACCATACAAAGCAAACGACTTTACCTTTCAAGTTGAGGCACATTGATTGAGACCAGGACAGGAATCTGGTTTTTGTCCAGGCTTTTTGTACAAGACCGCTCAGTCTATCATCAAAAGTAATCTAGCTGCATGAGGCATAGATCCTCATAAGCACCTGCATTTCAGACGAGTCCGAAATAGCTCAGGCGGTTAAGCGTCTGAGCTAGAGAGCGAAGGAAATCGCCGGGTCGTGGGTTCGATTCCCCGTTCCGGCCCCGGTAGCTGGACTCGCAATCCAGGGAAAAAAGACGGGCTTGTTCCATAGTGTATGTCCGTTGAAAGATCCTGGTAAATCAAAGTGGCACAGTTTCAGTGTGCCTGAATTGATCAGTGTTCAGGTCGTACTCCATAGGCAATAGATTTCCCTTTCCCCCATAACCCGCCCGTCAGGGCCGTCCGTTATCACTTCGGTGCCGTGGACGTTAAACCGCAAACTAACCAACAACCTGCATTTCAGCGTCTAATGAGAGTATCAAGAAGCATGATTAACCCATGCTCTTCAGGCGCTTATGAAAATCTGTCTCTTCTTGTCTTTAACCCGCTACGTGCCATCAGACGTAGACTGTGTTTCTGCAATCTTCGTTGAATAAAGACACACACACACACACACACACACACACACACACACACACACACACACACACACACACACACACGCACGCACGCACGCACACACACACACACACACACACACACACACACACACACACACACACATACACACACACACACACACACAAACACACACACACACACACACACAAACACATACAAACACAAAAAAGAAACCCACCGAAAACCTACCTAACAACTAGATGTCCCAGGAAACGGATTCAAAGTGGTGTCAGCAAGAGGCATAGATCCTCATGATCCCCCGCATCTGCGGGGGGCTGATGAGGATCTATACCTCTTGCATTTGGGTGGTGGTCAAATTTCTCGGCACTGAACAGGTGAATCTGCTTGCTGTGCCCCTCGCTCGGGATTTGAGCTTGCTTGTAATTGCTGTCGTCTTTGCACGACCTTCGTTGACCCCCTGATGACGGAGTTCACAGCGCGTGCGACCAGTTGCTTCATCCGGCACCAAAGACCACACGACTTTCGATTAGAAAGAAATGCCGGGGATGAGGGTTGAGAAATAAAAGGTGGATGGGACGGTGGATGTGGAATGACTGATTTTGGACAGTTTGGAAATGCAGGTGCCAGCAAGCCAATACGCAAAAGGCTTTCGGGCCATTGTCGACCGCAGTGGGCCCGCGCACTGTCGTGCGCGAGCCCACTGCGGCCGACCGGCCCGTTGGCTTTTGCGTACTGGGAAAAGTCACTTCAGCAAAAGGTGTCTTTCTCGTTATGGCCTGTGGCTGGCGGGACTCAGGACTGAGTAGGCCTACTTACACCTTATGCGGGCAGAAGTGCGGTGTTGAGAAAAGGAATAATAGTCATGGGTTTAACCCGTTCGGCAGTGACGAGAGAAGAATAGAATACCGGCAGCTGCAAGAGGTATAGATCCTCATGAGCCCCCGCAGCTTGCGGGGGCTCATGAAAATCTATGCCTCTTGATGAAACCTCTTTGAATCCACGCTGCTTTCATGTGGCGGCTGAGGATCTTTGACGTTGAATTTACAATGATTTCAAAAACACAACTTGCGTCCATTGGCACTGAAGGAGTGAAAATGGCCGAGGAATTTCATTGTCTGAGAAACGGCGGTATATTGCATATGCAAACGAGGTCAATCCGTACCGTTATAAGGTCCTGGGGCCAGTTGCATGAGCGAGCTTAGTGGCTGGTGCAGGACTAAGCTTGCTCGTGCAACTGGCCCCATAGCGGCGCACCTTGCTTAGTGACTGGTGCAGGACTAAGCTCGCTCATGCAACTGGCCCCTAGGTAAATCAAAGTGGCACAGCTGCAATGCGGCCGAATGGATGGATCAGTGTTCAGCTCGTACTCCATAGGTAGCAGCTGACCCGGCCTGTCCCCCATAACCCGCCGCTAGAGCCGTCCATTATCACCCCGGTGCCGTGGAGTTAAAACCCCGAACTAAACAATCCGCAATGACCACTGTAGTCCCCGATGGCCTAAGTACTCCCAAGGGACGTATAATCCTAAGGAACGAACAATCCGTACCATCAAGAGGTGAAACCACGTGGCAGCAGGAGGTCACGAGAACCTTTGCCTTGAGCAAATGGGTCTTGTAAAAATAAAAATAAAATAAAAAATTGCGGAAGAGCGTCTTGTAGGATTTGACATTTCTCTCTGAACCGTGTCCTTGCTTTTGACTGCTCGTGCGTTTATTTTCTGTTTAGCCTTTTAGCTAAATCGAATCGAATATTTTCATGTGCCGACTTGGAACATCTAATTATTATTTTTTTTAAATTTATTTATTTATTTATTTATTTATTTATTGGTTTGTAAATCGACGTCTTTCGCTTCCTGTTTGGTGGCTGCTTTGTGTTTGCTTTGTCTCAGATTCGTCCGATCAGTTTGTGGAGGCAGGTGATCGCATCCTTTAACTTCTCGCACCCTTTCCGCGAACGATTTTCATCCACAACTTCTTCTGCGGGTCATGGGCTGAATCTTCGTGTTGCTTGAGCCTATTTACACACACGATGCTTCGCTGTCGGAGAGCGTCGTGAGTTCAGTGTCCCTCCTAGTGTGCGCGAGGTCCTCGGGCCGGCGTCTGCCGCCGTGGGCCCGCGCACGGACGTGCGCGGGCCCACAGCGGCCGACGCCGACCCGAGGACCTGGCGCGCACGGGGCTGTCATTTAAAAACAGGAAGAGGGATGTTTGATTGCTTGGCCGACCTTTTCAGGTTGGTCTCGTTTTGTGGCGCGATGATCATTCCTCGGCAAACACCCTGGGCCTGGGAAGATCTGACGTTGACTGTCCGACAGATCCTCACGAGGCCCTGCTATACGTGCTAGGGGCGCATTAGCATATGTACCTCTTCCTTTCCGAAGGATCTGACCGATTTACGCCTGTTCTCCGTGAGGTCTCCGAGCTTCGGCCTACAGGTGTTTGCGGCTTGCTTATGGCCTGTGGCTAAACTTTGCTTTGGGTTTTACCATCGATCTTTGGGAAAGATAATGAACAGAAAGGTGACCCCTTTTTTAAAAAAAACAACCAAAAACCAACTGATCTCTCTAAACGTTTGCCGTGAACGTTGCCCCGGAAGAAACATTCGAGGTTTCACACATTCTACCCCAGGACCGAAATCCCCCGAATTTGCAGTTGCCCTCTGAAGGACTGAATTAGAATTCTAGAGACAGATCGAGCAAGATAGTTCAAGGGCGGTGCCAGAATAGCTTGGCGCCTATGGGCGCCAAGCTATTCTGGCACCACCCTTGAACTATCATGCTCGATCTATGTCTTGCTGTGGTGTGTCGGGGCTGAATGAGTTAAGGCAGCTCCGTTTATAAAGAGAATCCTAACCGAAGAAGGAAGCACGCGTAGGAAGGACAGTTACTGGACAACGAAATTGCGCTACGATTGCCCTTCCTAAGCGTATCTCTTTCTTCGTTGGATTTTCTTTTTGCATTTAACTCTTTAGCTCCCAGAACGAAACGACTTCCATTCTTTTAAATGGAAGTCATTTCGTTTTGGGAGTTAAGGAGTTAGCACGATCGGGCATTCACATCATCGGTCTGGGCACCGGTGATTGTTTGTGGGGCGTTCACTGAGGTTCATTAATTCCTTTGCTGTCAAAACCAATTGCTGAAACCGTTCAGTTTTGAAACACAGCAGTAGGAGACTTTTAGACGATGATAGTTCATTGGTGGTGCCAAAATAGCGAGGCCAGCTATACTGCTACCACCCATGAACTAGAATGTTCAGTCTGTCTCCTGGCAATGTGTGTGTAGCATTCATAGGACAAGTCACACATTTGATCATTTGGGAATAGACGTTGTTCGGAAGTCAGATAGGTCAAAATGGCCGGTATTCGTTTGGACAAAAACAGTCTATTAAAAGCCCAAACAAACATGCCGCGTTAATGCAAATCCGCTGCGCCACCGCCTACTGAGCTTAAGACAGTATTCTGCCTTGAGCTTATTAGGCTGTGGCGCAGCGGATTTGCATTAGTCAAAGCTACTATCATCGGGCTCCTATGGGTTAACGGACAAACAAGAGACGTAAATCCTCATGAGCCCCCGCGACAGCGGGGGCTCTTGAGGATTTATGTCTCTTGCAGCTGGGTAAAGTTCGCCTTGCCCCGACAGTTAAGGGCCCAGAGCCGAATTTGCCCAGAGAGAAGTTTGCGACTGGTTGTGACCGTAAGTTTTGCCAAGACTGGTGTCGACGTTGGGCTAAATTATACAGTATTAATTAGTGGCAGTGCATCCGCTCGCCAGCCCCTGGGGAATTGGGGCGTGGTCAACATTCCACTGTACAGGCTTCTGACGGCAAAATAAAACGTACATGAAAATAACCCATTGCGTCGCAAGGTCGAAACCCCAAATTTTGGAGTTGTCCTCTGGAGAATGCATTATAACTCGGGGGACAGGTTGACAAGCTATTCTGGCACCACCCTTGAACTATCGTGGTCGATCCGTATTTTGCTGTGGTGTTGGAAGTAAATGAGCTGAAGAGCTGTATAATCATCGTCATCGTCCTCCTCCTTCTCGTCGTCGTTTTCATCATCATCACCTCCACCATCGTCATCATTATCATCATCGTCATCATAGAGAATAGAGTACAAGCTGGCCACTTTGGCATACAAACACTATGACAATACGCTTCCTGCATATCTCTTCTTCCCTTGCCTCACACAATCCTAGTAGAAGTCTACGCTCAAGCTCACAAAAACTGCTTGTTCAGCCCAGAGTCAGCCTAAAAACTGCTGGTGCCCGTTCTTTCAGTTATCAGGCCCCTCACGTCTGGAACTCACTTCACTGCATGTCCGTCTTTCCCCTACCCTGTTGACCTTCAAAACAAATTTGAAGACCCATCTTTTCCAGGTAGCATATCAAGATTAGCTTAGTCTGGATGTGCTGCCTGGAAATGTTGGTTGTTTCCCCATGTTGATAGGCTGTGTGTGTGTGTGTGTGTGTGTGTGTGTGTGTGTGTGTGTGTGTGTGTGTGTGTGTGTGTGTGTGTGTGTGTTTCGTGTTAGGAATGCGCCTACATGGTGCGAGCAGATGTTTATTTAAAGAGTGAGTGCGTTCTAATTTTTCTCCTTTTAAATTTTTTTTTTTTTTGTGCTGTAAAGCGCTCCGAGCTTGCTGTTCGTGGGGAAGGGCGCTATATAAAAACTATGTATTATTATTATTATCATCAATACATGTAGTATCTATTGCCATATCAGATCTGCCTCCAGCGCTGACATGCATGCAAGTGCTGAGCAGGCGATTTAATTTTTTTTTTTTAACTCGTGAAGAAAAGATGCCAAGCTAATCTGACACTACCCTTGCACTACCATGGCCCGTACATCTTCCGCAGTGGTGCCGTAGGGGCGATAGCCTTCGACAAGTGAAATGGATCCATATGAAAATAATGAGTATCGGCTCGAGGGAAGAAACTAGTGTGCTTAGCTAAAAACGGCTGGGGTCAGTTGCATGAGTGAGCTTAGTCCTGCGACAGCCACTAAGCAAGGTGCTCCGCTATAGCGGAACACCTTGCTTAGTGGCTGGCGCAGGACTAAGCTCACTCAAGCAACTGGTCCCTGGGCGGTAAACTGTATTGCCTTAGGCACACAATATTAGGAAGTTGGGCGGCCTATCCTCAGGGTGTCCATTAATGATGATCGTGATCATGATAATAATAATAAATAATAATATTAATAATATTTAAAATATAATAATAAAATAATAATACAAGACATTATACAGGCTCTTTAAGGCATCCGTACACGAGGATAGAAATGGGCCTATCCTGTCCTATCCACCCACTCGATAGTTTGTCGATAGGTCTCGCTAGCTCGCCGATACTTTTCTATCCGCCTGATAGTCCGAATAGAGACTGCTTCTATTTTTCCTATCCTAGCCGGCTCGCCTATCCGCCAACAACCAATCAGCAGAGCAATACGCGTCACGTGTGATTGTGGTTTTCTGCTGTGCAAATATGGCGGCAAAGACGATGAGCGACTGCCAGACTGCCCATTTTATTGAGCTAGTCAGAGAAAATCCGTGTATCTGGGATACACGAGATCCAGCCTACCATGACCGAAATGCGGACGCTGAAGTATCCACTCCCTCGCCCACACTCTTTTCTCCTTCTTTCTAGCCACAATAATTGCGGTTGCTGCGGCAATTGTGCTCAGTTTTACGTCGGATGAATCGTCTCTCATGTACGCAGCCATTTTGTTTGTTGTGTCTCGTGTACATGAACGTCTCGCGAGATTTTCCAAATAAGGAAATAGCGCACACGCCTCTTGCTGAGAGCTATCGCCGTGTACGGTGAAAAACTATCAACCAGATAGAATAGTCCGCCGATAGTTTTCTATCCTCAGGTCAAAACTATCCACGTGTACGATTGCCTTTACCCAATTCTTTAAATCGGCTATAACCGCCGCGAACTGAACACAACACGCACACTCACATGAAACACACGCATTCACTTTGGAGACAAACACATAGGAAGGGCGTGAATTCACGTGGTGTGAAGGGCCAGCTCAGTTATTGAAATATTGATCGTTTTTTGAAATTTATAAAGTGGCCAAGAAACACGTACCAAAGGATTGGTAACCCTTTGGCTGTCGGTATCGCATTTTTTTGTCGCGATGATACTGTCAGGAATCATCGTGACAAAAAGCGATGCCGACAGCCAAAGGGTTAACAACAAACCACGTAGCATATACAACGGCACGATCGAGCCAAGTCAAGAAGAGCAAAACATAATTTTTTTGTTTGTTTGTTTGTTTTTTGCCGAATGCCTGTACTTGTCCGTGTACATGCAGGTCACATCTTTGGCAAGTGTCTGATCAGCTGTACTGAGGGTTCAGTCGCGAACTTTATTCAAGATATTTTCTGGTTACCGTGATGCAGATGGGTCCGATACACTGCCAGTAAGAGGCGTAGATTCTCATGAGCCACTGCGTTTCATGGGCTCATGAGAATCTATGCCTTTTGCAGATGGAACTTGATGGGCTGTCTGTGTGACGTATGTGCCGACACTTGTGTAGATAATTTAGCAGGTGGCGCTTTCGTTGCCGCGCTCGCGTCGGATCCTCTTTTGTTTTTCATCTGCTTAGCCGGGCAAGGCTCTAATTAAGGCGCATAGCTGATGCCGCAAGAAGTCCAGCAACCATGCTCCAACTCTAAGATACAGGAACCTCTGACAGCCCGGGGAAGACACTCTCGCTCTTTCTTTCTCTCTCTCTTTGTCTCACTCTCTTTCTCCATGGTCTCTGCCTCAGTTTCTCTCTCTCCGGCGGACAAACCAAATAAAATGCGTCTAGACAAATACACCGCCACCACAACATTTAGCACACTCACGTTGTTTTCTTTCCTTGCAAACACGCACGCATGAATACACACACACACACACACACACACACACACACACACACACACACACACACACACACACACACACACACACACACACACACACAAACACACACACACCCGGCACATGCACACACGCACGCACGCACGCACACACTTGTTATTTGGGTTTAACGCCGAGCAAGCGACTAAAGCCATCTCACGGTGGGAAGGGTAAAAATCCGGCCAGCCAGGCTATCAGAAAGGTCTGAACACACACACACACACACACACACACACACACACACACACACACACACACACACACACACACACACACACACACACACACTATTGCCGATATCACGCCGGCTGGGCGACAGTGCACCTCTCGGGAAGCTTCGAGAGGTCAGATTAACGGTCCCTTAGTCGGCTTTTTATCGGTGATAGCGTGTGCGTGACGTTGGAATGAAAACAAAACACTATTATACGTCATCTTGTTTCCGGCACATATTGTACGATTCGTAATTAAGCTTCGCTGCAACTCTTAAGCCTTTAGCTGTCATTTTCCTGCAGGAATCATCCCGACAAAAACCACTTCCGACAGCCAAAGGGTTAACCACCTGCACGACCGGAAATCGTGTCCACTGTCTACGTCAATTTGCCTTCAATAATTGCTGTATATCTTTTTTTTTTTTTTTTTTTTTACCCCGTGCCAGTCGGACTCTTTGAAAATCCATTCTTTGCAGTTTTGATTGCGACGGTAAACGTTTATGCAGCTAATCTGTTTATTCATAGACTTTACACGGGCGTTTCTCAGTCATAGCAGAAGCAAACTTTAGACATTTTTAGTGCATTCCTTGTCCAGACAGTCCCCACGTCAGCAGCGAAATTCTCCCATCTTTAACCCCACCAATGCCAGTGGCCGCAGGTTGTGTTTCCGAATCGTGGTCCGTTCAACACCGAAAACCGTCCGAGGAACGCAGATGCAAAATAGAGTCAGCAAGAAGCATAGAGCTTCATGAGCCCCCGCATGTGCGTGAGCTCATGATGTTCTGTGCCTCTTGCAGGTGGATGGTACTCACCTATTTTGGCGGTAGTGAAGGGGTCAAGGGGGCAAAGGTAATCATCAGCTGCTGCAGATGCGAGGGCCCGTGAGGGTTTACGCCTTGGTTTACGCTGCCGATTTACATTTGGTTTTCTGTGGCGGAAGGGGTCGTAAGCCGTTTCCCCCGACGTGACGAAGGCGTAGCCCCGGAAATAGAAGATAAGAACCGTAGGTTTCAAGTTTTCTCCGGCCCTTTTCTCCGCAGAGCAACGTTCAATAAACTAGTCTGGGGCGAGAGTGTCGGCTGAACACGAAACTCTCGTCACTGCCAGCTCCAAGCGCGGGAGGTGGATCGACCGTCACAGCTCAAGGGCAGTGCCTGATTAGCATGGCGCCTGTCAAGGCGCGACGCTAATCAGGCACTACCCTTGAGGTGTCGCGGTCGAACCGTCTCCCGTGGCTCGTTGGCTGTGCTCGGTAGGGTGTAATGCAGCGAGTCGTTTTGCACTGAAAGTAAAGTGTAGTCTAGATGTGGAGTGGATTGATTCATTTTGCTAGACTTGCTGGAGGAAATGTCACCGCGGCTCCACCTGGCTGCTCCGCTATTAATCACCGCTAATTGATCTAATGCGTGTATGTAATGGCGATAATTGCTGCACAGCCTGGCCCCCGGCGTTACTGGCTGTGTGTAAACAATGACCGTATTACGCATGGTCTTTGGTGCAAATAGGGCTGTGTTTTGGCTACGATAAGTCCAGATGTACCACGGTGCTATACGATTGTTCCAGTTACCCCTTTTCATCCTGATACTCTATTGTTTGAAATGCATTTGACTATGATAGTTCAAGGGTGGTGCCAGAATAGCTTGGCGCCTCATGCGTCAAGCTATTCTGGCACCACCCTTGAACTAAAATGGTTAATCTTTCTTGTAATCTGTCATGCTGCCTTCATAAGACAATAAGCAAATAATAAAAAAAATCAGCCTCAGGATGTTATGGGTTAATCGTGCCTATATCACAGCTGAAATGGTCACTGTCGTAATACGTTTTAAGACAATGTATGTCACATACAGAGTCTACAGTTAAGGTGTATGTCACATTCAGTGTCTCAGTCGTGTTACACTGTATGCGGCTTTTCTATTCTCTATTTTATTCTCTATTCTTTTCTATACTCGCGTAGTTGTTACGTGACCAGGCGATTGTGAGTTGGCTCCTGAGTCGCCAAGCAATTCTGACACCACCCTTGAACTATCAGTCAAATTTATTTCAAGCAATGGGTGTGTCAGAATGATAAGGGTTACTTCAGCCATTCACTGAACGCTTGTCAAAATACATTCACCTGCTGGAACTCCAAGATCGTGACAAACCATTCCTTTCGTTGACATGAACGCATTTATCATTTACATCAACGGTCTCCAAATGTTGGTTGTTTATCCGGGGCTTTTCTAGGAAAATGCACACGAAGAAAGCAACACGCTTAGACACTCTGAAGACAGGTACCACAGAATTGATTCAAACCCATTCCCCCCCCCCCCCCCCCCCCCCACCCTAAAACTACATACAAACAAGTATGCAGTGTGTCACGCTTAGAAAAGACAGGCACAAATGAACGTTTTCAAACCCATTTTTTTTTTCTAAAACTGCATACAGACAAGTACAAAATGTGTTTAGTGTATCTTACCGATAGTGATCGGTGCTTTGCAGTCGGTGTAGCAAAAGGTCCTTTGGCGAGCGTTGACCCTAAGGACCTTTGGGGTTGCGCTTCATTCGCCTTCTTCGCGAAGATCTCATGTCGCATTAACCCATTTAGCCCCGGGACCCTGCAGCAGGAGATGGATTGATCATGATAATTCAAGGGTAGTGCCAGATGAGCTTGGCGCCTAAAGGCGCCAAGCTCATATGGCACTACCCTTGAATTGTCATGATTAATGGAAGTCGCCAAGCTCATCTGGCACTACCCTTGAATTATCATGAGCAGTCCATCTCCTACAGCTGGTACATAGTCGTAGATAACGCCTCCCAAAGTTTGGAAATGCGGCCGTGGGGTTAAGAGGGTTAACCATTTCAACGATACTGACGATACCGTTCGGCGCAAGAAGACGCGCCTTTTCCGCCCAGCGTTGTCGTCAATAGCAATGGAGGGGTTAATCGCGCGCGTGCTCAGTATCAAATACACAAGCACACTGGTTCTCTCCGTGTTCCGCGAGTCGAGGGAGACAGCCAGTGTAGTTAGTACACGAGATTGAGCTCGAAAGGAAGTGCTCATTTACTAGATTTTGGCATCTGGGGCCAGATGCATGAGTGAGCGTAGTTTGCGCCAGCCACTAAGTAAGGTTCTCCGCCGTTGGCTGGGCACGTAGCTTAGTGGCTGGCGCAGGACCGAGCTCATACAACTGACTTCGTGGCTGCTTTGACCATGATAGCGTAAGGGACGGATCAGCTTCTACCCTTGGGCTATCCGGCAATGTAGATCCATCTCCCGATTGTGTCCTCCGGAACGAGAGAGCGTCACCATTGATAACACGACCAAAGTGTTGCGTACCGACTATGATGGCGGGCCGTACCGGCTATGATGGCGGGCCGGGCATTAATTAACTCATTCTACCCCAGACACACCACAGCAAGTTAAGGATCGACCATGATAGTTCAAGGGTGATGCCAGAATAGCTTGGCGCCTATGGGCGCCAAGCTATTCTGGCATCACCCTTGAACTATCATGATCGATCTGTGTCCTGAAATGCAATGCAGTCTTCAGAGGACAACGGCAAAATTTAAGGATTTCGGTGTTGGGGTAGAATGAGTTAAGATGTGAGGGGATAGACGGGTAGAGATGGACGAGAGATCGACAAAGCCACCACGACACCAGGAAAGACAGAAACAGGTCCGGGACAAAAGGACTGATTGTGCCGTGGCTGGCATAGTCAAGGAACGTACAAACACTGGTTCCTTCCTTCGACGACCCGCTACACACCATACGTAGCAGATCGAGGGAGGTAACCAGCGTGTTAACCCTTTGGCTGTCTGTCGCTCGCGGTTCCAGTTTTGTCGCGATGTTTCCTGCAGGAATCAACGCGACAAAAACCGCGACCGACGGCCAAACGGTTAACGAAATCCTAGAAAGACCAAACACGCTTGTTTACATTTTGGACATACCAAAAAAAAAAAAAAAAAAAAGAAGAAAAAAAAAAAGAAGAACAATAACGAGAAAAAAAGAAGAAGAATGAAAACATAAAAAAAATGAATGAATAAAGAAAAAAAAAATACTTTGCTTTCATCACAGTCTGGGGTCAAGAACCCATGCGTACAGTTCCCGTCTCTTCTTTACACTGCTATAAAGTACAGTTTGAAAAAGAGACCGATACGTGACACGCGTCACTCGACCCAAGCCTGTTGGTTTCATAGCCGGCACTGGCAGGAATCATAGTACAGACCTTGGTCGCGAAACACTTTTTCACGAAATGTATCGACCTGAAGTATTGCTCTCACGTGTTTGCGATTTTATTGTGAACAGAGGAGAAACACACTGTACATGATATACATAATTAAGAGCACGTTCCCCGACTCAATCTTATGGTGGGAATATATTCGTTCTTGGACTCTCCTCAGACACTGGATCCTGAGTCTTGCCAAGTTTCTTGCTGATACAATTTCAGTGGCGGAGCTCTAGCTGCTCGAATCCCTCGAGCGTGCAAGGGGTATAGATCCTCATGGTCCTCTGCAGCTTCAGCGATCAGCCTCTCTTTACGTTTGTGTTTGCCCAAAGGGAAGAGAGCATGCAGGGTTCAGCGTACAAGTGTTGTTATTTTCCTCGAGTGACGTTCCTCACAGGGTACATATCCTAGATAGGATTGGTTTCTCATTTTCTCGCGGGTCCGCACTTGCAGCGAGATGAATCGACCATGATAACTCAAGGGTCGTACCTGATTAGCTTGGCGCCTTCCAGGCGCCAAGCTAATCAGGCACGACCCTTGAGTCATCATGGTCAATCTGTTCCAGGCGCTAATTAATCAGGCACGACCCGTCAGTTACCATGGTCGCTTCATTTCAGGCACCAAGCTAATCAGGCATAACCCGTCGGTTGTCATGGTCGATCAATTCCGGGTACTAAGCTAATCAAGCGCGACTCGTCAGTTATCATGGTCAATCCATTTCAGGCGCCAAGCTTATCAGGAATAACCCGTCAGTTATAACGGTCGATCCATTCCAGGCGCCAGGCCAATCAGGCACGACCCTTGAGCTATCGTGGTCGACCCGATTCGGGAGTACTGTAGTTTTAATAAGCGGATTGTAAAATGTGGGCTGTCCTAGGGAATCCCAAGAGATGTGGGTGTAGGTGGACACCCTTAGGACACTGCTGGTGATGATAGTGTAGTGAATAATTGTATTCAGTTGAAATAATTTCTCTTTATTCGTGTCCTGAGTCGTCTGCTGAGTCGTCTGCTGAGTCGTCTGCTGCGACGTCGGTGACTACAGTACGAGTGAGCCCTATCAGTTAACTCTTTTCATCTCTTGCTTGAAATAAATTTGATTACGATAGCTCAAGGGTGGTGCCAGAATAGCTCGGAGCCTGAGGCGCCAAGCTATTCTGGCACCGCCCTTGAACCAAAACGGTTGAGCTAGCACCTGATCCGTAATGCATCCTTCATAGGACAATAAGCAACATTAAAAAAAAAAAAAAAAAAAAAAAAAACCAGCCGCAGTCAAAGTCCAGCCATTTCCTTTTTATTTATTCAAAGTGCTGATGTACAAAATTTTTTTTATTGTCAACCGTTTGGGAAGTGACAAATTCCGATTCGGCAGATGAAAAATTAATGGTAGATCTTACCGTCTTTTTCTTGTTTTTTTTTAAAAATAAATTTGTTTAACTAAGACATTTACTCACACCACCACTACAACTCGTGCGCGCGTATACTCACACTCCTCAGGAAGGCAAAACGTCGTATTCGTGAGCAAATTAAAGCTTGAACATACTGAAGAAAGTACAGGGCGCTCGAAAAACCATCGATCCGTTGAATTCACTCATGCCCACACTTGCATGCACGCTTTCCTCATTGTTTTAAATTTAGGTTTAAATATTTCTTTGTGTACTGTTGGCACGTGGCCCGCACGTTTTAACCTAATCCAGGGGCACATGTCGACAGTAATTTGTTTGATGCCAGCTTAACCCCCTTGCGCACGCGGCCACCGGTACTGCAGACGGCACCGGTGTCAGCAAGCACAAACTGGGGTTAAATGTGAAGTTTGGATGCCTGGTAGTTTCCTGCCTCCAGAATTGGAACGGATCCAGGCGACTCGCGTGATTTGCATGGAAGGCAATGCTTTGTGAAACTATACGGCGCCCAAGTGTAAAACCACAGGCATCCTACAATAGAGTTTTCTAGATGTTGGGCACGCCCGAAAAAGGGGTGGGAGGGATTTGGGGGCAGGAGCCTGTTCATGAGAGCTGCAGAAATATTATAAAGATGATATTTCGAGACCGTGTGTGCTGGTCTGTGATTTTGGATCTTACTGCCTGCGCTCGTAAGATGCAAAATCACAGACCAGCACACAGTGGCTTGTAACTCTATGCTTGCCACGAATGTAAGCGAATGGTTGAGATACTGCCCGGCAGTTCCACGAAAGTGAACCATACATGCTAGTCCTTGTTCGCCTCATGAGAAGGTTGACAGCACCCTTGGGGGACAGTGGGAGGGAAGGGCGAAGCCTGGCTCGCTTTAAATTAAATTACCTATTTCAACCCAGTCAGCTGTGTTCAGACTAGTTGTGTTTTCTTTTTGTTTTTGTTTTGTTTTTTGTAAATTTTATTTCACGCCTCCGCGTAGATTGTCTTCAAAGATTTATACACCAGTGCAAAACAGCACACCGACTTGATTGCAAAACAGCGAGTTGAATAATCAGTAAGTGAATCAGTCAATCAAATAAATGCTTGCAATACATGCCGGCATGAAATTCTGTAAAAACAGGACCCAGCAACTAATAAACAAAGGTGTGTGTTTGTTTGTAGAAGATTTCCTACAAAATAAAAAACATTGCATATTTTTGGTTTCATCAACATCCCATGCTTTCCGATTCAGTTGAATGCAGTTTGTGTGTGTGTGTGTGCAGTCTATGCGTGTGTCTGTGTACAGTCTGTGTGTGTGTGTGTCCAGTCTGTGTGTATGTGCGTGTGTGTATGTGTGCAGTCCGTGTGCAGTTGTGTGTGCTTGTGCATGCGTGTGCCTGTTCATTTTTTTCTGACAATGCAAGTATCGTGTGTTTTTACCATTTTTTTTCTCCTTCGTCTGTGTGCAGAATATTCACGGTCATCGCGAGTGCCTGCCGAGACAGTGCCACTGTCGGACCCAGTGTCCGCCACCCGCGTGTTGTGCGGGGCCCTCATCCTGCCCACCATCGCCACTATTGTTGGCAAGCTGATGTTCGGGAATGTGCAGTCCAACTTCCAACGCACACTACTGGTCAGTGACTGGCAGCAACGCAGACCCATTTAGCTCCAACGCACGACAGCAGGAGGTGATTGACCATGATAATTCGAGGGTAGTGCCAGATTAGCTTGGCGACTGACGGTGCCAAGCTAATCTGGCACTACCCTCGAATTATCGTGGTCGATCCATCCTCTGCAAGTGGTATGGCCTACATAGTCGTTAGGTGAAACTACCAGAATTTAGAACGTGTGGCCTTGGGGGTTAAATGGGTTAAAGCTCTCTGACAATAAAGAATCTAGATCCACTCAAATCCCCCCCCCCCCACCCACACACACACCCTACCCCCCACCCAGTGTTCAGGAAGTACAGGCAAATGTACATTACAGCTCCTTTTAGTTTACATTTTACACGCTTAGCAAAGACAGTTAAACACAATTGTGTTGTAACTGTCTTTTCTTAGCATGTTTCTTACCTCCTTGGATTTTTCTGAATCTCTGCATTTTACACGCTCGGCAGTTACCTTTTTGGATTTTACAGTCATCTTGATCAGATGTTTTGCTACTTTCTGAATATTACCAGTCATGGCCATCACAACTGTATTTCTCAGATCTAATGTATCTTATGCTGAGTGCTACAGACACCTTTCCATGTGCTATTTGCATTCAGAAACCAGTAAAATACAGAAAATAGCTGGTTAACCCTTCAACTGGCGGAATCATGATGATTCCTGCAGGAATCATCGCGACAAAAAAGCTCTACCAACAGCCAAAGGGATAACTGGGCACTGCATCCATTTGTAGAACAACTGGGGTGAATGTTTTGGTTTTGTGTTTCAGCCTT
The DNA here is from genome assembly GCA_036245525.1 of Semisulcospira habei. Taxonomy (NCBI): domain Eukaryota; kingdom Metazoa; phylum Mollusca; class Gastropoda; family Semisulcospiridae; genus Semisulcospira; species Semisulcospira habei. Next base: position 267,482,446 of record BTPG01000002.1, on the reverse strand, counting down.
TCTTCATTTCAGTGTGCCTTCTTCCTTCCTTTATGATACTGATTCTCTCATTTGTTCCTCAGTTAGTTCATATTATGTTTGTTTGTGCAATTGTTCATTCATTTTCTCGTAATCATCAATTCATCAGACACTCATGCTTTCCATCCAGTCTCAATAATGTTTAGACTGCTTAACCCATTTAGCCCCGAATCCCTACAGCAGGAGATTGATTGACCACGATAATTCAAGGGTAGTGCCAGATTAGCTTGCCGCCTGACGGCGCCAAGCTAATCTGGCACTACCCTTGAATTATCGTGGTCAATCCACGTCCTGCAACTGGTACATAGTCAGGGTCCGTACAGAAAAGCAGAGACGAAGTTCACAAACTTTTCCATAAACGTTTCACATACCCAAACTGAAGCCTGAAGGTTTACACTTTAATTAGATCACTCTGTATCAACAGCTCATTTGAAGCTTTTCAGTGTGCATGAGGACATTCTAAAATTAGCGATTGGCGGAGCTCGGTAGAAGCGTAAACAACCAATCAGAATGTTCGGCAGAAAGGTCATGCAGTCACTTTATGATCAGGGCTAAATATAGATCACTTGCAACAAGCGTCAGCATGATCGTTCGCAATGGAATAGCCACAAATTGGTTGGGGGGGGGGGGGGGAGGGGGGGGGGGTTAAGAAGTAGACAAAGGTTTGCCAGCACTTTGTCATTTTTTTACAAACTTTCACAGACTTTAAGGAAAAGGACTGAAATTGATAGACTTTCCATGGCCCTGAAAAAGCCATGTAATTTTTAACAACATTCACAAATGTTCACAGACCGTACGGACGCGGATAGTCGTTCAGTAACACTTCCATAATTTGGGAAAAGCACCCGTGGAGCTAGAAGGGTTAATCTCATCTCCAGTTTTTAATTGGACTGTGACAAAGGAATAAAATGTATCTGTAAGGTCCATGATAGCCAGCAGTGAATCATGTTTGCCCCCAGGTCTGGCGGGTGTGCATGACAGTTTTACTTAGCACAGGATGTAAGAACACACTTAAAAAGAACTTTTGGGGGTTGGGGGAGGGGGGGGGGGGGTTGAAATGGCACACATTGAAGTCAACTGTGTGTGTGTGTGTGTGTGTGTGTGTGTGTGTGTGTGTGTGCATGCACACATTCAAATATGCATACGTCTCTGAGGTCCAAAGGCACAGACAGGCACACAGTGTGTGTATAATTATGGTTAGTTGGTGTGTAGATGTGGGAAATCAAACAACGGGACGAGAAGTGTTGGGGAGGGGGGGAGGGGGGTGGGCGGGGGCGGTGGTTGGTGGTTGGGGTGGTTCCAGCCTCCCGAAAATCGAGTAATAAATCCAATGCTCCTCCCTTTTTTTTTCTCTCCCTTTTATCATTGTCATCGCCACCCCAGGGGCAGACTTCACTGCCTCACTCGCCACCCCAGAGGCAGCCTGTGATGCCATCATCACCGCCCCTCCAGGGGAAGACTTCACTGCCTCACTCGCTGCCCCAGGGGAAGCCTGTGGTGCCATCGTCACCGGCACCCCAGGGACCGCATGCCCTACCTCACTCATCACCTTCGGGGCAGCACTCACTGCCTCTCTCCAACCCAGGGGCAGTCTATGGTTCCATTGTCATTGCCACCCCAGGGGCAGCCTTCAGTGTCTAACTCGCCACCCCGGTGGCATTCTACACTGCCTCGGTTATCACCTCTGGGACACTTTGGGGTGCCATCGTTACGGCTACCTCAGGGACAGCTGACGCCACTTCACTCATCATCTCAGGCTCAGTTTTCACCCTATCATGTGTTGCCTACCATGTCCCCCTTGTGCATGCGCTCTCTGGTGCTGCAGATGTCACCGGTGGTTGCATGCACAGGTGGGTTATCATCTGAAGCTGCAAGTGTATGTCAGAGGATTCCTGTGTTAGTTTCACCCCACAGGTGCAGTGTAAACAGACACAACCAAGTACGTAGAGAGTGCTTTAATAAAGCGGTTACTGTCCACCCTAGTCCTGATGTTCCGGCATCTGCAGACTCTTGCCACCTAAAAGTGTCCTACTTTAATGCTCAGTCATGCAGAAACGTAGCCACTGAGATTCATGATCTCATCATTGACAATGACCTTGACATTCTTCTGCTGGTTGAGACATGGGTAATAGACCAAGGTGACGAAGGCGTTTATAGCTGCTATGACACCTTCAGGCTTCAAAACTGTAATTTCCCCGTGCTGGACGTAGGGGTGGTGGAATTTGCTGCCATCCACAGGAACTCGGTAGAGGGCTTTGTCAAGGTGAGCAACCCCACCTTCACATCTTTTGAAACTTTGGTCATGCACTTCTGCTGTCAGAATGCCTCAGCGTGTCTGGCGTGCATCTACCGCCCGACCCCTAGCAGGGCAAATAAGCTAACCACGCGCACTTTTCTTCAGGAATTTCCTGACTTCTTGGACTCAGTCATCACTAAAAAATGTGAGACAATCATCACAGGTGATTTTAACTTTCACCATGACACTGACAAACTGTGAGGTGCGCCAGCTAAAGCAGCTTTTCACCGATCGCAATTTAGTTCAACTTGTCAGCGTGTCAACTCACCGCTGTGGCCATACTTTAGATGGAGTCCTGGTCAGAGAGGGAGCTAACGTTGTTAACCACCTCTCCGTTGATGACACTGTCCTCTCTGATCACAAAATTGTCTCCTGCACAATGAGACTCACCAAGCCTCCTCGCCCTAACGTTCTGATAACATCCAGGAACTTAAAGCGCATGAATGTGTCTGATTTCAAAGCAGATTTTAAACTAGTGGCATCCTGTCTGGCTGATTGTCCAAATGATGTTCTCGTGGAGAAATACAAGAAGTCGCTCCATGATGTCCTTGATTGTCACGTGCCCCTCAGGTCCAGGCATATAACGTCACGTCCGTCCGCTCCATGGATCACGGATGCCGTATGAGACGAGAAGTTTGAATGACGTAAACTTGAGCGCCAGTGACGGGGTAGTCGGCTTACAATCCATCGCGAGCTCTACACACATCAGCGTAACCATGTCAAGTCAGTGGAACAGGCTGCCCGAAGGGAATTTTACAGTGCTAGAGTCACCAGCTGTTCCTCTAGCAAGCAGTTGTATGCAGCATGCAATGAGCTGCTTGGTAAACAGAAAGGGCCTGTACTTCTCACTAACATACCTGCAGCTGAACTACCTGACAGGTTCTGTGTGTACTTTGATGATAAAATAGGCGAAATTCGGGATGACCTTGATGTCAGGGCTGGCAACGCAACTTTTCATAAATTTGATGGTGTTTGTCTGTCAGAATTCTGTCCTGTAACAGAGCAGTTTGTGTCTGAACTCATCACCAAATCCTCATGTAAATCATGTGTGCTTGACCCACTTCCCACAGATTTACTGAGAGGCTGTGTGGATCTGATTCCTGTGATTACACGCATTATCAACAATTCCTTGACGTCTGGCGCTGTACCTCCTCAGTTCAAGCAGGTTGTTGTCACACCATTGTTAAAGAAACCTGGACTAGACCAGAATGACTTGGAAAAACTTTCGTCCCGTTTCCAACCTTCCATTTATTTCTATCCCCACCGGGTCTGCCCTAGGGGACCCTGGTGGGGTTGTCTACTTTTTAGTTCCTAGGGTCACCTTGTCTAACCCCTGCAAGGTGGGTTCTACTCTTTTGGGGGTTTGTATTTCTGTCTTTCTGGTCCATTCATCTGTATTTTTCTTTTGAAATTCTCCCTCCTGTCTGCGCTTCTTGCAGTTCTTTTCTTCATTTAGCGCAGGCACGTCCTGAGAAGGCCTTTGTCGCTTGCGGGACGTAAAGCAATCTATACTCACTCACTCCATTTATTTCTAAGCTGTTAGAAAAGGCTGTTTTGCATCAGCTTTTGGATCATGTGTCAAGAAATGACCTGCTATAGTTGTATCAGTCCGCTTACCACAAGCATCATAGCTGTGAAACGGCTCTTCTTCATGTGACCAACAACCTGCTTACTTGCGCTGATGAGGGACGCGTGTCACTCTTGTCATTATTGGACCTGTCTTCGGCGTTCGACAAGCTCGACCACAACATCCTTCTGAATAGACTTAGTGTATCTTTTGGCATCCGTAGACGGTCCTTGACTGGTTCTTCTCATATTTGTTTGACAGGTTCCAACGTGTCATTATACAGAATTCTACTTCCGCGCCCCTCCTTCTGAGATATGGCGTGCCCCAGGGCTCAGTTCTCGGACGGTCTTGTTTTCTTTGTACATCCAGGCTGTGTCTGAGGTGATCGCCAGCAAAGGATGTGAACATCACAAATATGCCGATGACACACAGCTGAAGAAAGACGCTCCTCTCAAACAGTTCCCGTTTCTTCTGCATGACATGAAACAATGTATAGAAGCTGTTAAGGACTGGATGACAGACAACAAGCTAAAGCTCAATGAGGGAAAAACAGATGCCATTGTGGTAGGCACTCGCTCCAGGGTGTGTCTCCCATGACGAGTCCATGCTCGTTTGTGGACAGGACATTCCTCTCAAAAAAATGTGTGAAAAACCTAAGTGTTTACATTGACAATGTCCTGTCCATGAACGATCATGTGTCTCACCTGTCCCGCTGCTGCTATCTTGAGCTCAGGAGGCTTAGCTCTGTTAGACAGTACCTTACTGATGATGCCTGTAAGCAAATCGCATGTTCACAGATTTGTCAAGGCTTGACTACTGTAACTACAGAGTTACAGTAGTCAAGCCTTGACAAATCTGTGAACAATATGTCAGGTATGTCGAACGATCTGCTATACAGGCTCCAGAAGATTCAAAACCACACAGCAAGACTTGTACTGAAAAAATCAAAGTGTGACCACATCACCCCCTTGCTTAAGCAGTTACACTGGCTTCCTGTGAAATTCAGAATTGAATACAAAATTGCTTCCCTCGTTTTTCAGGCCTTTGATAAAACACTCCCGGCGTACTTGTCCTCCAGTCTCCCTGTCTATACTCCCCACCCGGGTCTGCCCTGGGGGACTTGGGTGGGGTAACTACTTTTTAGTTCCCAGGGTCACCCTGGTCAGCCCCACAGGGTGGGTTTTCTTCTGTATTCTGGGGCATGTGTTTCTGTTTACCCTTGGTCCATTCACCTGTATTTTCCTTTTTTAAACTCTCCATACTGTCTGCGCTGCCTGTAGCTCTTGATATTGGATGTGTGTTGCTAAATGGTCTTACCTTTATTTAGGCCCCATGTTGTAGGTTTATTTAACGTATTGGACCGGCCGGCGACATACATTCAATATTCTGTTGTTGTTTTTTTCACAAGCAGTGCAGGCACGTCCTGAGAAAGCCTTGTTGCTGTCGGGACGTTAAGCAATGTACAATCAATCAATCAATCCCTGTCTATACACCAGGCAGAGTATTGCGCTCCAGCACTGACGACAGAATATTGACTACCCCCAGAGTGTCCCTAAAAACCTTTGGACAGCGGTCCTTTTCTTTCCAAGCTCCCAAAGTGTGGAATGGTCTTCCCTTTGGCCATTTTCAGGGCTAGATTGAAAACATATTTTTTTCAATTTGGCCTTTGAAAGGGATTGATAAACCCTACGTTTTCCCATCAACATGTATATATCTGATCAGGCTCTTGAAATGTTATTTTTTATTATTTTAGTATTGTGTCAGTGTGCATTTGGACCTATGAATGATTGCGTTTTTGTACATTGTCGGTACTTTAGTTAGTTAATTTCAATTAGTTAAATTATCTAGATGTAAAGCGCTCTGAGCCTTTCTTTGTGGGGATATTGCACTATAGAAGAGTTATATTATTATTATTATTATTATTATTATTATTATTATTATATTCTAAAGGAAAATTCTTTAAATTTTTGTATTTATTTCTAAAAACATTGATTGGGGGGGGGGGGGGGGGGGGGGGGGAGGAGGATACTCTCTCCACATTTTTATTGAGAAGAGGCGGATGGGATCCAACGCTACTTATGAGCATAGACCCTTTGGCTGTCGATGAGCTATTTTTGCCGAGGTGATTCATGCAATGACGACAAAAAGCGCTACAGACAGCCAAAAGGTTAATGTCTGGGTTAGCACACAAAAGGTTCACAAGTTACACAGCGCTTGCGAGGACGGATGAAACCATATTATCAGCCTGAACTGGGCTGAATTTCGCAATGTACTCGTCACCCCGGCATTTCACGTGGAGACGGATTATTGTAAAAGTTGTCTTGTGGCTTCATGTCTAAGGGGCATGTTAGTGCGCAGGTCTATGACTTTGAACCTTACGACACGTGGCCAGAAGGTCCAGTATCAAGGACCGGCACGCTTGACTTCCTTGGCCTTCTGTTTTGTGGCTTCTCTAGACAGTTTCCGCTTCTGAACCATTTTCCGGCTGTATAATTTTTTTTTGGTTTTATTTTGCCGGATTGTGTTGCTGAAAACCATGTGATCATGAAGTTGATAGGGGTGAAGTGTGGTTGGTTATGTGATCAAAGTGCCCTTAGAGGACACTTATTCAACAAACCCCGCAAATCGAGTTTTAATAAATTATACTTGAGTCGGAACCTTATATTAACACGTTAACCCCAAGGCCGGGTCGCCACCCTCAAATTTGGGAGTTGTTCTCTGGAGAATACATTACAGTTCAAGACACAGATGGCCCATGATAGTTCATGATAGTCGCCTTAAGACGCCAAGCTATTCTGGCACCACCCTTGAACTATCATGGTCGAGCCATATCGTGCTGTGTGGTGTGTCGGGGCTGAGTTAATCTCACTGTCGCGCCGTCCCTGAAGCTAGGTCTTGTAGTGACTGTCCAGGGGACGCAATCTTGTTATAGGTGGTTGAAGGCGACTTCCTATTACTTCCCCTTGTCCTCTGTGCCGGCTGGTCAGTGTTCTTATTTGACGCATAAACGAGAAAAGTATCCTTTTGGGGGACTTTTTCTTTCTCTCTCCAATTGATAGACCCTCCATGATAGTTAAAGGGTGGTGACGTAATAGTGTAACACTTAGAGGCGAGAGGAGCCAAGCTATTCTGGCACCATGCTTGAAAACTCACGATGGGTCTGTCTCCAGCTGTACGGTTTGTCACAGCTAAATGGCTTAACTCACGTGAAAAGTGACATCCGAATGCTGCACGCCTCGTATGTGTTAACCCTTTGACTTTCGGTATTGATTTAGTCGCGACGATTCCTGCAGGAATCATTTCTAAAGTCACTGCCGACAACCAAAGGTTAAGCATTTGTGTGCTTGCAAAATAAAGTGTGTGTAACCCTTTGGCTGTTGATAGCGCTTTTAGTCGAGATGATTCCTGCAGGAATCACCACAGCTAAAAACGCTACTGACAGCCAGTGGGATAATTGTTTTTAAGAATCTTAATCCTCTGACGCTTTGACTACCAGAACTAAATGACTTCCATTCTATGGAATGGAAGTCATTTAGTTCTGGACGTCAAAGGGTCAGTTGTTTGTGTGTTGCAGGGTGGCATTGCCTTCATCGCTATCAAGGGTGTTCTGAAGATCTATTACAAACAGAGCCAGTACCACCGTCAAGCCAACCGCGTCATTCTCGACTATGAGGAGGATGTGGCTTCATTGCCCTCATCTGGTTCAGGGGCTAGCTCGACTGTAGTCTCTGCTTCCTCAACATCCCAGTAATTAGGTGACGCAACTTTGTGTTGGAGATACAGTACCTAGCCCCTCCACAGTGTGCGTTGTCATAATCACAGTCATTAGGTGACACAACTTTGTGGTGGAGACTCAGGTCCTAACTCATCCACTGTCTTCATCATCATTATCCCAGTTATAAGGTGACATTACTTTGTGGTGGAGACACAAGTCCTAACACCTCCACAGTCTGTGAAATCATTATCACAGTTATTAGGTGACACTACTTTGTTGTGGAGGCACAGGTCTTAACTTCTCCACAGTGTAAGTCAACCCCTCATTATTAGGTGTCATGACTTTGTTGCATCATCGGCAACCCAGTACTTAGATGATGCTTGTTTGTGGTGGAGACAAAGACTGTTGGGTGAGTGGGATATTGGTCTCTCTTGGCTTGACTTCGCGAACGAAGATTTTATAGGAGTTGCCCACGACGTCTGCAGGCTTGTTCGTGGCTGCGGAGGCCAATCCGAGACAGGCAGGTTCGACCGCAGTGGCTGCAGGGGAAGGTATGGCCAGGGTTCTGAGCTGCGGCATCTCTGTTTTTTCTCCTGGGATATTGGTAGCTTGGATGAAAATGACAATCTTAGGAGTGCACTTTTTACTGAAACGGTTAGGACTTATACGTATGTGTGCTGGTCTGTGATTTGGACTTTACAGCTGCAGGCTGTAAGGTCCAAAATCACAGATCATCACACAAATTAAGCATAGTACTTGCCACATGACTGATTTGCAGGGATGTACATGCATGCTTCGGGTGCAAACTGTATGTATATATGTTTAATAGTTTGTGTGGGAAAATGTTGAAATGTATGCATAGAAAGGTTTTAAATAGAGGGAAGTGTGCTACATATAAGGCATTGCAGGAAAATACATGATTTGTCAGAAATAAAAAGTTTACACCTTGATGGTTTGTCATTTGTCATGGTGTCTCACTCGATAGAATCCATGACACTGTTTCTTGTTCGTGTGTCAGCATTTTTTCAGTTGTCAGTCTGTTTAGCATGAATTCAATGCCATGGAATCTAAAAAACATGCATACAAAATAGGAACAACAGAGGCATAAACCGTCATGAGCCCTTGCAACTGTGGAGGCTGAAGAGGGTTTATGTCTCTTGCTGCTGGCTGCTGCTACTCGTGTTTATCATCCATCACGTACCCTCCGTTCATCCAGTGAAAAACTTTAAAAAAATCCCGAAGCTTAACATGGAAACTGTCGGTGAGCGTTCTTTCACCTTTTTAGCCCCAAGTGTGTGGAACTCGCTGCCAATTGAAATGCGGAATCTGCACACATTGTCACAGTTCAAAGCTCACTTAAAGACTATTCTTTTCTGTCGGACATTTAACGTTTAGCCCACCTTTAACCTGTTGAATGCCTTTTATTCTGATTTTGGAGGGAAGTGGATGTAAGGTGTTGGAAAGGGATGGGGTGGGTTAAAGTAGTGTATAATTGTGCGTGTGTCTGAGAGTGTGCTGTTGTGCATGCCCAGTGATCGGGTGTTTTCCTGGAGAACAGCGCTATACAAGAAATTATTATTATTATTATTATTATGCTGTTAGTAGCTCTTTTTGTCACAATTGTGTTAAAAATGCTACTGACAGCCAGAGGGTTAACTCCTTACGCCCTGAGGATGCAAATATCAAATTTGTGTAGATATCCTCTGAGTTCCAAATCACAGTTCTGGAGACAGATCGACCATGATATTTCAAGGTTGGTGTCAGAATAGCTTGGCGCCTAGAGGCACCAAGCTATTTTGAAATATCATGGTCGTTCCACATCCTGTCATAGTCTTTCAGGGCTTTATGGGTTAACTAACTTTTCATAGATTCAAGCTTTACCCAGTTTTTTGCAGATGCCGTACAGATTGCGACAGTCAACCCACCTATTCATATTTTACGTGGGTGCAAATTTTTCTGGACAATAATTCCCCCCCCCCCCCCAATCCCCCGCCCACCCCCTTCTCCACCTCCTCCCTCTTTTGATAAAAGTACTGTGTGTACATCTTGCATTTCACAAAACCTGCCTACCTGTTGGCATTTGTCCTACAAATGACTAACGTCTGAAGGTAGGCTACACGCCACCCCCCAGCAAGCAAGAGACCATTTGGTCTATGTTGGCTGCAGTCAGCCTGTGCCCACATGTGCATGGGCCAACTCTGGCTGACATCGGCCTGAGGACCCATTTTGCAAAAAGGCCAAATTTATTCTTGTTCTTGATTGAGGTGAAATTTATCATCACAAAAGCTATACATGTCCTTGTAGAAAAGTTATGTGGACATGCCGTGTTGTGATCATTTTCTAGGCTAAGAATGGTCCCACCCCTTTTCGAGGTGATCGCTTTTATTGCACTGTGTTTTTTAAATAAAAAAGTCATGCACAAAATGATGGTACCGGTAACTCATTGAAATTTTGGCTTTGACAGACAGGGCCTACGCAGAAAGGATCGTACATGTATGTTTCAAAAGGAACATACTGACACAAGGGGCCAGTTGCACGAGTGAGCCGAGTCCTGCGCCAGCCACAAAGCAAGATGCTAAGCTATAGCGGAGCACCGCGTGGACTAAGCTTACTCGTGTAACTGACCCAAGGTGCAGATTGAGTAAACCTAGCCCTGTATGAGTGAGCTTAGGCCTGCGCCAGCCACTAAGCAAGGTTCTCCGCTATAGCAGAGCACCTTGCTTAGTGGCTGGTGCAGGACTAAGCCCACTCATGCAACTGACCCAAGGTAAACGTAGTATTTGCAGACACGGACTACATATATTAAATAAAGTTGTGCTTCAATCAAATGTGACTGACCATTCTCTTGCTGTACAGTTGTAGTGCTAGTTTACTTGCGACTAACCATGCAGCTACACGATCACAGATGGTAAACATTAACCCTTTTAGCCCCGGGACCCTGCAGTAGGAGATTGATTGATCATGATAATTCAAGGGTAGTGCCAGATGAGCTTGGCGCCTCCTTGAATTATCATGATCAATCAATCTCCCACAACAGATACATGGTCGAGGCAACACCTCCAAAATTTGAGAAATGGGACCTTGGGTCTAAAAGGGTTAACCAGAAACAAAGTAGATGTTCACCCAAGTTTAAAAAAACCGAATACCTACCCAGAGAGCAAAGGTCATGGGGCCGAGCAAAAGATCATCTGGTCAATGCTGAAAGTAGTTGGCCCAAGCACAACAATGCACGGGCTGACATCCGCCGAATGGCGTTTATCTTAAGGCTTTTCGTAACCAGATACTTGTGAATACTAACTATAAAACTTAAAAGGAAGTCTGTAGATTGTTAATTTGTATTAATTTCAACCCTTTGGCTGTCATGGGTTTTTGTCACAACTATTCCTGCAGGAGTCATCACGACAAAAACCACTTCTGACAGCCTGTCGGTAGCAGTTTTTGTCATGATGATTCCTGTCGGTAGGGGAAAAAAAATGACAAAAAGCGCTACTGACAGACAAAGGGTTAATGATTGACACGTTATTATTCTGACTTTGCTATGCATCACGTGAATGACGTGAAGAGTCAAAACCTGTGCACTTTGCACTGATAATAAATAATTTATATTATGTGCCTGAATTATATGTTTGTGCTTACCGGTACCTGTCAAATAAAATTTTATCATGAATCAGTCATGATATATAACATTCAGTCTAACCCTTTGGCTGTCAGTAGTGGTTTTTGTCCTGATGATTCCTGCAACTCATCACATCAAAAAAACGCTGACAGGCAAAGGGTTAAGAACATGTGTGTTTGTTTGTGTGTGTGTACCATGTGAGTGTGTGTGCATATTTCCTGCATAGGAATTTGGTCTTTTGCTCAGTCATAGAAATTTGAAAAAGACCACCACTATCTGTTTATTGTCAATGCATAAATTCTGTATCCATCAGTGTGCTGGCAGTGTAGGCATGAGCAAAAGCCGACGTTGGCTGTAGCTGACCTGTACAGATCTATGTGCAGGCCAACTGCAGCGACATCAGCCTGATGACCCTTTGCTCTTACTGTACCATGCCTGGCACTCATCCCTGAGTGCATTTGTACTTGTATTTGAACAATTTGCATAGTGTTTTGGCGCGCTGATTCCTGCCCTTTTACATAAACAATCCAGACCAAAAAGATGACTACCAAGCATGTAAAATGCAAAGAAGTACCCAACGGAGAAAGAAACACGCTTAGAAAAGATGGGTACAACACAATTTATTTGTGCTGTACCCGTCTTTTCTAAGCGTGTTTCTTTCTCCGTTGGGTACTTCTTTGCCCTTTTACATGTCAGTAGCAGTTTTTGTCACTGTGATTCTTACAGGAATCATCATGACAAAAATCGCTACCGACGCGCAAAGGTTAATATGAAAACAGCATCCAACACAACATCAGTAAAACGTCGACTTTAGTAGCCCTCTTGTTACCATATGACTAGATGTATTTTGTGTAAACAGATACCCCAAGTAGTTTCACGGGCTGTGACTGTGCTTTCAGCGACAGTGGATTACTTTTTATTATTTTTTTTTCATGTCACCAGTGCATGTGCTTGTAAGATGTGAGAATATCACTAAGGCAATGGGCATGCTGATGTAATAAATCAGGATCGTGTTTTATTTTATTTTCGGGGTAGGTGTCTGGGTGTACCAGGATTTGGTGAACATGATATGTCATGTATGTGTGTTGTGCTGTCAAGCGTGTGTGCAAAAGATGCACATTTTTGTCTGTGTATACACATCTGATCATAGATTGTTTGTCTGACAATCTGTTATTTGAGAAAAGCTGCAGCAAAACATTTCAGAATGCGGGGGTTCATGGGGATCTGTGCCTCTTGCACATAGCTTTAACTCACTATGGAGATAAGTGGTTTTGATTTATGCAGTAGTTAGAGGGCCTGCCGATCCCAAAGATTGTGCAGTGTGTGTTGTGTACATTGTTGGACACTTGTGGCAAACTTGGTGGCTGGATGATTTGATTTGATCGCATGTTTGAGTACGCATCCACCTTTACCCTTTTGGTAGTCGGTAGCATTTTGGTCGAGGTGTTTCCTGCAGGAATCATCTCCACAACAAACAAAAAAAATGCTACGGACACCCAAAGGGTTAAAAATGAAACCTTAACATGTGCTGTTTATGCAGTTTGTACAGACGAAAAGGGTATACAATAGTGGAGCCTAACCTACATTGCCACTGCAGTGTGCATGCATGCATGCATATACATGTGCAGAAATTTAGGTGGTGACATTCACCCTTGCATGACATGCTGCAATAGGAGAGGAAGTAGCCATGATAATGTTAGGGGTAGTGCCAAAATAGCTTTGTGCCCGAAGGCGCCAAGCTGTTCTGATGCCACCCCGAACTCTCTCATTGTCGATTTCCCCCCCCCCCCCCCCCCCACCCCCCTCCCCGAACTGGTATGTAGTCTTTAAAGGACATTATATAAAGTTGCGTGTCATTATTGGCTTTAGTGCTTAACCCGTTCAGTGCCGAGAATGCCTAACACAACCTAACTGCAAGGGGTATAGATCCTCACGAGCCCCCGCAACTGAGGATCTATGCCTCTTGCTGACACCACCTTGAATCCATGTTGTTAGGACGTGTTGGTCTTGAATTAACAAAGATTGCAGAAACACACGGTCCGCGTTAACTGGCACTGAAAGGGTTATTGTATTATGAGAGTAAGAATATGTGCGTTTCTTGATTTCTGTGTGGTGCTCTGCAGAATCATGCACGGTTGGTTTATGTTTTTTTTCATGGGCTTTTCGCGTGTTGTTGCTGTGACTGCAAGCTTCAGTGTGCGGAGACCCGCTACACTTTTGATTGTGAACGCTAGAACAGCTTTTGACAGAAGTGTGACAAACTTAGCTACGCAGCACTGATATCAAAACTTCTGCTTTTAATGTGTAGCCAAAGGGTAGAGATGACATCGCCGTTTTCAGCACCTCATTGTTTACACCATGGACTTTGTATTAAATAAAACTGTGCTCTCGGATCAGCTTTTGCTTTGGAGTAGTGCTTCTTAACCCCAAGGCAGCATTTCCCAAATTTGGAGGTGTCACCCAAGGACTGTGTACCAGTTTCAGGAGATGGACTGACCATGATAATTCAAGGGTAGTGCCAGATTAGCTTGGCGCCTTCAGGCGCCAAGCTAATCTGGCACTACCCTTGAATTAACATAATAAATCCATCTCCTGCTGTAGTGCGTCAGGGTTAAATATTTTAAATATGAAAGTTGGTAAAATGTTCTCAAAATGTGATGCAGCCTGCACAATAACTGGTCATCATAATTCACTAATGTCAGCATCAGTCAGACATCCATAGAACATCCTTGCAAATTTTTCATTGCTGGTTGAAATATTTTTTTTTGTAATGATGCATTTGGTTTTATTTGAAAGATACGCTACTTGGCTATGTGTGTACAGGAAAGTATTTGTTGAAAACATAGCATTTTGTGAGAAATTTGCAAAATATACGTGTAGCTCAGATCAGGCAAAAGTCGCCTACTTCATGTTCATGTTGATCACAATTTCATGGATATGTTGTGAATTTGAAAAGAATTCAGGTGCAGTGGGTTATCTTTTAAATTTAAATAGTTAAAAGTGTGATTGGTATTCCACACAGTGCTTGTGTGGTCAAGGGCAATTGTATACCGCACCATGATGAATTTTACCCACAGAACAGTGTGTTACGTTGTGCGTGTGAGTGTGCTTTTAGCTAGTTTAGGTCTGTGTAGGTCTAGCTAGCTTTTATAACCCCCAGACGAGGCCTCAGACATTTGGTGGTGGTGGGGGGGGGGGGGGGGGGGGTGCTCTAGGACTATGAAGCTGGTGGTTTTATTGTTTTATTCAGTTTTGTTTGTGGGTTCTTTCCAGGTTATGATTGCTCTTTGGTGTTAATGATAATGATGAATTAACCTATTCAGTGCCGAGAGAATCTGAACATCATCCAACTGCAAGAGGCATAGATCCTCATGAGGGTCTCTGCCTCTTGATGACACCACTTTGTATCCATGTTCCTGGAGCAGCTGGATTTTTTGGGTGTCGATTTAACGAAAACCTTTGAAACACAATCTGCGTAAACCAGCACTGAACAGGTTAACCCTTATCATACTGAGGCTAAAAGCTTCACATTTGTACACTGCCATATGCAAGCTACATTATAGTACTTACAGATAAGGATATAGAGCAATGGCTTTAGTTCAAGGGTGGTGCCAGAATAGCTTGGCGCCTAGAGGCGCCAAGCTATTCTGGCACTACCCTTGAACTATTTTAGTCAAACGTATTTCACACACTGGTGTATTCCGAATGATAAGGGTTAAGTGTACTTGTAGGTCGCATGTACATATCATAGACTCTTGCTGTTTGTATGAGAGTGACTAAAGCACCAGTGCAAGTTGCCACTAGACTGTATGTCCCTTGTGTATGTTAGCTGGTCTGTGATATGGGACCTTACCGCTGAAAGAGTTAACCCTTTGGCTGTCGGTTGTGCATTTTGTCGAGGTGATTCCTGCAGGAATCACCTCAACAAAATGCGTGACCCGACAGCCGAAGGCTTAAGCTTCTTTACTGCCAATTTGACATCTGAGCGAATCCGTAGTATCTGCCATGTTCACTTTTTGTGTGTGTGAACGCCTATGCGAAAGCCAAGTTCGCATTTAGTCTAAATTTAGAAGTGCCCCTCTTCACAGCTGTCTAGCACATGACGCTGAGCTTAGTTCCTCCTGCACATAATTGTAACATTGCAAATACGTTTGATTTTTGGGTTAGTTAATTTGTTGGTGATTTTTTTTCATTTGTCTCATTCGAGACGTGCCGCCTCTGGATACGCGGCTTACGCCATGTATCCGGAGGTATCACGCCTCGAATGTGTTAAACAAGATATTCATGAATAGAACTCATGGTGTTTCTGATTGGTTTATGTTTGGTGTATTGTACTTGGATAATGTTTGTTGATACTGTTGCTATTTCTGTATAAGTATAAATAAATAAATTTGAATTTTGGCAGGTTTGTCTGTTTTTCCTCGCTTTCTTAGCAGTACGTGTTTTTGTTGATGAAAACAGAAAAACAGGGTAAAATTCATGTTTCAAAATCAGATGCCTGCAAACGAACTAAAAATGACAACCACCTAAAAAGCACAACCATTTCACGTTTAACCCATTTAGCCCTGGACCCTGCAACAGGAGATGGATTGATCATGATAACTCAAGGGTAGTGCCAGATGAGCTTGGCGCCTGAAGGCGCCAAGCTGATCTGGTACTACCCATGAATTATCATGATATATCCACCTTGTTCAACTAGTACATAGTCGTTAGGCAACACCTTAAAAATTGGAGAAATGGCACCTTGGGGCTAGAAGGGTTAATGTGTAGTTTTACAAACATACTTCCCAAAATGAGTGTTTGAGAGATATTTTTCTTCACTTGCTGCTATCAACCTGAAAAATGTGTGGCACTGACACTGACCTCTGCTAGCTCTTAGACCAAGGGCATACTCTGTTTTAGATCCAAACAAGATGGATAACTCATAACCCTTCTATATGAGAACTGTCCTCACTGTCAAGGGTCTCAACATGTTGGCTTTGACCTGATTCTGATGTTGAAATATCTCCTATGGAAAAAGTCTGGCAGATCTGCCAATGCTTATGTGAGTTCTATAAGGGACGCAGGACATACGTATCATTGGTTTGTCAAACGTCATTTGTCATGACTTTTTAAAATTTTTTGTTTTTAATTTTAGATTTTACCTGAATTTTTTTTTAAGACTTGAGAAAAAAGGCGACAAAACTAGAATTTCATGGTACAATTTCATTCTTGCTATAATTTGTGTAAAATTATGTTGACTAAGCTTAGCTACATCATATACTAGGTACACCTGCATGCTCTTCTGTAACCGCGTTGATGTGTGTGTGCGCGTGCGTGCGTGTGTGTGAGAGAGAGAGAGAATTATGTCGCATCTAGAGTATTGCGTCAATGTCTGCATGGTGACGGAGTTGCTTGACTTTCTCCATAAGTCAATTTTTTTTTTTACAGTTTTATTTTTTTCTGCAAAGAATTAATTTTCACTGAAGAAGTTAAAAGGGCACAAAGCTGGCCAACGAACACATCCAATGTTTTCTCCAAACTAGCTAATCCCAAATTTCAAGTAAATATGTTTTTTTATGTCTTCAATGAGACATCCAAATAAAATATGCTCAGAGGCTGTCTTAGCCACCCCTTGAATAAAGTATTTCACCTAGTTTCAAGCTTGTACATACAGAAATATCTTAGATCCTCGTGTTTACATACATGTATACATGCACACACACATATGTGGCACTTCACGCCAAATGTAAGTTCAGAAGCGAGGTTAGTGTAACTAGACATGACGTAACTTTTATCTCGTTACTCCAGTTGTCAGAGGTTTAAGCCTGTCTGCCTTTGACATCATAGACATGCTATTGAATTTGCCCCACCGTGACCCATCCTAAAAAAGTCCCCTCTACAAGGGACTTTAAAAAAAACGAACAACAGAGGCCACATTTGGAGTTAGACTTCTGTAGAAAGTGGCTGGCACTGAGAGTGACTCGGCTGGTGAGTGACTGGCAGTGGAAGATATATGGCGAAACATCACAGACCCGCACACTTCATGAATATGGTTGTACAATTTAGTCTCTCTGATCTACCCCCCTTCTATTCATTTGTCAAATGCTAGTACATGTATGTGAATGTTTCAGAAAAGCGAGATTTTCATTGTATAAAAATGAAAATATAAATTTTCTCAAAAACAGACAAACTTGCTTTTGCTGAATGACAGCAGATCTGCAGAAAACACAGTCGCATGAAACCATGTGGTCGCACATACTCAAAACAATGTAGGCATCTCACTGACCAAGGTCAGCTGTACAGCTGTACCATGATTTTGAGGGCGTTATTTCTGGTTAACCCATTTAACCCCACATCTGCATTTCCCAAATCTTGGAGGTGCCACCTAAAAACTGTACCAGTTGCAGGATATGGATCGACAGTGATAACTCAAGGGTAGGGCCAGATTAGCTTGGCACCCCACATTTGGTGATAGTGTCGACTCTGTGTGTTTGTATTTTTAACCCATTACATCCTTAGGCTCATTGGGTCAAACCTGCTTTTTGTCCTATGAAAGCTACATTACAGATTAGGAGATAGATCAACTGTTTTAGTTAAAGGGTGGTGTCAGAATAGCTTGGTGCCTGAAGGCGCCAAGCTATTCTGGCACCACCCTTAAACTATCAGTCAAATTTATTTCAAGCAAATGGTGTTTTAGGATGAAAAGGGTTAAAAGTTGTTACAGCAACACAAAAATAAAACATGCACACAAACACAGCAAGTAAGCACTGGGTCTTTTTATTATCTCTCCTAGAGTGCACTTTCACAACAAAACAGATTCAAGTCGCTTGAAATTTAGCACAAATGTTATTTTATGTACATATAGTAACAGTGACAGTTATGCTTTGGCTCACAGCTGAGCTCTGCTTACACTTCAGTACTGAAACCTACAATGTGTCCAACATTTCACATCACTTGCAGCAAAGTCCCATTTCTGATAAACAAAAAAACTAATAATGCTCCACACTTTAATGATTTATTTCAAAGCAACTATAATTACTGATTAATGTCAAGCAGGTAGTGGTTTCCAAAAGCATATAAATCAAAGCTTACTGTTAATTGCTTAACTCTTCAACTCCTAGAACTAAATGACTTCCATTCTACAGAATGGAAGTCATTTAGTTCGGGGAGTTTAAAGCATAGTAATAAACTGTACAGCACTGTACAAACTTGCTTATATTTGTAGTAAAGCATTTCTTGTCCACAAGGTAATAATTCAATAAGCCCTTATTGTACAAGTACAACTGAATTGAAAGTCATGGCTACGGCAGAAGCAATTTGAAGCATAACCTAACCCCTCCTCTGCTACTGGCCGCATATTTGGTTTATGAAATCTCTGTTCACTCAACAACCAAAAGCCACAACCATCTAAGGAAAATGGGTACAAACTGGTCTCAGCAAGAGGCCCAGATCCTCATAAGCCCCCACAACTGCTGGGGCTCATAAGAATCCACACCTCTTGCAGTTGGGTTGCGTTCACTTTTTATCAGCTGTGAAGAGATTAGGACAGACCCTTGCAAAAAACTCAAAGTTCCGGGTAGCTGGCGGATGGTGCAACCTTGAAAAGCTCACACCCCCAGAGTACTTTCAGTCTATGCAAGGTAACTTTCTGTTTGTAAAACACTGCCAAAACAGGGAACATCTTCATGCCAGGTAAAAGCAGCACATCCCTGTTCACAAAAACACTGCCATCACTTTGTCAAAAAAAAAAGTCTAAACTTTACTTTGATAAAATCTGGATGTGGTAACGTTGTGTGGCATAAAAATAAAAGCAAAAGCAGTGAAAGTCAGTATCTGTACAAAGGTACTTTAGTCCCTCTCTCTGTCACACATACATACACACGCACACACACAAACATGCAGCACAACTGCAAACCACCCAAAGTAAAAAATAAAAAAAAATATGGGAAAAGATACACTACAATGTTCACTCAATAAATTCAAGACAGCTATGGGGTACAAAACAAAATTTCAGTCTTTTTTTTTTTCATCACATGGATATATAATGATCCTCAAATCACATCTGTATGAGACTGGATGCTTCCCGATTTCGGACTGAACATGATAGAAAAGCATTACCAACTCAAAATCTTGAGCATCACATCCAGAAATGTTTTCCTAACGCACTACAGCAGGAGATGGGTTGATCATGATAATTCAAGGGTAGTGCCAGATTAGCTTGGCAGCCAACAGGCGCCAAGCTAATCTGGCACTACCCTTGAATTATCATGGTCAATCCATCTCCTGCAGTAGGTGCAGTCATTAGATGACGCCTCCAAAGTTTGGGAAATATGTGCGCCGGGCTGAATGGAATAAGTGAGTAACCCCTTCATTGCCAATGGACACACTGTGTTCTGAAAATCGTTCTTACATCAACGTCAAAGATCCTCAGCCGCCCAAGGTACATGGGCACAAAATGGTCAAAGATCCTCAGCCGCCCAAGGTACATGGGCACAAAATGGTCAAAGATCCTCAGCCGCCCAAGGTACATGGGCACAAAATGGTCAAAGATCCTCAGCCGCCCAAGGTACATGGGCACAAAATGGTCAAAGATCCTCAGCCGCCCAAGGTATATGGGCACAAAATGGTTTCAGCCAAAGGCATAGATCCTCATGAGCCCCCACAACTGCAGGGGGGGGGGGGGGTTAATACCTCTTGCAGTTTGGTAGAGTTCAGTTGTTTTTTTCTCTCAGCAGTGAAGGGGTTACGACAATTTTTTTCATTCAACAACGAAAAGCCAAAACCATCCAAGAAAAATGGATACAAAACTGGTCTCAACAAGAGGCATACATCCTCATGAGCCCCCCGCAGTCGCAGAGGCTCATGAGGATGTATAGCTCTTGCAGTTGGATAATGTTAACTTTTTCCTTGGCAATGAAGGGGTTATGCATGTCCTTGACAACTAGCAAATATGACTTCGTAAGTGTGAATTTTGCAAGTACAGTGTAGATAACATCAGTTTCAAATCATATTTCTGCCTCAAAATCAAACATAACTTACTGGATATTGTCTTACAGCCGAAAATTTTCAACAAAGTTGCAAAAACCGAAACATATGGCCAAAGATGTTTTTCTTATCAAAGACTTCAGCTCTGGAACAGCCTTCCCCCAAGAAATCCACTTCTCACAATCTTCAGAGTCCTCCTAAACGTCTCTGAAAACGCACTTATTTCGCTCTATTTTCAATTAGCTGCTTATTAATGTTCCATTCACCTGCTGTGTGTGTGTGTGTGTGTGTGTGTGTGTGTGTGTGTATGTGTGCGTGCTGCAAAATTGGTGTCCTGTAATATTGTACCGGTTTCAGGCCACTTTATAATTTCAAATACAAGCGATCAAAATTTCCGAAATCTCAGTAGTTGAACTGTCCCTTCGCACCACGTGAATGTCCTGTGTTGGTCTTCAGAGTGAATGCGTGTGTGTCACGTGAGCGTGCGTGTTGGGTGCAGTTCGCGGCGTTTTGAGCCAATTCGCAGAATTGGGAAAAGGCGCCTATATAATAACCGGTATTATTATTATTATATTGCTTTTAAGTGCTGTAATTTTGTTAATTTATGAAACCTTTTAGTTGGACGTTATGCTTGTCACGTGTAAAGCACTTAGAGCTTAGCCGAGATTAGGCACTATATTAAGTTTTCATTATTGTTATTATCATTATTATTATTAATATTATTATTTCTAACTCTTTGCATGTCGGTAGTGGGTTTTGTCGTGATGGGTTAATATTCTGAGTTCGCAATTGCAGTCCTATCGTACAAATCATATCCTTTCTTCAGAAAGCATGCTCTCTATGTTGGAATGGTGGATGGTGTCTTACGCATCGATGCGCATCATCACATCAAACTCCCACATGTATTCACATTGCGTGAACCTGTGAAGGTGTACGTACATGAAAGTAAATTGTTATGTACAATGAAAACAATGCTTGCCTTAGTTATACAATGTGTTCTGTACATCACCACAGTCATGGACACAAGTGCATTAGTACTTGCATGCTGACGAGCAAAAGAAATGCAACATTTTTGGAATAATGGGAAACACTATAGTCTTTCCCATGATTCCAAATATGCCGCATTTAGTGTTTCTTCTAATTCCAAAAATGTCGCATTTCTTTTGCTCATCAGTATACACACATCAAACTAAAACAACACATACATACAATGTTATATGCAACAACAAAAATCATTGGGCACCAAACCATCAGTCAGGTTGCAGTAAAGGGTTGGAAGGTGTGTGTGTTTGTGCAGGAAGGGGGGGGGGGGGGGTGTTGGGGGGGGGGGGGAAGGTGGGATTGGTGGAGTCATACAATCTAGTTATGCAAACAGTATTAACGAAAGACACAATTCAGAGCTTAGTTAAAACGGTGGATACATAACAAAATAGAAAATGTGTGTCACCGCATGTACTGACGAATGTAACCGATTGTGTACTCGTCAATCTGCAAGCGCTTTGGAGATGTACATTTTACAGGGTGCAGTGTCATAAAAGCTACTTTTTTCTTGGAAAGGTTACAAAGTAAAGTAGGTTATAGCACTGTCAGAGGAGAGAAATGTGCATGATCGACCAGTGATCATAGATCTACTGTGGCCAAAGCACAAAAAAAAAAAAGAGATAGGAAAGAGAGGGGGCGCTAAGAAAGTGACTGAAAGCAATGCATATGGAAGCCCCCCCCCCCCCCCCCCCCCCCCCCCCCCCCGAAGGGGGGCGTATCACATATCGACTGTTCCAGCCACTCAGTGCATGGAAATTTAAATCTAGGTCCCCCAAAGGGGGTCCAGATATTTAGCCGGTGTGGACAGCTGTTTCGGTCTTGGCGACCTCTTCAGCACACCATCGGCAATACTGGTGGAGGCAGGAAATTCTGCCTACCTGCAATGACAACCACATTTTACTGTGGTGTCTGCAGGGGCATACATTCCATGCCACCACCTAGAGTTAAATTTCCATGCACCCTAAAAGAGAACCTACCAAAAGGGGGGAAGGGGTCGCAGTCGATATTGTAGTAATAAATGAAAAGAATAAATAAATTTATTGTTGTATAATGTAATTAACCCTTTTGCTGTCGGTAGCAGTTTTTGTCGCAATGATTCCCACGTTAAACCCCTTGTACATACATCCACCAGTACTGTTGACCTACTGGTGGCTGCATGTAGATGGGGGTTAATTAGTAGCTCTTTATTTAACCACTTCACTGCCAATTATATCATTAAAAGCACTGCAAATTAAAAACTGAATAATCCCATATCAATCCAAGGAGCACGGATTTGACTCGGGTCAGCAAGAGGCAAAAAACCTGAGGAGCTTCTTTGCCTCTTGTGTTAACATTTCAATGGCAATCAAGGGGTTAAACTGGACCTCATCAGCATCTGTACTGTCTGCCCCTGGATGACATCAGCCGTCAGAATGACACATTATTGCAACAGTGAGGTCCCGCAGCATCTGATTATAAAAAGCCACGATATTTGACGTAATGCAATAAGCGCAATAAATTTTTTCAGTTATTCCTATATGCATATACCTCACGTCTCGAACACTGACTTCATCAGCCACAGACCTGTGTGCAGTATGTATCCAATGAAAGAACAGAAACAAGCATGTCTATGATTTTAGACCAAGCTATTTTGGCACTACCCTTGAACTATCAAAGTGAAATTTATTTCATGCTACAGTATCAGTATTAACCCTTTTAGCCCCAAGGTCCCATTTCTCCAATTTTGGAGGTGTTGCCCAGTTGCAGGAGATGGCTTGACCATGATAATTCAAGGGTAGTGCCAGATTAGCTTGGTGCCTGAAGGGATGTAGGGATCCGGGGCTAAAAGGGTTAACCCATTGCATCCACTTATTTTAGCAATCCAGGCCCACGATGGAGCAGACTGCTTTGCTGCTGTAACTGGAGATATAGAGTGTCCAATTTAATGGCCATGCCCATCAAATAAATTTTACACTTGAGACAAATAAAATGTTAAAGAATCTCATTTGCAAAACTGCAAAAACAATCTAGTAGAACAGTGTGGCAAAAATATCCACAGTACCTGAGTATTTCCTATTGTACAAACACTGAATTTCCTTGTTACTCGAGACAGCTTCAACCTTAAACTGTAGGAAATCATTATTTTGACTGTCACATCCAAAGAAGTACCCAACGGAGAAAGAAACACGCTTAGAAAAGACAGGTACAACACAATTTATTAATATTTCGGGTAAATACCCTTTGTCAAAATAGACAAACAAACAAACAGAGAGATTAGCCGCTACTTATCTTCATTGGCAAAAGGAATGTGGCAACTGAAGGAGCTGACGTAAAATAAAAGGAAGAACAAAAGTGCGGAAAAAGTAAAAATGACATCAACGAAAAATCGTAAGAGAGAGACTCGGAAAGAACCTGAACACGAGAGACAAGAGTGTGTGCAAGCACGTGCAGGAGCGAGCGAAAGAAAAGGCGTGTAGATGAGGCCAGAGAAAGAGAGAGAGAGACGGAGAGAGAGAACGAACGGGGAGTACCCTTGGGCACGAAGTAGGCTGAGTATCTAATACACAAAGCCTGCTAAACACCAACCCGAAGGCAAACTATCACCTTCAAGTTGAGGACTACCTTGGGGAAAAACGGGAGGACCCCAGGAAAAAAAAATTTTTGGCAGTCACCTTTTTGGTCTGGATTGATTTGTCACATCCAAACAGGTGAGGCACGAAAATAGTAGACAAAAAACGCTGACAAAAATCAAAGTTTGCCTTTATAATTTTAAATGATACGAACTGATAATTTTACATCTACAGATGAAAAAAAAGACAGGGACCTGTATCACAAAAATACTCTCCTTACGTACATTCATTTAAAATAGAAATACAGTAGAGTGAAAGCCATTTATTAGCCACAATGTGCCAAGTGAATATTTGACAGGCTTAAGTGAGGATTGAAATTTGTCCCTCCCAATGACGAGAGCATGAAAAAAAAAAATCAGTCACAGGTGCTGTACATTCTGTTGCATACTTTTTGCTATAGTCGGGATAAATACACGGTACCAATCACAAAACTTGTTGTGAACACCTACAGATGGCTTACATAAGTGCACAGAGACAAGGGGGTGTGTGTGTGTGGGAGGGGGGGGGGGGCCTCATGTCATCACAGAACCTTCTGCAAATCACAATGTTACCCAGAATACGTGCAGGGTTTATTTTTTCTAAAAATAGGCTGTGGGCCAATTGGCCCACTCAGTCAAAATTCAACGGGCCAATTCAATGAGCAGAGGGTCAATCATTCATTGCCAAGGTGATCTAACAGGGAGACAATCCTTCTTTCAAAGTAAAAGTTTTCTGAGATTAGGTTGGCTGATAGAACGATGGTTCTCACTGGTCAAATAGTTAATGAGTGAACCAATTGCAGGCTAGAATCTATGTTGAGCAGCGTGATGACCCCTGACACATTCCTACAGCGATCACAGTGAACGGCAATGATAGAATAGTCAGGGTACCTTTTTCAGTTTAAGTCTAAGCCAGTTGTGGTTAGCTGATTTGTCATAAAAACGATGCACACCAGAAAAACAATGGGCCAACATGAGACTCGATGCGTCAATTGACGCGAGGCGCATTTAAAAAATGAACCCTGCATGTGCATGCCATGTTCTGGTGCAAAACCAACATCTGAATATTCTGTTTGGAAACCTTTTTTGTCTCCAAATTTTGTCCATCCAGATGACATCCTTTCTGTGCCGTCATTGTCAAAATGTATCCATCCAATACTGAAATATTTCAGTTACTTGCAAGCCTGTTGCAACAGCAAGCCGCTAGCATAGTAAGTGGCTTCCACAGTAGCGCGTTCCTTGGTGAGTTCAGTGCAGAGCATAACGATTGCACGGGCGACAGTGAAAAAAAATGAATGTCTGAAAACGGTCCACAGACTAACTATATCCTGTAACCCATGACCAGCAAGAGACATAAATTCTCATGAGCCCCTGCGTCTGCAGGGGCTCATGAGAATTTATGTCTCTTGCAAATGGAACAGGATGTCTGGAGCAAATGGCTGAAATTCATATTTCTGGGATTTAAAAAAGCTGAATCAGCTTCCAGGACTGAAGACTGTTGCCCATCTGATTATGATAAGTTGTAAACCACTTGCTAAGAACTATATGGGTTAGGCATTGTGGCCTTACACGGAGTAAGAAAATATTAAGCGGATGGCCTAACAAGTGTCTCCCACTGCCATGTAATCACAGTGAGAGAGGCTCTTTTGTGTTCAGCATGACATTAACCCTTTGGCTGTTGGTAGTGCTTTTGGATCAAGGCGATTCCTGTAGCAATCACCTCGACAATAAGCGCCACTGACAGCCGAAGGGCTACCAGTCAGTAACAGTATACACAAGGGTAAATGCTGCACTACCGCAAGTTATCACCAGTACATTTGTGGGGGGAGACACCGGAAGATTATGCACTTCAGACTTTCACGCTATACGCACCATTCACGATCGACGAGCACACACCATTCATTGCAACAATCCCCAACATTAACACATTCTCTATCTAACAAAATCACTATAGGTTTCATTCTCTTTCTCACTATCCCTCCTAACCCTTTGGGTGCCGGTAGTTAGTCACGATGATTCCTGCAGGAATCACCAGGACTAAAACCGCTACTGACACCCAAAAGGGTTAAGTCTCATTCTGTGCTTTCAATCACTAGTGTTCAGATGCTCATTTGGCCCCTTACATCAGCAACTGCACAGATTATTAACTCTTAAACTCCCAGAACTAAATAACTTCCATTCTATAGAATGGAAGTCATTTAGTTCTGAGAGTTTAAGAGTTAAGAACTCATGCAGGCTGCAGCGGCTTGTGAAAATTCATGTCTCACGCTCACCTAACTTGATCTTTATCAATTGCTTTTTCAGTCGTGAACGTTTACAGCATTCATAGTCCACCTTTTTTTTATAGACCATACTCCCTCTGTCAGCAACCTCAGTCTCACTAACCCTTGGGCTGGCAGTAAAACCTTTCCTCAAGGTGATTCCTGTAGGAATCACCTTGACAAAAAGTGCACTGTTGGCCAATGGGTTAAGCACAGGCACACAGTCGCTATGCACACATGCACACACTGATTACTTCCCTCAATCTGCTAGTGCTACACATCATGTGTAGCAGAATGTGGAGTAGCCAGTGTAATACACACACAGAGTGGCACACAAAACACACACACTGCACCCAGCTGCCAGTGCTAAGGTGTGTAGGGAGGCGGTGGAGGAAGACTGGCCATGGGGGACAGGTCATGGCCGTGGAAGGTGGGAGGGGGGATGCCGAGCAAATGCTCAGTGTCATCATTAAACTGTTCGTCTAGAATGGCCACGGCGCGGGCTGATGGCTGCTGCTCTGCATCCAGGAATGGGTATCGACGCAGACAGCTGCAAGCGACAGCCACAACTGAGGTGACGCCCGCAGCTGTGATGAGATAGAAGCTGACGTCGAAGGACACCTGTGGCGTGTACTCGGCACTCTCAGGCATGGCCTCTTGCTGCAGGGACACAATCACCACTGTCACCCAATACAGGAACAGTGTGTTCACCACACACATCAGCACTGCACAAACACAATAATACCTTCAACCCATATCATTCGGAATACCCCAGTGTCTGAAATAAGTGTGACTAAAATAGTTCAAGGGTGGTGCTAGAATAGCTTGGCACCTCTAGGCGCCAAGCTATTCTGGCACCAGCCTTGAACTAAAGCCATTGGTCTATATCCTTATCTGTAAGTACTGCAATGTAACTTGCATATGGCAGCTTACAAATGTGAAGCTTTTAGCCTCAGTATGATATGGGTTAATCATACGACTTCTGCTAAACCTTTGGCTGTCGGCAGCGGTTTATGTTACAATGATTCCTGCAGAAGTCATTGTGACAAAACTGCTACTGAAAGCCACTTCAAAAATGGTGTGATGCACACAATTGTGAGTTGGTAATGCTTTTCTATTATTCCAGCGCCTCCCTACACATGGGCGGTCTGTGGCGCAGTGGTAAAGGCGCCTGCCACCAATGCTAAAGATGCAGGATTCAATACCGAGTTCCGGCATTGGACTTTTCTCCTCTAGTAGTGTCACCAATAATTCGGGCAGATCATCGGGGGTTCTTTCTCCGGGTACTCTGGCTCTCCTCACCCTCCACTTTGGTACAGGTTTCAGGCCACTTTATAAATTTCAAATACAAGCAATCAAAATTTCTGAAACCTCAGTAGCTGAGCTGACCCTTTGCACCACGTGAATGTCCTGTGTCTGTCTTGTACTGTTTGTCTTCAGAGTGAATGCATGTGTGTCATGTGAGCGTGCGTGTTGGGTTCAGTTCGCGGCACTTCTAGCCGATTCACAGATTGGGTAAAGTGCCTGTATAATAACCGGTATTATTATTATGCTCAATATGAAATTGGGAAGTATCTAGTCTCATACAGAGATATGGTGTGATTTTGATGATCATATATCAATGTGGTGAAAAACAAGATTGAAATTTTATTTTGTACATCATAGCTGTTTGAATTTATTGCATGTACATTGTAGTGTATCTTTTCCCATTGTTGCTTGTACTTTGCGTGGGTTGTAGATGTGCTGTGCTCTGTGTGTGTCTGTGACAGAGACAGAAAGAGAGAGACTAAAGCACCTTATTGTAGTTTGTACAGATACTGAAAATTAGTATGCACAGATATCTCTTATCATCAGCTACATTTGTAATTTTGAGTTAAAAGTATGCAAAATGCTGATGGAAACAAAAATTATTTTACCAGGTATATCTGTACCATTAAGTTTAAGTCTAAAACAGAAAATAGCATTTTACTAAAAAAAAAAAAAAAATGTTCCCCTATTTTTATACCTCTGTGACCTTGACCTTTGAGAGGGGTCACTGAAGTTAGTATCTTTAGAAAGATCTTGCCAAAAATTATCCCTGGGCCAAGTTTGTAAACTGTGGCTTGAATAACCTCTGAGAAAATGACATGGTTAACACAGACCACTGACAATGAATGAACACCACTGTCACCCAGTAAACCATACCAGTGGCTATGTAAACAAGGAGATTAATGATAATAATATCAGTAATAATATTAACCCTTTGCGTGTTGGTAGTAGTTTTTGTCGTGATGATTCCGACAGAAATCATCACGACAAAAACCGCTACCAACACGCAAAGGGTTAGTTGTATTACAAATTAGGCTTTGCCAGTGGCTCTTGTTTTTTAAAATATTTTACTGTGTTGCTCGATGTATATTTATTTGTGTAGAGTAGCAGGACAGTTTGTAAGAGAGGCATTCGCATGCCTAAAACTTTATCCTGAATAAAAATTCATTTTTCTTTAAAAGGTATTTTTTCGAAAAATACTTACCGATGACATGACTACCAGGAGTGTCCACTCCTTGCTCAATTCTAGCCTAAGAACCCGTTGTGTAAACACAACCCGGGAGGCACTCGGGGAACCCCCAGAGGGACCGAGAGTTGTCTCCCGCTCCTACTCACCAGCCCTATTCACCTGTGAACTCCAGTCACGAAATTAGGCTCACCAGCGGCAAGCGGGGCAGGTGGGAGGGTCCTTCGAGTCATGTCATCGGTAAGTATTTTTCGAAAAAATACCTTTTAAAGAAAAATGAATTTGTTTCTTCAAAAACATTACCGATGACATGACTACCAGGAGAATGCCGAACAGGAGGAGGGTGCCGCACCCCCAGATGGTTTTCTCTAGGCTCATGGCCCCCTCCTCTCTTCCGACACTCTGCACTCCCTAATAGGTGCATACCTACGGCGCCTGTGGCGCCGGGAGGGAGTGTTGTGCCGCCGTGACGTCCCCCACCAAGGCGAGGTTGTCTCGCTGCCCTGCCAGATCCCGTAGATAGAAGCGGGCGAAAGTCGATTCTGATCGCCAGCCCACCGCCGCCACGATGTCCTTGACAGCGCAGTTCCTGTCGAAGGCTACGCTCGTGGCCATGGCCCGTACTTCGTGCGCCCGAATCTTTAGGCTCTTCGCTCCCTGAGGGGAGAGATCGACATATGCTGAGCGAATCACCCAGCGAAGCCAGGAAGAGACTGTCTGTGCCGTAATGTCGTTTCTTCCTGTTTTTAAAGGAAGGAAGAGGCGAGAGCGTCCCCTCCGGACGGCTCTGGTTCGTCGCAAGTACACTCTGAGGGCTCGTACAGGATCTTGTTGCCTGGTCTCACTGGGGAAGTCTTTCCCGCGTAACGGTCGTAAGGTGATAACCTGTGGCGCCGTCAGTGGAGACCTAGTCTTGGCAATGAAGGCAGGGTCGGTCACCAGTTGGACCGAGTGGTCAGCTCGAAATTGCAGGCATGTAGGCCGGACTGATAGAGCGTGTATCTCACTTACTCGTGCCGCGGTGGCAAGCGCCAGCAGGAAGCAGGTCTTCCGCGTCACATCCGCAAGCCTGGCCAACGGTAGTGGTTCGAAACGTGGTGAGTTTAGCCAGGTAAGAACCCATGGTAAATCCCAGCGGGGCAGAAGAGAGCGAGAGGCAGGCCTTTGTAGTCCGAAGTGTGACATAAGATCTGCCAGGTCCTTACACGCGCCGGGGTCCGCGCGGCCGAGGTGCCGGTAGGTGTCGGCAATCATCGAGAGATATCCCCGAATGGTAATAGGGGCCAGTCCTTGGTCTTCGAAGAGCCAGAGGAAGAAGTCCGCAAGTTGGGGGTTTGTCAGTTCGGTGGGGGAGAGACGACGGTCGCTGCACCAGGTACAGAGTACCCTCCATTTCCCCTCATAGATACGTCTAGTCGAGGGCTTGCGAGCTGTAGCGATCGCTTCCACTGCAGCACCCGAGAAACCTCTAGCTGAGAGGGCTTGCCGCACAACCTCCAGGCGTGTAGCAGTAAGCGTTCCGGACAGGGGTGGAACAGTGCCTGGCGTGGCTGCTTGAGCATAGTGCGGGGCGTGGGGAGCAGTAGCGGAGGGTGCGTGGCGAGGCTGATCAGGTCGGAGGACCAGGAACGAGTCCAAGCGAACGGGGCGACCAGGAGCAGGATCGCATTGGTTCCTCGCAGCTTTAGGAGGACTTTGGGGACAAGGACTGTCGGGGGAAAGGCGTACGCTATGAGTCCGTCCCAGGGAATGGATAAGGCGTCGACCGCCCAAGCCAGGGGATCCGGTACTGGGGAAACGAAGAGGGGAAGCTGGTGATTCCACCTCGTGGCGAACAGGTCCACCATCGGGGTCTCCCAGTGAGAGCAAATCATCCGGAAAATGTCCTGGCGTAGCGTCCATTCCGTGTGAATGAGCTGTCCTCGGCGAGAAAGGGAGTCCGCTAAGACGTTCAGGCGACCGGGAATATGGCGAGCGCTGAGAGTCAGATCGCGGTCCTCGCACCATCGCATCAATCGGAAGAGTAGCATGCATAGATCGGGTGAATGAGTTCCTCCCTGCTTCTGTATATACGCTACCACTGTCGAGTTGTCCGAAAGGACGAGAAGATGCTGGTGTCTGAGCTGCTCTTCCCAAACGATGATGGCCTGCCACACCGCTTGCAGTTCCAACCAGTTGCTGTGTTTGTCCGCGAACTCCGGAGGCCAGAGGCCGGACGTCGTGGTGAACTGAGGAAGCAGGTGGGCTCCCCAACCAGCCCGACTCGCGTCGACACACAGGGAGAGGTGCGGGGATGGGGAGGAAATGGGGACCCCCAGAGCCAACCAGGCTCTGTCGGTCCACCGTAAAAGGTGGGGGCGTACCAACGGGGACACGGGGACGTTCGTGGTCAAGTCGCCCGAGGAGGGACGCCAGAGCAGTAGGAGATGAAGTTGTAGCGGTCGGGAGTAGAGACGCCCGAGGGGGATAAGATCCGCCGCTGCGTTGATCAGGCCCAGAAGCTGAAGCCAGACCCTGGCGGGGGCTGCCTGTTGCTGATCTATCAACGCGGCGAGAGCGGACAACTTCACAATCCGTTTCTCTGGCAAAAGTACCCTGTTGCGGTCCGTGACAAACTCCATGCCTAAATGGATGAAGTGGCGCGCCGGAGTGAAGTCCGACTTCCCGGTGTTGACCAGGAAACCCAACCGGTAAAGCAGCTGTAAAAGAGCGTCCCTGTCCGCCGCCAGCGCGGTCTCCTCCTGATTTCTCAAAAGAAGGTCGTCGAGATAATTTGAGGTCGGACTTGACGACGACTGCCTCGCCTTGGCCACTACAGCATCCATGATGCGGGTGAAGGCCCAGGGGCTGAGGTTGAGACCGAACGGCAGGGCGCGAAACTGGTAAATCACTCCTTCGAACGCGAAGCGCAGGTACTTCCTGGCCGAAGCGTGCATGGGGACATGTAGGTAGGCGTCGGACAGGTCTAAGCTGACCGCGTAGTCCATGGGTTGCACCGCCGCACGAAGAGCCCTGGTCGTCTCCATCCGAAAGGAAGGGGCCGCGATGAAGGCGTTCAGCGCCGACAGATCTATGACTGGCCGCCACTTGCCGCCGGGTTTGGGGACCACAAACAGTCGGCTGTAAAAGGCGGGCGAGTCCGGACGCTGCACTATCTCTGTGGCCTCCTTTGAAAGGAGAGCCGCGACTTCTCCTCGCAGAGCGGCGGCCTTGAGGGCGTCGGACGGAACCTCTGTCCAAAGAGGAATGGAGCGCAAGGGCGGAGGAGAGTGGAACGAGATCCGTAATCCTCTGGTGACTACGTCCAAAACCCAGGGCTCGTCTCGAAACAGCGAGCGCCACTCCTCGCTGAATCGTGCTAGCCTCCCGCCGACTGGAGCCCCGACGACGGTTGGCGGGGGCGGAAAAGGGGACAAGTCAGGTGGCCCGCCCGCGCCCAGGGCGACGGGCGGGACGGGGCCAGGCGGGGGCAGGGGCGTTAGCTGGGCCAGGGCGACGGAAGGACGGGCGACGGCGCGGCGCAGCGCGTGGTGGGGCAGACGGGTCCGCGGTGACACGTTTCCGGGCCCGCAAGGAGCGCCCCAGGGCCGTGCGGGCGGGAGGAAAGCGCTGCTTGACAGTCTTGCGAGGCCAACGGTCGGAGTTGGAGTCCTTCACCGTCTGCCAAGTATCCCCGAAGAGCAGAGACCCTCCCAGAGAGGCCCGACGTAGCTGAGTACTCAGGTCGACCGGCATACCACTGCAAGCTTGTAGGACGGCGTCTCGTCGCATGAGGTCGCAGTTAGCCGCAGCCGCCATCGCGTTGACCGATGAGTGATAAGCAGCGCGGTTCCCAGCCTCCGCCATGAGTAGTAGGTCTCCCAGGAGGGGAGACAAAGCAGGTTGCCAAGCTTCCTCGAGACGTCGGATGAAAGCCTGAGTCAGCAAGTCCAAGAAACCGGAGCAGGCGAGCGTGTTCCGGACCAGCGACGCCGTCCTATCCAGTCCCCGTGGGAAGGACCGTTTCAACATAGAAGCCCCTCCGGCTTGCATCAGAGCGGCGGGATCCACTGGAGGAAGCGGGCAGAGGAACGACTGCGAATGGCCGGCGTACCAGTCCTGCTGAAAAGCGATGTCCAGAGCGGAAGGCCATCTCCCGTCCGCGAAGAAGTCCGAGTTCCGAGTCTCCGCATGCAGGTGAGACGAGAAGGCGTCCCGCAGATCCAAAAAACTAGCTGGCTGTGGGAGGGACTTGAACCTCTTAACCGTCCTATCCGCGTCCACGAAGGCGGAAATCTTCCTCTTCACAGGAGGTGAAGCTGGGCAAACATCCTCCGGTAAGGCGGCGGCGATCAGCTTGGCTGCTCCGTCCAGTGCCAGCCGCGTGTCCATCCGGGAAGAAGAGACCTGTCTGACGGAAGCCGACACACTGGAGGCCGAAGAGGGAGAAGCTGAAGAACGGCTAAGACCTCCAAGTAACCAGTCCGAAGCATCCTCCGGTGCCAAACTGAGGGTGTCGAAGTCCCGCTGTCCGGAAACCGGCGACCGAAGAGGGCGACGAGGGCTCCGAGGCCGGGAATCCCGTCGGAGAACCGCAGCGGACGAAGACTCCCTCCGCAGTGGAGAGCGGTAGTCTGAACGATGCGGAGAGGACCCCCTGCGAGCCGAAGGCGGATCCCGACGAGGAGAACGGCTGCGACGAGATGGAACGGAGCGGTCAGTACGAGGAGGGGGGGAAGTGGCCGGTCGCTGGGAAGAGGGACGGGACGAGAGGGGGTCCAACCGAGAGGGGGGATGCGAAGAAGGTGAAAACCGTCTGCGGCGAGGTGAGTCCCGGTGCGACGAGCGATGAGGCGAGAAGTTCCTCCTACGATCGTGCGAAGGAGAGCGGAAACGTCGAGCAGAACCCCTGTACCTACGTTCTTCCCAACCAGGAGGCTCCGGACGAGTGCAATGATGTCTCTCTGAACCAGGCTCTTGGGAGAGGCGGGTTACTGGCCGGCCAGGGGACCTCCAGCGGATCCCGGCGGCTTCCTCAGAGACGAGTGGGGAACGACGGTGGAGGAGGGACGCCACGAGCGTCCCACCAAACCAGGCTCTTGGGAGAGGCGGGTTCTTTCCACCAAATGTGTACGGGCGCGCTCTCGAACGGAGGCGGTCTTGACGGTCGAACTCCCACTCCGTGCACTAGTCCCTTGATTACTCAGTGGCGTTATCTGCGTCGGATCCCGTTGGTCTCGCACGTCCGGTGCCGGGGGCACAGCGGAAGGCGTCTCGGAAATCTTCAAGGTACCCGCGAGGGTAGAAGGCTCTCTCCTATAAAAGTTCCAGAGATTAGACCACCGCAGTTCCGGCCATGTAGCACAGACGTCACACGTATGGTCGGACGCACACCCAGCGCAGGGGAGACAGACTGCATGTTTATCCGACGGCCACTGGAAGCCTCCGCATTTTGTGCATGTCATCAGTAAGCCACTGCAACACACAAAACATGAAGGCACTCGGCAAGCGTCCACCAATCACCCCGCTAAGCTTTAGGCCCCCAAGCTACTGTGGTGTTATGCACCCGATTAACCAACGTACGGTCACCTGCCATCAACATTTAATTAAAACTACGGCGGAGGGAAAACAAACCCTGCCGGGACAGGTGAGTATCCAAGCCTTCGTCATAACGAGGGGTGTCTAAACCGAAAGCCGAAAAACGTTAGGTGTGGCCGAGATACAGTAACTTGACTCACCGCTCGCATCTGGTAATGGCGCGAAATCCCGCCAAAACCGGCGCCAACATTCTTCAGCTAATCAGGCCACCAAACAGAGGTCCAAAAACCCCAACCGAGGGAGAAGCGACGCAAAAAGCAAGCTGCTCGTGCCTGTGCCCCGCCCGGGCAACCAGCCGAGGGCCCTCTAACTACCTTACCTGTCAGTCGGAGAGGTACGAGAAGGAGAAAGCTCCATGACACCCGCAGCCCGACCGGCAAGCCAGAGAGGGAACCCTTGAACAAGACCGAAGCTGCAGTCGACCAACGTCGCACGCGCAGAATCCCAGGCCGGCGAAGACGAAGCAAGCAAAGCAGACCGACCCGGTCGAAAAACTTCTAAGTCCAGAGGCTAGAGACAACACGTCTGAACGTGTGAGCCTAAGAAGCGTGACTGGAGTTCACAGGTGAATAGGGCTGGTGAGTAGGAGCGGGAGACAACTCTCGGTCCCTCTGGGGGTTCCCCGAGTGCCTCCCGGGTTGTGTTTACACAACGGGTTCTTAGGCTAGAATTGAGCAAGGAGTGGACACTCCTGGTAGTCATGTCATCGGTAATGTTTTTGAAGAAACAAACATTTCATCATCATCATCATCAACATCATCACCTGAGTGTTTAATCAGGGAGATTAGTTTGCAAAAATGAAAGTCGAGGGCTTTAGCCCGAGACTTTCATCTTTGAAATAAACTCTCTGATCAGACCTGCAATAGTGCAACAGTACATCAGAAAGGAAAGGCTAAAATAAAAACTGGTATACCTGTGACAATGTTGAAAGCTGCGCTGCGTCGCATGAGTTTGAAGGTGCGGTGTGAGGGGCCGACCAGATCGAGGAAGAAGGAACAAAGGGAGAAAACAATAGCCAGCAGGGTGAATGAAATCAATGTCTTGAATAACAGCAATGCTCGTTCTGACACACAGTTTATCATGCCTGCAAAACACAAAAATACTAATTAACCCATTTAGCCCCGAGTCCCTACAGCAGGAGATTGATTGATTATTGTAATTCAAGGATAGTGCCAGATTAGCTTGGCACCTGACCCTCAAATTATCATGGTCAATCAATCTCCTGCAACTGGTACTTAGTCATTGGGCAACGCCTCAAAAATTTGAGAAATGGGACCTTGGTAGTGGTACTGTCAACAGTACCAGAGGGAACACAAATGTAAATCGGATAAAATTAGGTTGGAAAAAAAATGGGACTAACAAGAGACATAAATCCTCCTGAGCCCCCGCGACGGCGGGGGCTCATGAGGGTTTGTTTATGTCTCTTGCAGATGGGTAGCATTCACCTTGCTCCAGCAGTTAAGGGGTTAAGTACAACTACATTGTAATGTTAAGTAACATGAACACACCTCAGACCTACATGTATGATGTAGTACACATAAACCTCACAAATAAATGCACCAATGAATATTACATGATGTATACGAGAACGTACAACAACAACAAACCAATACAAACTAAGATATTACAGTTCCATACACTTAAGTCGAAAACGGATAAGCTTTAAGTCGAACAACTTTTTCCCCCCGGCCAAAGCTCTTCTTTCTATGACTAATTTTACAATGGTATCTTGAACTTCGGATAAGTCGAAGTTATTTAATGCAGTTCTTTAATGCAGTTCCACACGCGTAAGTGAAAGACGGATAGGTAAAAAAACACTTAAGTCCCCTGCACAAAGCTGATCTTCTAAGACTAATTTTACAGTGTATTTCTAAAACAAACCAGTTTGGGCTTATTTAAAGTTCGGATAAGTCAAATGTGTTTCTCGTTTTCTAGACTCAGACCATTTTTTTCCCCCCGTGACCAAAACTGCTCTTTAATAAAGTTGCATACTGGTACGAAAGTCTGTACGGGTATTTTAACGCTCAGCCTCACACATGAAGTGATGAACGCTAACACACTCACACACTATTCTCTCTCTCTTTCCTCAATGGAAATAACAGTTCTGACGCGTAGTTAGCAGCATCTGTATAGTTTTGAAAGGGATGATCAGCATAATAGGCTTTTTCTCCCCCCCCCCCCCCCTCCCCTCCTGCAGGGGATTGGAGACCACATTTTTTCAAAAGCTCATCACCTATGAAGACGAACCATAATTTATGTGTCTGCCCAAAATAAATACCGTATTGAATATACTATATAGTCATATTTTACTTCTTTGGGCCCTATATTTTGCTTTTAGGGGTAAGGTTGGTGTTAACGATGCAGTTCCTGTAAAAAAAAGCATGCAGAACTAAATGACTGGTATCTTTGGAAACAGAATACATTCACCTACCATTTACAATGATTCAATGTCTAAAAAGCGATTGGTGATGTCACTGTGGCACAATCTTTTTTATTTTTCAATATCTGCAAAATAGCATTCTTGCCAGAAGATAGGTGTCCAATCTTTCACATACTATGATGAAAACACATATACCAATGTTATGATATATCATCAATGGAAACAGAAGCGACTTTCGATTGGCAACCTTGAAAGGTTCTATTTAAAGGTCAAGGTCATGTAAAGTTGTACTTTATGACCAAAAACTCATATTTTTTTAAATGTGATAAACAAAAAAGATTATCAAAAGTGATAACATGTAAGGAATTGCTATGAATCGTTGAAAAACTATTAGACATGACCTTCACAAAGGTCAAGGACATGCTTTTCAAAGAATTTGTATGAATATTCAGTTTACTATAGGGGCCAAACATCTGCTCTGATGTTAGGAAGATCTGCTCATAACACGTAAAGGATCTCTTACTACTGAATCATATTTTGTTGAGATGATCAGAAACATTATAATATAGATACTCTTTATTATTAAGGTCAAGGTCACAATATGTACAATTGTGCATTTAATCCCATCAGTTAACTGCTCCATGGTCCTGAAATTCTCTCTCTTTCTTTCCTCACACACACAAAGATAAATGTGGGAGGGGTAGGGGTTCCTGGGGTTCACCCCCTCCCCCCACCCCACCCAACCAAATATTCTTTAAAACACTATAACAAAGTCTCTTTATGGGGAGTTTGGACCCCCCCCCCCCCCCCCCTCTGTGTATAGCTTGAGGAGTTATGAGAGTACCGACACACATGCCCCCACCCCACTCCCCCTCTCTTTTTGTTTGATATTTCAGCCACTGGTGAAAGTTTTCGGCCAATAGAAGTAAGGTGTACTGTCGGGAGGCCTTTTGTGCCAGGTTGTAGGTCCCAAACAAAAGGTTGCCCCCCCCTCCCCGGAGGTAACTGTTTTCTGCCCCTGGTGTGTGTGTGTGTGTGTGTGTGTGTGTGTGTGTGTTTAAAACGCCCAAACAGCGCACACAGGTGTTTTTATGGGGAAAATGTTAACAATCTACGATACCCTAAGATAAGATAAGATAAGATGGTTTATTGCCATATGTTTCCATGTACAAAACAATAAAAACATTGGAATTTGTCTTGATGTCAGTTACTAAGACTAAACACACACACACACACACACACACACACACACACACACACACACACACACACACACACACAGAGAGAGAGAGAGAGAGAGAGAGAGAGAGAGAGAGAGAGAGAGAGAGAGAGAGAGAGAGAGAGAGAGAGAGAGAGAGAGAGAGAGAGAGAGAGAGAGAAACATCTGATACAGTTAAAAACTGACTGTACACAATCATTCTCACTCGCCACTCGCGCTCTCTCCAATTAGTCCGGTTGATCAGAGAGAGCGTGAACAGCAAGAGGGAAAAAACTGTTGCGGAATCTGCTGGTCCTGGTACTGATGGACCTGTACCTGCGCCCTGATGGTAAAAATTGAAAAAGCTCATTGCCGGGGTGGGTGGAATCACTGGAGATAAGACGTGCTCTACGTAAGAGACGCTGCTGGTACAGTGAGTCCAGGCTAGGAAGATCTCTGCCTATGATTTTTGAAGCGGTCTTGACCACCCTACTCAGTCTGATTTTCTCTTTGGCCGTGATGGAACCATACCAAACCGTGATCGAAAAGGTGAGCACGCTCTCAATCACAGCTCGGTAGAATAATGAATGAATACACAATGAATATCAAAGATCGCCATAGTTTAACTCATTCTACCCCAAGACCGAAATCCCCAAATTTTGCCGTTGTCCTCTGAAGACTGCAGTGCAGCGCAGGACACAGATCGACCATGACAGTTCAAGGGTGATGCCAGAATTTGTGGTACGTGAGTCGTTGTCTAAAGCGTGCGCATGCGTGCGTGAGTTGTGAGAGCGCGCTTAGAGTTATAATTATTATAAGATAAGCGCATTATAAATACTGTAATTATTATTATTTTAGAGCTTGGTGCCCGTAGGCGCCAAGCTATTCTGGCATCACCCTTAAACTATCACGGTCGATCCATATCTTGCTGTGGTGTGTCTGGGGTAGAAGGAGTTAAGGCACTCCTAAGACCATCACAACCATTGTCTCATGCATATGGCTGTTTGGGCTTACTGGACGGTCTGCTTGCCCACCACTTGCGATATTTGAAAAAGTGCTAAATGCCTTTTAGCATAGCAATGGTACTGTTTTTACCAACAGCTTCTGTGTGATTAGTTTTTTATGTGTCTGACTAGTCTTGGATTTTGCTATCAGGATGTTATATGCTGCTAAGATCTGCCATACTATAATATTTTTATTAGGATCATAGATAGCTCAGTTCACTACTGATATAGACTAGAAGAAAATTTGGAATACATCTAGGCAAGGTGGGCATTTTATGTGCTGCCCCTCATGATCATAACAGCAAAGACATCCCTAAACCAGCTGCTGTTTCGATTCCACATGCCACATTTTAATCGCAAACCCTTACTTCGACCACCCATTCTTTAACAGCACGACTCACCGACATACCCACTTGTACACACACACACTGATCACTTTGGTACCGGTTTCAGGCCAATTTATACATTTCAAATATAAGCGATCAACATCCGAAATCTCAGTAGCTGAGCTGACCCCTCACACCATGTGAATGTCCTGTGTTTGTCTTGTACTGTGTTTGTCTTCTGAGTGAATGCATGTGTTCACGTAAGCGTGTGTGTTGTGTTCAGTTCGCGGCGCTTTGAGCCAATTTGCAGAATTGGTGAAAGCGTCTATATAATAACCGGTATTATTATTATTATTAGTTTCCTCCCGCCCTCGATCAAACTTTTTGTATACCGCTAATAGTAATACCGTGCAACTATACTTTCTATGACTGATATTTAACTGTTAACGGCTTCATTGTGTTAAACTTTGGGTAAGTAAAATGTGTTCAAACTCATATATGGTCTTTTTGAACACACAGTGACATATTCACACTGGCCCCTTCTGGTCATGCTCATTGTCGATTGCTGAACACCTCGAACTTCAGGCCCATCAAATATAATCATCATTAAACAAAATTGTGTATGTGTGTGTGTGTGACGTGTGTGTGTGTGTGTGTGTGTGAGAGAGAGAGAGAGAGAGAGAGAGAGAGAGAGAGAGAGAGAGAGAGAGAGAGAGAGAGAGAGAGAGAGAGAGAGAGAGAGAGAGAGAGAGAGAGAGAATTAAACAGTAAAGTGTGTGTCTGTGGGGGACTTTGAAAGTGAACTGTTCACAACAATGCAGGGAAGCAGAGCTTGGGGGGGGGGGGGGGGAATGGGGGTGGGCCTTTAGGAACACATGAAAAAAATGGCCCGTTGCTTACAGAAACCTATGGGTCATTGACCCCTCACCTCAAAATGCTATGGGTCATTTTGGGAAATTATGCGCCAATGGCGCAGGGCACACTCCAAAAATGAACCTGCAATGGAAAATCAATAGTTGGCAATACCTACTTTATTCATATGTTCTCAGTATGTCTTGCAATAATAAAAAGGCTAACAGCTTTTGAAGTCTGAATGTAATGAAATGAAAGACATTCTCTGCTCTCATCAGTTTTCGTTTGTACGCTGGTGAGTTCCAACGATCTTTACCAGAGCCACTAAAAGATCTCTTACATATATATGCATGCTCACGTGGAGTTGTGAAAAGAACATAGAAAAGTGTCCCATAAGGCAATAACAACACTGGGAACCCGTTTTATCAAAGCCATCAAAGCCCATCCTAGAGCATACAGCTTTAATGCATGCATTGCGTCGTGCTTCTTGTGTTTTCTTCTTGATTTTTCATTACCATTGTTACTATGTATGTTTACAGCAAAACACATAACAATTGTAAGGAACTGAGGAGAATAACCACAAAATGAGTCGTTCGGTCTGTGTTACGTGTAATATCTCTTCTTTCTTTGTTTATCATCACTGATGGTATAGAAATAAGAAGTGCATTTATCCTTGTAATATCAATTTGTTTGGAAAGAAAGCGTGTCTGGCTTTACTAGGATGGAATTGGAAAAGTGGAAAACAGGTTAAACAGCCACAAGGAATGAATTTGTTTAACTTTTAAGTGCTGAAAGTTGTTCATTTGTGTGTAAATTCCTCCAGTCATGAAATTGAAAAAAACTGACAAGAAAAATAACATCCTGAATTATAGCTGCTTTCAGACATGTGGTTACAGATGTTGCTTGGAAGGTCTGTCCATCTGTCTGTCTCTTTCTCAGCCCGGCATTTGAGAGATTCATTTTAGATGTCAGTAAATTCTGATGTGCCCTTCAAAAACTTGTCAGAATACCTTCTAGTTCTATCGGTTCTTTTTGTCTGTTTCAACTTGACTTTTTTTTATATCTTATTCTTATCTTAGAAGATTGTTGCGAGTTATGAACATAATTTTGGTCCGTAGAAAAAAACAACAAAGCTTAAGTCGAACAACTCTGTGAAAATTTTGACTTATCCGTCATACAGATTTAAGTTGAACGAAAAAACATTTCCCCTGCAGGTTTGACTTAAGCGTTGT
The DNA here is from genome assembly GCA_036245525.1 of Semisulcospira habei. Taxonomy (NCBI): domain Eukaryota; kingdom Metazoa; phylum Mollusca; class Gastropoda; family Semisulcospiridae; genus Semisulcospira; species Semisulcospira habei. The sequence goes on along the minus strand of BTPG01000002.1, from coordinate 267,441,315 downwards.
TGCCTGTATTATGAAAAAATGGCAAAGCCTTTACGGCTCATGCGCATGACCCATCCACATTATTAACCCCCTTTGTGCCACTGCATGTACATTGTTTCTGAAATCTGTGTTCACTCAATGACCAAAAGCTAAAACCATCTAAGAAACATGGCTACAAATTGATCTCAGCAAGAGGCACAGATCCTCATGAGCCCCCGCATTCATGGGGGTGCACGAGGATCTATGTCTCTTGCAGCTGGATCATGTTCATTTTTTCTCGGCACTCAAGGGGTTAATCTGACCTTGTGACCTTGACCTTTACCATAGATCACTGAAATAAGCAAGTGTCATCAAGTGTCTTAATAGCTTTTGTACCAGTGAAATCCACGTTTGTTTTCAAAATCAATGCATTTTTCAAATTACTTACTGGTCAGAATGACAGGCAAATAATGGGACATAACTTCATATATATTTATAAAGACAAAGAAAAACTTACAGTCGCTGATATCGGAGCCAAAGCGATATTTAGTAATGATCTGGCCGCTGTGCTGTGTGTCAGGGTCAGGGACACAAATGCTGGCATCACCAGGGTTCACAAAGTGGCCAGTATAGAAGAACTGAAAAGCCCCCAGGTAATTCATGCTGCGGCCCTGATCCAGCGCGCAGTAGCCATAGTCGATGCGGATCCAGCGAGGTTCGGCCAGCGCAGTGCTGAGGATGACAATGGTGATCATGCTGCACAGGGCCGCGGGAAAGTTTCGTTCTCGCTGTTTGTTTCGCTGACGGCTGTGATGCCGACCACTGCGCCGTGAGGAACTGTGGGAGTGGCGGTGGCGGCTCCCTGACCGTCTGCCCGAGCGACTGCGTCGTGAACCACCACTACGACTGCGCTCTCTGGTACCGCTGCTCTGGCCACCAGTGGCATTAACAACAGGTGTAGTGGTTATGGCTGGGGGCATGTCACCAACCAGCCCTGTGCCACCATCTCTGTTGGACGTGTTGTCAGCAACCGCAGAATAAACATCACCAACACCAGTTGGCAAGGGGACATTGTTGTTGATGTTACTGCTGTTGTTGTTGTTGCTCATGGTGTTGTTATTGACAGAATCCATCAGAGCCTCCATGGCTACAGTGTTACCACAAAAACTGTGATGAACACCCAAACTAAATAGTACAAGAATCAATCCTTCCAATCATTCACATTAAAATGTTGAGCCTGTGATCTACAAGTGTCACTCAACTGATCTGGTCATCACTGTGTGCAAGACAATGGGCACATCCAGAAAAATTAAGAATGACTTTCACTGTCTACATCTCAAAGGAAATTTCACATCCAGCTCAAATACTGTGACAGTGTCGCGGTCATGTAGTCTTGCCTCTTGTTTTGGACAAGAAGAAGATTACCTGTACAAAAGGATATTTGATTATGTACTAATAAAGATATTTGATTATGTACTAATGAAGTAACAGTCATTTCTTCTTTATTGTTTAGTGACCAACTTCAAATTACTGAAGACTGTCTCGTGTCAGTGTCACTTTCAAACTGTAAGGTCAAGTTGTACAAAAGAAGCTGACACTTAGAAACACATTCAAAAACAAAGCGATTCTAGACACTACAGGGCGCCTGAGGAGGGCTGTACGTGTCGGAGGGGGGTGGGGGGGGGGGGAGTGGAGGACGCTGGGGGCATTGTCATAGTATCACTGTATCAGGCTAAACCAATCTGGCTATCAAACTGACTCCTGGCCCAAAAAACACAACAAAAAACGACCCGCACCGTCTTAGCCATCATTTTCCTAAATCTGACATGACTTGGGTTGGGCTGGGGTGTATGGAGTGTAGCAAGATGCAGAACATCAGCCTACAGTTCACAGAGGTTGCCGAGACACTTCAGCAGTCAAGCTGATAATATACATTTTATAGAATCCTGGATGGTCCGATAATTCTGACACTGGAGCCCTTCAAACCCGATCACTTTAACTTGAAGTTGAACAGTAGTCCACAGTATGACATGTATTTCACAAAATGTGTTAGGAAATCAAACGGTTTGGTAACACGCGATCATTGTTATATTATCTGCGTGTTCAGCGAGACTAAGATTACTAAGAATACATTCGTGTCTGCCGTCAGTGACAATGGACATTCACGTCTGGATGATAATATCACATGTAAACAAAGAAGAATAAAGAAGATATTTTTTAACTTACATCAATTTTGTTAAAAGAAAGTCAGCCGAAACACAAGAAAAATATGTACCTACTTCTGAGCAACGGACTTCGGTTCCCGGAACGGAAAAAAATACACATCCGCTTTCGTCGATGAGAAGGTGCCGTTGAAAGTGATCTCCCCTGCCACACACTCTTCAATCAAAATGGCTACAGCTGCGGACGAAATCGAGGAAAAACACGATCAAATCAGTGATCTTGAAAAGGCTTTCCAGGTTAGTTACACAAACACATCTGTTTTCAATACGGGTTTTGTTTCAGCATCTTCTTTACTAAATGAATTGTTCTCCATTACTGGACACCTTTAGGGGTCTGCGTGTGGCACAGTGCAGAAACGAATACGAATACCTTTATTGTCCCAAGAGCATGAAGATGGGAAATTTGTTTGCAGCGAAATTTTTGTAAAACAGTTGTAAAAAAACAACAAATGTGAATATAAAACAAATAAATACATTTGACTGGCTAGAACACACCTACCGATTACAGTGAGTATGTGCACGTATATCATCACAACCATCTCTGTAATGTTAATATCCACCTAGAAAGAAAACGTTCTTAAAAACTAACGGAGACGACACTACCTTATACCACGCGCACAACACACACGCACGCACACAAGCAAACAACCCCCACACACACACTTGCGTATCACATGACATTGCAAATTCATGGACCTGAGGCTGACATCATGACCGTCCTTCAATAATGCCATGACTATGGTCTATGCCATGGCATCATTTAAGAGACGGATAGATGATGGCACGAAAGAAAGACGTCTGCGATTTGTTTTTCACGTCACAGTTCCGTATCTCCTGGAGGAAGGCAACAAGGCATATTCTTCGGATAAAATATTGGTATCATCAGATACAATGTGGAAGGCTTTGTTAAGCACCTGCATCTCATACAAAGAAGAAAGGCAGGGCTGCTGAACACCAGTTATTTTGCTACTGATAATGCGCTGGAGCTTAGTCTTATCTTTTAGGCTCATGTTCCCAAACCAACAGACACATAAGAAGGTGAGTACACTTTGAATAAAAGACTGATAAAAGAGAGTTAAAACAGAGTTGTCAACATTAAACTTGCGCAGCTTCCTCAAAAGATACAGACGCTGTTGGCCTTTCTTGTGCAAAACATCAGGCTGACTGTCCCATCCCCACACCAATCCGGTTCGTAAAATACTTCTTTCTAACTGGGGTCTTTTGTCATCCAGCAAAGAGTGCTATCTTTTCTGAACCTCCGTTGGTGGCTTTCAAGAGGGATATTAATTTATGGGACATGCTTGTTCGCTCTACTCTCACGCCTAGTGATACCACCAGACCCTCCGGCTCCTAATTGCAAGACGTGTCCTTTTATTTGCCCTTCCTCCGTGGTGAATGGTCCACTACAAATTCAGCATAGACAGATACTTCACGTGTCAAACCACCAATGTGATTTATGTCATCTCCTGTGTGAAATGTGGCCTACTCTATGTTGGAGAGACGGAAAGAACCATCAACGACCGTTTCAAAGAACATCTTCGGTCGCTCAAGTACCAATACAGCAGACCGGTTGGACGACATTTCAACCAGGCTGACCACTCCGTCTCGGACATTCGGGTTAAAGGCCTCTGGCTTATGCAAGGCTTATGCAAGCCAGTAATGTCTGGGCCAGGAAAGACCGAGAAAAATTTCTGATTAATACACTGGGCACTGTGGCGCCACTCGGGATGAATATGAAAGATTAACATTTTTACCTTGCCTGTCAATAGTGTCATTCTTATCTGCTAACTGTACCTTTACCTTACTGTGTCGCTTCTGTTTGACTACTCACTAACCAGATAGGTGAGGCTGGCACTGGTTGAACTGTACACATCCTATGGGGACTTTCTCAGCGCTGGCTGAACGATCGGTTGGATCCCTTGCCTGTCGGGTGTCGAGTCGCCGGCCCGCGGAGGGGTGTGGGGCGAGGCGATCATGTGCATCCCTTGGGGATGTATGTGGTCATCTTGTTGCGTGCCTGTGTGTTTTTCTGTGGGCTGGTGGGTGCCTGTGGGGTGGGGCTGGTGGCTTCTTTTTCTTCCCTTTTTCTCTCTCTCTCTCTTCCTCCCTACCCCGCTCTCTCTCCCTCTTTCTCTCTTTACACTATTTCCTTTACCCTTCTTCCAATTCCTCCTTTCCCCCCTCCCCCCCCTCCCGCCCCCTCTTTTCCTTCTCTCCACCCCCCCACCCCTGTTTTTTAAAAAAATTTTTAGTTACCCTTGAAGACTGTTTCACAACTACCTACTCTCTACTTATACCGATATTCTCTTACTGTATTTGATTATTTGCTTTGTTTCAATGATTTATTACTTGTTGTATACCGTGCTAAATGCTGCTGTTTTTTTTCCCGGGGTCCTCCCGTTTTTCCCCGAGGTAGTCCTCAACTTGCCTCGCGCTGGGACCATATGGCGTTGAGGCGCGTCGCCTGGGTGGTGGATAGGAGGTCCCTCGCGAGAGGGGTGCGCCGAATGAAATAAGGTGCCGTGAACCAACATGGTCTAAGGGAAGGAGACCCCGACAGAAAACTCCTGGTCCTCCTAGTAAGGGAGTTGGGCGTGGGGGTAGCTTCCCCACCCTGCAAATAAAGAAATAGCTACAAAAATGCCGACGAATAGACAAACAGCAATTCCTTTCCTGGAGGAGGAAGGTTCTTCTACCAGAAGATTTATGACGTCGTGTGGTGAAAGCCGAAGTCTTCGGAAGCCACAGGACCGAGCCGCCTCTCTCTATCCAGGGACACAATCATGGGCAGATGGAATGTCAAGACCATGTACCAGAGCGGGAAGTCCACCCAGATAGCAGCGGACATGCAAAAGTACAACCTTTCCCTGCTAGGTATCAGTGAAGCCAGATGGACGCAGTCTGGCCAGAAAAGGCTGTTAAGTGGGGAGATGATTCTGTATTCAGGTCATGAAGAGGAGAATGCCCCCCATACAGAAGGTGTAGCATTCATGCTGTCACCAGTGGCATAGAGAGCGCTGATGGGCTGGGAACCTCTTGGGCCAAGAATTATCACAGCAGCCTTTAAAACCAGGAAAAAGCTCAAGCTGAACGTCATCCAGTGTTATGCGCCCACTAATGACAGTGACGAGGAAGAGAAACAAGAGTTCTATGACCGACTCCAGAGTGCTGTGGACAAATGTGCGGAACGAGACATCACCATCATCATGGGCGATTTTAATGCCAAAATAGGGGAGGACAACACCAGATACGAAGAGGTGATGTGGAGACAGGGACTAGGGGAGATGATTGAGAACGGGGAGAGGTTCGTAGACTTTTGTGCTCTAAACAGACTTGTCATTGGAGGCAGCATCTTCCCACACAGAAGAATGTACAAAGCAACGTGGGTCTCACCTGGCCATACTACAGAGAACCAAATAGACCATATCTGCATTAGCAAGAAATTTAGAAGATCCCTTCAAGATGTACGAGTGAGGAGGGGAGCAGATGTCGCCTCAGACCATCATCTGCTTATCTTAAGAATAAAGCTCAAGTTAAAGAAAAGCAGTACAGGGACAACAAGCAGACAGCGCTATAATGTAGGCCTCCTGAGAGAGACTGGAGTGAGAGAAGAGTTCAAACTGGTGCTGTCCAACCGGTTTCAAGCGCTACAGGAGCTAGTAAATGAAGAGGAGCAGTGGAAGGCAGTTAGAGAGGCACTGAACTCAACCTGCAAAGACACTGTGGGGTTCAAGAAACACCATCACAAGGACTGGCTGTCAGCACAGACCTTGAAGAAGATAGAAGGGAGGAAGCAGAAGAAAGCAGTTGTTAACAACAGTCGCACGAGAGCAGCCAAAGCAAGGGCACATGAGGAATACTCGGAAGCGAGGTTGAAGAGGAGTATCAGGGCAGACAAGAGAGCCTACACAGACGGCCTAGCAGCAGGGGCAGAAAAGGCAGCAGGCAGCGGCAACATGAAACAGCTCTACGACATTACCAGAAGATTGTCTGGCAAGTATGGCCATACAGAAAGACCAGTAAAAGACAAAGAAGGCAAGCCTATTGCAGACAGAGCAGACCAACTCGACAGATGGGCCGAGTATTTTGAAGAGTTACTGAACAGACCCACCCCACCCGACCCCCCAGACATCCAGCCAGCAGAGACTGACCTACCCATCAGCTGTGACAGACCCAGCCGGGAAGAGATCAGAAGAGCAGTGGCATTTTTGAAGAACGGCAAAGCAGCAGGGCCAGATGGCATCTCAGCGGAGGCTCTGAAAGCAGACCTAGAAACAACAGTAGAGATGCTGTACCCACTGTTTGGAAAGATCTGGGAAGAGGAGGTGATGCCTGCTGACTGGAAGGAGGGGTACCTAATCAAGCTTCTCAAGAAAGGCGACCTCAGCAAGTGTTCCAACTACAGATTGTGTTGTACCCGTTTTTTCTAAGCGTGTTTCTTTCTCCTTTGGGTACTTCTTTGCATTTTACACGCTTGGCAGTCACCTTTTTGGTCTGGATTGTTTACCATTTAAGTTTGTCATCAATGGTGGTTCCGAGGTATTTGTACTCAGTCACCTTTTCCACTATTTCATCAAAAATGACAGTGTCTGACTGCGTTTAAGGGTTTTTCCTGAAGTCTATGCACATATCTCTTGTTTTGGAAGCATTGATGCACAGAAAGAAGTCACGGCACCTATCCACAAAATCCTGGACGACTGGACCGTGACTGGTTTCGTCATCATAGAGCAGGCTCAGCAGAGCAGAATTGTCTGAGAACTTAATCAAATGCCTGTCACTGTGTGCACTCCTGCGGTCATCTGTGTACCATATTTATAAGAGTGGTGAAAGCACACAGCCTTGCGGTGAGCCTGTAGAAACTGATTTAACAGTAGACACTGTGCTGTTTACGCGAACTCTTAGTGGTCTACACACGCGGAAGGCCAAGGCCAAACTGTTACTCAGTTTAAAATCATTGGTAAGTTTCCAGAAGAGCAAGTGTGGTTGGAGCGTGTTAAACGCGGCACTCAGATCCAGGAATAAAATTCTAGCATGAGTTTTACTATTCCCAAAGGTGAGTGTAGATAAGGTTTAAGAGTGTTAATGTGACATCCTTGACCCCTCTTCCAGGCCTGTATGCGAACTGCAGAGGGTACAATAAATGTGCTGTATAGTTCATGAGATGCAATTTGATTAAATTTTCAAAGGTTTTCATCACGAGAGATGTCAACGTAATAGGCCAAAAATCGTTAAGTACAGAAGGGCGGGTCTTTTTAGGAATTTGGACAATGGACATTTTCCACATGGTGGGTGATCTGAGTCACCTATTGGGGGTTTGGCGAAAGACTTGTATGCACTGGGAACTGTGCCACAGCAAAAAACTGCAGAGGTCAAGGGTCCTCTGAAAACGTGCGGCGCACATGACGTACTGACAGTAGGTGGGCAGGGCTCTCTTTAAAACACACTGGTTAAAATCATCATGGATAAACTTAGGAGCGTCGGGTGAAATTGCATCCAATGTCTGCGTTACATCGAAGATGTGTTGAGCTGCCCATTCTGTGTTAGCCCTGGGGTGGATGTAGACTACCGTCACAAATAGTTGTGGAAATTCAGTGGGGAGGTACAAGGGCCGTAGCGACACCATCAGAAGCTCAATGTACAATACAATACAATAATACTTTATTCATCTCTCATGGGGAAATTCGCTGTCTGCCTATACAACACATCATCATCATTCACTCATTGAAATAATTAAATAACCCATAACTCTCAATTAAAGAGGTGAACTGTAACAGACGTATTGTTACCTGTGTAACACTCTTGGCATCAGAAACACTTTTGGTGGATTCCCCCTGTGCTTCTGGTGACAGCAATGTTGCAGTGAACTACTGAAAAGGCTAGAACTAAAGAATGTTGACAGACACTATCTACTGATATTACTGTTGAAGAGGGTAACAGCCTGAGGGACAAAAGAGTTGGCATAACGTGATGTACTACTTTGGGTACTCGAAGTCAGCCATTTCGTTGATACGTCTGCTGTCAAATTCATATCTAAGTGGATGTGTCTGGTCATCAAGAATGTCAGCCAGTTTGTTCGTAATCCGTCTGCTGTACAGTGCGTCCAAAGTATCCTGTGCCCTACCAATCTTCCCGCCCCCTTTCCGGATTACTTTGTTAAGACAATCTTGATCTCTTTTACATAAATTTCTACCCCAGCACGTCAGTCCAAAAGTTAGAACGCCAACAATACTGGAGCAGTAAAACATCTGTAAAAGCTTACATTAAATGATCTGAGCTTTCGCAAACAGTTAAGACGGGTATGCGTTTTTTTTCACAATAGCATCTGTGTTTTTGTTTCCAGTTGGGCACAGTTTCCGGGGTGCATAGTTGTTCACATACTATGGTAGTTTTGCACCATCTTTCGTTGGCGTAGAGACACACACCCCCTCCTCAGTCCTTCCCGGTAGTCTGTTTGTCATGATCATAAACAGTTGGTTTTCAGGAAATTTTGTGTTTTGGAGTGGAGCATTTTGATTGTATTATCGGTGTATCATCACTGTAGGTGGGATCTGGAAGGATTATTTTATAGCCCTGCAAAATGATATACATTTCTCTCCCCTGACAGTGCTATAACCTACTTTACTTTGTAACCTATACAACAGTTAGTTTTGAGTATTTTCTAAATAATAAAAGTAGAAATACAAATCGAGAAACAGTTCAGCATAATTTGTGTATGTGAGGCTCGCATTTAAACTGGTCTTCTACTAAATGTGATGGCCAATAGCTGATGTTCAGTTCTAAACATGTTCGACGGTTTCATTATTGCGGAGGAAAATATGTTTGAGATGGAATAGGCAGAGGTGATGTTTCTGACACGTACTATATAATTAATAGCATACATTTAGTTTTAAAAGGGCTGCTTGGCATGAGTTTTTTTTTTAATACACCAAAGTGCATTCTCATCAATGCAGTAGACAATAAACCAAATGTTGGTTTATTTGCATTAAAGACATATAGGATTGAGAGAGATATATATGAGAGTAAAACATAGTGTTGAGCGTTCACGTGTGTGCTTGAGTGGTATGGAACAGTGATATTTGTGTTTGCCGGTATACAGAAACAAGTAAAATGCTGGTACAGATTTTTGTACCATTATGCAACTCTAGTGCAAAGGTAGATATCTGTGAAAGCAAAATCTTGCCTTTTGATGCTTTCTCAGTTTCTGTCTCTTGTTAAATGTCCCAAACATAAAGTTGGGTAGGCTTATAGATAAATAATACGTTCATGGGAGTACATGTCAAAATGGTATGAAAGAAAAATGAATTACAAAGGTACCTTAGGTACTAACAATTATCATACCTCTTTTTTTATTTACAGGATTGTATTACAATTCTAACCAGCCAGGAGTACTTCTCTCCAAATGAATCTGAGGAGACAAAGCTGAGTATGTTCTTTTGTTGTTATTGTTTGGTTTACATTGTGTATAATACTAATACTATTACTACACATGAAGTGGCACACATAGCGGATGAATGCATTGAATTTTGTGTACTGCAAGTAAAAGTGTCTTTTTTGTTAGACAAGAAAGAGAAATTTTGAATGAATGTTACATTTAAATATTTTAAAGTGTGCAGCCTATTACATTGTAGGTGCAGGAAATTCTAAGCAAGTGTCATACTCCATACCAGTTATATGATTTGCATACTGGTACATCATGTGCAGGTGTTGAGAACACAATTCAGAAGTTTCTAGATGCTGCTCGCCAAACAGAGGCCTTTTTCCTGGGCCAGCGGCTTCGCCTTTCTGTTCAGAAACCAGAGCAAGTACTGAAGGAGGTAATTTCAAGAATATTATTTGTGTGTTCCACAAGTCAGTGTCACAGCATCTTTACAGTACGGTGTAGTCAGTGGAGTGTTAACTTTGGCTGTCTGTAGCACTTTTCGTTGCAATGATTCCTACAGACAAACTTCTACCAATATAAGGTTTAGAAAAAAAAGTGTTTTTTGTTCAATGGTAGTTCCAGGGTGGTGCCAGAATAGCTAGGTGCCTAGAGGTGCTGAGTTATTCTGGCAACTCTCTTGAACTATCACAGCCCATTTGTGTGATGGTCGATTTGCATCCTCAACTGTAATATGGTCTTCACAACCCCCAGTGTACAAGTTTTGGCCTTTCATTAGGACTCATTGTGTTAACTCTTTGGCTGTCGATAGTGCTGTTTGTCACGATGATTCCCATCAGAATCATTGTGACAGAAAGCACTGCTGACAGCCAAAGGGTTAACCCTTTTAAGTGGGCAGGGGAAGTACTATGTGTATTTCTGCTTTGCGGACATGCCCTTCTGTGGGAGTGTAGGGGCATTCTTCCTAGAAAATTTGAATTTGTAGTATGCAAATCTGTGTAATTTTGGTGCATTTTTAACAAACGTTTGAATGACTGACAGTAGGAAAGCATGCTTTGGGGGCAGGAAAGTCCAGCTCCAAAAAGAGGAAGTCCTCAAAAACAGGAGATATTTTAAGCCCTGGGGCCAGTTGCATGAGTGGGCTTAGTCCTGTACCGGCCACTAAGCAAGGTGCTTCACTACAGTGGAGCACCTTGCTTAGTGGCTGGCGCAGGACTAAGCTCACTCACACAACTGGCCCCAGGTTTACAAGGTAATTGTCCGAATTAAGTTTGTGCCTCAGTGTGGGACATTCCTCAACTTTGGGGTTACTGTATTATTTTGATGAAGAATGAGCTGTGTGGTTGACCGAGTTGTGTGTACAGGACATCCAGGAGCTGCGGCTGGAGCTGGAGCGCAAGGAGAAGCTAGTGGAGAAGCACCACGAGCGCTTGCAGATGTGGATCAACCTCCTGCACCGCCCCAAGGCCCCGCCCACACCCACGACCTCCACCTCCACGGGCACCACCCCCCAGACCTTCCAGTCTCACACTCAGGCGCAAGGCTACCCCGGCCCCCCGCAGCAGCCGGCCCCCTCTATGCACCAAGGTCCCCCGCAGCCGGGGCAGTACCCAGGCCCTCCTCTACCAGGCAATCAAGGCTACAGCATGCCCCCTCCCCAACAGCCCCCGCCATCATACCCACAGAATCCTCTCGCATATCTGGAACAGAATCTCTCCAACATTGGCATGCCTGAGAGGCGGTAGTGTCAGTTATCATGATTGAAAGGTGTGAAAACCTCTTCCGAAATAGTGCCAAGGGCCACCACACTACCACTCACCTGTGAAGCAGAGGTGCAAGGAATGCAGCAGAAGCTGGACTGGCTGTTCACCCTGTGTGTGTGGGTAGCAGTTTTTGTCACAATGATTCCTGTGGGAATCATCGTGACAAAAACCGCTACCGACAAGCAAAGGGTTAAAAGGAGTGAGACTCTTTGAAGAGAAGACCTATGGCTACAATATGGAAAGGAACAGTGACTTCACACGTAGGTGGGGTGGATTGCGCAGATGTTTCTGAGTGCAGATATATAATCTTGAATTAAACTTGGCTGTGGCTAGCGATGTAAGTCGCAATGATTCCTGAAGGACTCATCGCAATGAAAGTCGCAACCGACAGCCAAAGGGCTAAATGTATGACTTACAACATGTGTGCAATCCCTCTATGCCACAATGCCTCAAGTTCTTGAAGAATGGGAGGTAGTGTGGTATGGATGCATCGCGTATACATTGTATGCCGAGCTTACAAATGTTGTGGTGCTCATGTGTTCTGGTTGTCTGCTAAAATCAAACCCATGCAGAGGTTTTATGTGTGTGCTCAGAATGCGTGAATTGTGGTTTGTTTCCTCAAAACACATTACCGATGACATGACTAACTGGAAATAGTCTACTTGCTTACCAATTTTAGCCTAAGACCCAAAGGGTCCCCCCCAGGAGGCTCTCGGGGATCCCTGACAGGGACGAGAGAGCTTTCGGGGATCCCTAACAGGGACGAGAGTAGCCTCCCCTGCCCATCCGGTCAGGCGCCAGGTGGTGTCTCCTTTAGCCAGTTGTCTACTTCGCTGCTAGCGTTCGGACGCTTTTACCTGAGCCTCTGACCCTTGGAAAGACTGTGTACGGTTCGACCGTCCCTTACCGGCCTGCCTTCGCCTAGCCTCTCGGCTTCTGCTTCTGGCGTGGCCTCCGTCTTCTCTGCTAGCCCTCGTCTGTGCCTCGTGCTCTTGGCTGGCCCTGGAACCTTCTAGGCTCCCGTCGCGCGGTGGTTGTGCTTCGTCTCCCTGCCGTTCCGCCATGGACAGGTAAAGTCTCGGCCGTTTCCGACGTCTCGCCTGGCTGGGTCGGACGTCGGGCTTCGCTCGAGCTACTGTTGTTTTCTCTCCGCATTTCACGGTGAGTTTCGAGTGTTTCTTGATTTCGAAGCTTTAAATGGCGGGGTTCGTTACCCGCCCCCGGTCGCCTTCATGTTTGGGTATGGGCTGCAGTTACCTAGTGCGCCTCTCCCCAGTACGCCGACCTCCCGTGACCTATTGTCCGGTACTTTGTGCTTCGTCACTCTGCCGTTCCGCCATGGAAGGTGGAGTCTCGGCCGCTTCCTACGTCTCGCCTGGCTGGGCCGGACGTCGGGTTTCGCTCGAGCTACTGTTGTTTGTCTTTGCATTTACTGTCAGTTTCGCGTGTCTCTTAATTTTCGAAGCTTTAAATGGCGGGGTTGGTTACCCGCCGCCGGTCGCCTTTCATGTTTGGGTTTGGGTTGCAGTTACCAAGTGCGCCTCTCCCCAGTTCGGCGACTTCCAGTGACCTAGTGTCCGGTGCTTTGTGCTTCGTCACTCTGCAGTTCCGCCATGTAAAGGTAAAGTCTTGGCCACTGCCTACGTCTCCCCCGGCGGGGCCGGACGTCGTGCTTGGCTCGGACTTCTGTTTGTGTTCTCTCCGCATTTCACGGTGAGTTTCGCTCATTACTTACTTCGGAGCTTTACCTGGCGGCCTTAGTTGCCCGCCGCCCATCACCTTTCATGTATGGGTATGTGTTGCAGTACCAAGTGCGTTTCTGCCCAGGACGGCGGCTTCCAGTGGCCTGGTGTCCGCCACACTGTAGACTGGGTGCCACCTGCTCCTCTGTCATCGGCTGCGCTGGCTGCCCTGCTTGACTGGAGGTTCTTGGTCTCTACTCCGGTGTTCCACCGCCGAGCGACCCGCGACTTCCGCCTTCCTTGGGACCTTCCGCGGCACGGTGGGATTGTTCAAGCGGCCTTCCGGCATGGGATAGCCACTCCTATCGTCCCTGGTAAGTTTGTAGCTCTTTCGTAGACGCGTTAAGCCCGCTGACTCCCCCGGCGAGTCGCCAAGCTGGCTACGTGCCCCCCTCCCGTAAAAAGGAGCCCCGGGCACCGCGACCACGTCGCCTTAGTTCACGCGTCGGCCCTCGGCCAAACCTCAAGCCCGCTGACTCCTCCGGCGAGTCGCCAAGCCGGCTACGTGCCCCCCTCCTTGAGCCCCGGGCACCGCGACCTTGGTCGCTAATTAAGCGTCGGCCTTCGGCCCTTCTTCTAAGCCTGCTGACTCCTCCGGCGAGTCGCCCAGCCGGCTATGTGCCCCCCTCCTTGAGCCCCGGGCACGGCGACCTTGTCGCCTGTTACATGCAAAAAAAAAAAAAAAAAAAAAAGAAGAAGTTGACGCTCGGCCTCAGCCTAAGCCCGCTGACTCCTCCGGCGAGTCGCCAAGCCGGCTACGTGCCCCCCTCCTTGAGCCCCGGGCACCGCGACCTTGTCGCTAATTGGTTAAGCACCGGCCTTCGGCCCTCCTAAGCCCGCTGACTCCTCCGGCGAGTCGCCTAGCCGGCTACGTGCCCCCCTCCTTGAGCCCCCACCCGGGTCTGCCCTGGGGGACTTGGGTGGGGTTAGGTATTTTTTAGTTCCCAGGGTCACCCTGGTCAGCCCCACAGGGTGGGTTTTCCCCACTATTCTGGGGCATGTGTTTCTGTCTACCCTTAGTCCATTCACCTGTATTTGCCTTTTTAAAACTCTCCCTACTGTCTGCACTGCCTGTAGCTCTTGATATTGGATGTGTGTTGCCAAATGGTCTTGGCTTTATTTAGGCCACATGTTGTAGGTTTATTTAACGTATTGGGCCGGCTGGCGACGTACATTCAATATTCTGTTTTGTTTTTTTCACAAGCAGTGCAGGCACGTCCTGAGAAAGCCTTGTTGCTGTCGGGACGTTAAGCAATGTACAATCAATCAAAACCCTCCTTGAGCCCCGGGCACCGCGACCTTGTCGCTAACTAGTCTACGCGTCGGCCTTCGGTCCTGCTCAGCCCGCTGACTCCTCCGGCGAGTCGCCAAGCCGGCTACATGCCCCCCTCCTTGAGCCCCGGGCACTGCAACCTTGTCGCCTATTGTGGACGCGTTGGCCTCCTACGCCTGCGGACTCCTCCGGCGAGCCGCTGTGCCCCCGCCTTGAACCCTGGGCACCGCGGCCTTGTCGCCAATTAGTTCACGCTTGGCCTTCGGCCCCAGCTTAAGTCCGCTGACTCCTACGGCGAGTCGTTTACCCGACTATGTGCCCCCCTCCTTGAGCCGGGCACCGCGACCTTGTCGCCTTGTTCTTACTTCGGCCTCGGTCCTGGGCCCGCTGACTCCTTGGCGAGTCGCCTATCTGCTTGTGCCCCCTCCTTGAGCCCCGGGCACCGCGACCCTTATCGCCGGTTGGTGCCCTAGTCGGCCCTATGGCCTTCCTTCCTACCCTCTGACTCCTTCGTCGAGTCTCCCAGCCAGCTACGGTGCCCCCTCCTTGAGCCTCGGGCACTGCGTCTGGATCGTCTTTCATATACCTCGGGACTTTGGGCCGTTTTCCCCTGGCGCCTACGGCCTTTCCACGTGTTCACCGATTCTCGTCTGTTCGCCGAAGTGAAGCTACTTCGCGCTCGGTTCGCGTGGATGGGTGCCCCTTGGGTACACCCAGTGCAAGTGGGGATCGACGTCTTCGCCCTCGTCGCCTAGATAGTTGCGGCGCCCGACGTTCGTCGCCCGCCCGCTTGACGCCCTCCTGTGTCCCTGCCGACCTTCGCCTTCTGCTCGGCCCTGTCATTCTCCGCGGGACACCCTCTTCCCCTCTCTCTGCACCGTTCGCCTCCAGCGTCTCCCCGACCCTCTTCGGTGGATGACTCGGCGTCCTGCGTTCGCCGCTGGCCTGCTGGCGTTTTAGCCTTCGGCTCCCCGGTTCGCTGGCCACTTGCTCCTCTTCGTGCGCGCTGCCGCTGGTGGTTCTGCCGGCGCCCGTCCTTGCGGTTACACCTCCCAGCTCTAGTGGATGGCTCCTTCCCTGACCATCTCCCCTGATGCGACGTCGCAGCTGTACCGTGCTCCTGTGGCTTCCCACGCTCTTCGGCCCTGCCTGGTAGTCTCCTTAGGACCCCTTCTAGGCCTGTGGGCCCAGCGCCACCCGTGTGGTTGAGTTCCCGCCCGCTCCGACCAAGGCCCTCGCCCTTCGCGCGCAGGTCTCCGCTCTGCCTTGAGATGTTGCGTTGGTGCTCGTCGCTCGGCGCGGCTCCCCCCGCCTCGGACCCTTCGCTTCGCCTTCGGCCCTTGGTCGTCGCCGCCAGCCGGGATCTGCCCCTCGCTTCCACGCGTCCCCATGCCTCCCGTCCCCGCTGTTGTCTTCGCTTGCCGTCGACGGGTCCGTTTCCAGCCCGGCCTCCGGTGTGGTCTCTCCCTCAGCCCTGGGTCCTTGCGTGGATCGTGGATGCCTTGGTTGCCCGAGACCTTGTTCTTCCGTCAGCCGTTCTCTTCCTGGGTCGACCTGCGTCTGCGGTATCAGTCAGCGGTCCCACTTCGTAGGGCAGCGATGTTCTCCTCCTCCGGTTGCTCGCCTGGGCGCCCTGGTCAGCGCCTCAGTCCGACCTCTCGCCACTCGTTCACCTGGGTGTGGATTCGGTGACCGACCGCGACTTGGTGCGTCTTCACGAGCCTCGGATCCAGTCCTTGCCGTTCTAGCCCGAGGGTAGCTGCGGACGCGGCGCTCCCCACCTAACTGCGGCTCCAGCTCCTCCTCCTGGTGAGTGCGGCGGCTGATCTCCTTCCCTCGGTCTTCTGTACTCCGCCTCTGGAGGCCGTCCTCCGGCGATCTCTCTACCCTGGTGCCGATCTCTCCTGTGCTGCGCCACGTCGGCTTCGCTGGACGGACATTCTTGGCTCGGCTCCCGGATTCCCCCTGACCTCGCCGCTGCCCGTCTCTCTCTGCGTCGTTGCCGGTCTCGACCGTTGGGGCGCTCTCCTTCTCCCGAATTCCGCTCGTCCGCCGGCCGCTGGCCCGCGAACCGGACTTCGCGGCACGTCATCCCGCTGGGACTGGTTGCAGTTGGCAGGCCCTCTGCGCTTGGCGATACGATCTTCGGACACAGGACCTCCTCGTCCTTCCGACAACCCCTCTTCGTGGCTTGCCTTCAGACGCAGGAGGAACCCGCTCTCCCGACCTCTGCTTCCTCCTCTATCGCCCCCTTCGCTGGTGCGAGGACAGCGTCTTCTCCCTCCCAGCCCGCCACAGTCCACGTCGCCTGTTCGTCCTGACAGTCTACCTCTTGCGACGGTGGCAGCTTCTTCACACGGATTGCGCCCTTCGCTGGGACATCCTTCGCTGGTTCTGCGCCCGTCGGGAGACTCCCCCCTTGTTCTCTTCGCCACGAAGTGGAGCCTCCGGCTTCCCCGCTTCATCTCCCTGTTCCCGACCTCTGGCCTGGTCAGTCGATGCCCTTCGATCCCTTGGGGCGGACTGGTCGTTTACACCTACCCTCCGGCGGTCCTGGTCCTCAAGTCCTGCTCAGCCTCCGGGGTTGCAACGCAGTCCTTCTCCTGGTGGCCGGTCGCCCGGACCGGTTCGCGGACTTCCGACCTTCTCAGTCTCGCCACAGGTTCACCCTCCCTTTTCCCACCTCCCGCCGATGCTCTTACAGCGCCGATAGCCGCTCTTCCACCCCTGCCCCGAGCGACTTCTCCTGCACGCCTGGCGATTGTGTGGCAAGCTCTCTCTGCTGGAGGCTTCTCGAGTGCAACAGCGGATGCTATCGCTTCTGCCCGCAGACCTACCAGACGTGTCTACGAGGGAAAGTGGCGTGCTTCGTGCCTGGTGCTCTGACCGCCGCCTCTCCACTGTCGGACTGACGACTCCTCAGCTCACGGACTTCTTCTCTGGCTCGTCCAAGACCTAGGTTGGCTCCCCTCTGGTGCAGCAGCTCTTGAGGGGTCTCTTGATCGCCGACGCCTACCGTCACCTCGGCCGTCCTGACCCAGCGCCTGCAAGGACCTGCCCGACCTTATGGCGCGTTTCGGCGTGCAGCGTCCGGTCTCCCGCCCACTTGGCCCGCGCTGGGACCTCCCTGGTCCTCCCCTGACTGACTTCGGACCGTTGAGCCGCTCCTTCTGGCCCGCTTTGCTGACGTGACTCGGAGGCCTGCTTCCTGATGACCCTCGCCACGGCGCCCCGCGTCACCGAGCTCCACGCTCTCGTCTCGCCCCGCCGGCCTGCAGTTCCGAGTGGATGGCTCCGTTCAGCTACTCCCGGATCCTTCCTTCTCGCTCAGCCTAGGTCTCCCTTGACAGCGCCTCCGGTCCTCGCCGCTCGGCCGCTTACACGACCCGGTTCCTCGGGGCACTCCGCAGCAAGATCCGGGGCAGGCACTTCGTATCTACCTGCGGCACTCCAAGTCCGTGCGGAGGGGACGGTCTCGTCCCTTGCCGCCGACCGCTGGCAGAACCGGCTTCTCAGCCCAAACGTTCTCCTCTTCGCTCCGCTGGGTATTCTGGTCCGCCTATCGCGACCTCTCCCCACAGGGAGCCGAGGCACTGAGGATCCGCGCCCATGCAATGCACGCTAGGGCCGCACGTCTCGCCTTCGCCGCGCCGGTGTGGTTAAGGACACTGTGGCGGCGGTGGGGTGGCGGGAATCTACCATTGCCGCTTCTGCTCTGCGCCCTTACAGTCCAGCGCGACAACCTTACGCTGGTGGGCAACTTCTGCGGCGCGACACTCCCTCCAGGCGCCCTCGGCGCTTAGGCGGCACTTCGCTAAAATTGTCGGGAGTGGGTGATCAGGAGTGACGGGCCGTCTTCGTCCCTGAAGAGGTTTCTAAAAGGGGATTGTGCGGCACCCTCCTCCTCTTTGCCATTCTTCCAGTTAGTCATGTCATCGGTAATGTGTTTTGAGGAAACAAATTAATTTTTCTCTAAAATGTATTTTTTCGAAAAATACTTACCGATGACATGACTCGGAGGTCCCTCCCTCCTCCCCGCTTGCCGCTGGTAACTCCGTAGACAACTGGCTAAAGGAGACACCACCTGGCGCCTGACCGGATGGGCAGGGGAGGCTACTCTCGTCCCTGTTAGGGATCCCCGAAAGCTCTCTCGTCCCTGTCAGGGATCCCCGAGAGCCTCCTGGGGGGGACCCTTTGGGTCTTAGGCTAAAATTGGTAAGCAAGTAGACTATTTCCAGTTAGTCATGTCATCGGTAAGTATTTTTCGAAAAAATACATTTTAGAGAAAAATTAATTTTGAAGTGAAATGGATTTACTGACGTGTGATGTGAGTTGAAAGGTGGTTTCTTTTTATAATGAAAATGTAATTATTGGTGAATAATGTTCATTATATTCCTTTGGAACCAGGCAGCATGTCTCGATAGGAAAAGGAGATGAAACTTTGGAGACAAATTAGATTGTGCAAGTGTGTGAATGCGTTGCTTGTGTCTGTGAGATTTGCATATATGCAAGTCCATGTATATCACAAACTGACAGTTTCATTGAAAATTATAGAAACTTAAGCAGCGATTTGTTAAAATTGTGTTTTATTATCTTTTTGCCTACCATATTAAAAATACAGTTGACTTTGAGATAGGGCTGGCCCAAGCCGGTTCAGTAGCGGGCCTCAGATTCATGCAAAGAAGTAACAAGATAAAAATGTCTAATTAAAGGTCCACAATTATAACAAAAAGCATCCAAAAGAGTAAAAAAAAATGTCAGAGTCTTAGACTCTATTCAAGTTGCAGAGTTGGTAGAAACACAGCAAAACTGTGCCTAATGCTTGCCCCGCTTCCTGTCGCCATCCGTGCGCACTACTGTCAACTTCTCCATGCAGCTCAGACTTGCCAAAGATGCTGAGCTACATTATCTATGCCTTTACCATTAGTCTCAGTCACTGCACTGACATGTAGAATGGAGAATAGACAGGATACCATGTGCAATATTTTCACCGGTAATTTCTCCAAAATGCCTCTGCCAGCTTTTACATCTAATGAAGTTACATTTTCGTGCAAGAAAATACAGCGGCAGAGGAAACGTTTGGCTGAAAGTACATCTTGCCATCTGTTCTAACAACAGCGCCACGATTCCATGCCTGACAAGAGTTATTGCTCCCCCCTTGTGTCCAGTGGGTCTGTCTCGGAAAATTTCATAACCCCTGATGAAGAATCTGCGGCTTTCTGTCAAGTGAGTTTCTTGGATGCAGATGACATCAGTGTTGTTCTCTTTCAGAAAGGCATGTAACTCTGTTTTCTTTTGTTGATTGCCTTCTGCGTTGCACTGCGCAACCCTGAGAGCTGTCGTTGGAGTTATAGAGAGACCAGTAGCACTACTCTGCCTCCCCCTGGTTCCCAGGTTAGCAGAGCCGCCAGTCGCCGAGGTGGGTCCCTTAGAGGCTGAGGGCCCGGCACTATCCCCGCCTGGCTTTGGTCCACGGGGATGACACAATATCGAAATATCCATCTTAGGCATAATCCATGAGGGTTGCGTGTGTGCTCGTTTCCCCCCCCCCCCCCCCCCCCCCCCCCCGACAGGTTTCCACACTATACCAGATGGCATAGTCAGCGACACTCCGACTTCGTTGGTCATTGCTTTCAGTTCGGAGTTTTCCTTCTTGTAGGAGAATTTCCTTAACTGGGATTGAGAGCTTCCCCTGCCCTTGTTTTAATTTTAGAGTTGACTTTTCCTAGGCCAGTTGCCTGCCACAGCTTACGAGTCTGGTCTACCCAGGGAGTTTGTTCGGATCCCATCCCTAGACATGGCTGCCGACCAAGGCTGATGAGTCCAATCTACCCACACTCTTGTAAGGAGTTGCACCTAGAATGGCTGCCTACCAGGGCTGCTGAGCCCACTCTGCCCATGGTTGGTTTTCTGTCGGGGTTTGCTCCCCTCGCCTTTGCCTTTCCCGAGGCACCCACAAGGCAGTGGGGCTATTTACCCATAGTTGGGAGTCTGGTTCACGGGTATCAGGGCATATCCACACACCAGTGGGCCTGCATGCCGCGTGTCAGGGGGCCAGACCTCCTCCGAGTCCCCTGTAGTTCAGCCGAGTCTGTAAGGTGCTCAGTTACCGTGTGTCGTCGCGAGGAGGCACTACATGAGGCTTGTTGTTGGTGAGGCTGTGTACCGGCAGAGAGAGACTGACGCATTCTGCCATCCTTTTTGCAATACTGCTAGCCAGCGGTGGAAGCTGAAAGCAAGAAGTGACAAGCACTACCACTGTGCTACCACACTAGATGCATCACAACAACCATTTTTACACACGTGTTTCTACCAACTCTGCAACTGTGTAACTTGAACAGTCTACTGTGCTACTGCACAGTAGGGCTCTGGAATTTGTTTTTACTCTTGGATGCTTTTTGTTATAATTGCGGACCTTTAAGCGCCGTGTGTGTGTGTGTGTGTGTGTGTGCGTGCGTATGCATGTAAACACGAAAATCTCCTAAGTTTGCGTATGTACAAGCTTGAAAATATAGGAAACACTTCATTCAGAGGGTGTCTAAGAAAGCCTCCGTACATATTAAAGAGTTTATAGAAAGTCTGTTGTCCCACATTAGAGTCCGTAATTTGCGTTATATTCACTTGAAATGTTGAATATAGCTAGTTTGGAGAAGACATTAGGCAGGTTTATTAGACACCTTTGTACCTCTTCACCTTTTTTGAAAATGAGACAAAAACATGCATGACATATTTACAGTTGTATTCCTGCATGTACCAGGGTATTTGCACATGTATGCACTCTCTCTCAAACATACAAACCAACAAGAAATACAACTATATATGTATTCAGGAATGTATACAAGAAGTGAATGAGCATCCAAAGAAAAAAGTCATTATTAACCTGATCAAGAAACTTATCACACCTCGATTCTAAATACAATTATCCATACCAGTGAAAAAAACAAACAAAAAACAAGGATACAACTCGATGAAAAAGTGCTGCAAGTGTTAAAAAATGTACTACTTCATAAAACACTAACAATTCTTTTTAAAAATGCACATTTTTGCAATCTCATCTCTCTCACTCACACACCCACACACACATAATCGGCTTTTTCAGACCATTTGAGACCAAGTGTGTTTTTTTTTTTTTTGCATGATCACTGAATTTAACAAGAAAATGCATATGAAATGTTAAAAATCACATCAAAAACATGTGACTCGCGCGCACACACCTGTCAATTAACGGACTTCATCATACATGTTTGCACTAACTGCTGTTGCATGTTCGTCACATTCCCCTACTTCGATGCAAATTTGATAGTATAAGACAAATATATCAGCAATTTCAATTAACCCTTTGGCTGTTGGTAATGGTTTTTGGCTCACGTGAAGCAAAAGTGAGTCCATGTTATGGGCCAGTGGTCGTTCATCCGTCGTCCGTGGTAAACTTTAACGTTTTCTCGGAGGTTATTCAAGCCAGTCTTGAAAATTGGTCCAAGGATACTTTGTGGCAAGACCTTTCTAAACATACCAATTTGAGTGACCTCTCTCCAAGGTCACATGAGATCAGGAAATAGGTAATAAAAAAAACAAACTATATTTTGACAAAATGATTGATTGTACATTGCTGAACATCCCGACAGCAACAAGACTTTCTCAGGACGTGCCTGCACTGCTTGTGGAAAAAAACTAAACAGAACATTGAATGTATGTCGCCAGCCGGTCCAATACCTTAAATAAAACCTAAGACAAGGGGCCTAAATAAAGCTAAGACCATTTAGCAACACACATCCAATATCAAGAGCTACAGGCAGCGCAGACAGTAGGGAGAGTTTTTAAAAAGGCAAATACAGGTGAATGGACCAACGGTAGACGGAAACACATGCCCCAGAATAGAGGGAAAAACCCACCCTGTGGGGCTGACTAGGGTGACCCTGGGAACTAAAAAGTAGTTAACCCCACCCAAGTCCCCAGGGCAGACCCGGGTGGGGGTATATATTTTGACAAAAGATGTCTTTTCTCAAATACTATTAACAACTTCAAACCCAAACTTTGTACAAAGATACTTGATGGTAATACCTTTCTATGCATACTAATCTGGATGCCCCCTCGGAAAGGTCAAGGGTCACAAGGTCGGCAAAAGTGTGTAAAATGCCAATTTTGCACAGAACTAGTTTTTATCAAAGTTTTTGCAAACTGTTCAATCAAATTTGGCATGAAGGTTGCTGATGGCAAGACATTTCTATGCATACTAATTTAGTCAAATCATCTCAAATGTCACAGGGATTTGACAGATGTGTGAATAATTTTTAAATTTTGAAAAAACATGGATTTCACTGGTGCCAGTTCTTTACTTGTCACAAAGGTCACACATATGGATTGGTCATACACATGAGCCATAAAGCTTTGCTTTTCTTCTTGTTTTTTTTTTCCTACAGGAATCATAACAAAATCCGCTACCAACAGTCAAAGGGTTAAGCCACACAACTGTACACATTACCAATATGTACAATAAACACAGACTTTCATTTACACACTCTACACAGGTAATATGTTACACAGGCACTGGTGAACATGGAATGAGACATGTATACACAAGACAAGATGGGCTAGCATATACTTATGTCATTAGCAATAATGACAAGCTACAGCATCGATTCCTTGGCTTTTGAAATTGGACGGAAGGTACTGCAATGACAACATACATGAACAAAATAATACTGTTGAAAGTATTCACACGTGATACATCTAACACTTTGTATTCAGCCGTCCTCACATCCCAAGACCATAAACACACCGAGCCATATAAGACATATTCCAAAATCTGTCTGCTGTCCTCTCAAGAATATAATGCAGATGAATAATCAACCGTGATATTTCAAGGGTGGTGCTAGTGTAGATTGGCGCCTTAAGCTAAGCTATTCTGGCACTACCCTTGATATATATCATGGCTGATCTGTATCTAATGTAGCATGTCAGGTCTATATGGGTGAACATATATATACCTGTACAAGAGCATGTGAACGGCCCTGAAAAAATGTACATGCTACAAAGTTTCTTTCAATGGACATGGCTGAAAAAAGGACAGGGCTGAAAGCACCCAAAATTATTCTCACGCACACTCGCATACACATAACTCATGGACCCAATGGTAGCCCTGTCTAGCCAAATCCTTGAGTCATCAGTTTTATAAAATCACATAATCTCGTAACAGTCTTTCATCTAGCCTGCTGTACCGCCGATGAGCCCTTAAATAAATATACTCTGAACAGTAAGTAAATATACTTTAAGCGCATGAGCTTCACTTGAGGTTGATGACATCAGTTTAAGTACTAGTATCATAAAAGTTCCAATCCTTTGTCACTAAAACTGGAATGTTTGAAAGACGCTGTTTCCCAGGTCAAACCATCCCCCGCTGGATCATGTCTGGAGGGAAGCAGAATGTGGCGCCAGAAAGACCTACACAAACAAAGTGTACAAATACATGAAGCATGCCCATTCATCTGTGAAACAATACAATTTCCTTTTTAAACAGCAGATATGATGATAAAACCAACATATTAGTTCAAGGGTGGTGCTGAAGTAGCTCTGGTGACTGTATGCCTGTAAGCTACTTAGGCATATCCATAGA
Organism: Semisulcospira habei; assembly: GCA_036245525.1. NCBI lineage: Eukaryota > Metazoa > Mollusca > Gastropoda > Semisulcospiridae > Semisulcospira > Semisulcospira habei. The sequence goes on along the minus strand of BTPG01000002.1, from coordinate 267,417,366 downwards.
GGTATGATCTGTTGCCCGATCTGGTATTTAGCTAGGTCGATAGAGATCTTCCAAATCTTAGAATTTCGATTTTTGGGCCCAGCATGATAGATTCAGGTGCCGTGCTTTGTTTAAAATATGTGAAAGCATAAAGTTAATGTCTGTAAATACACTGTAAACTACATTTGATAAGATTATACCATAGTCAAGGTTACATAAGTGTAGCTCTTGGCCTATGGATGTCAGCTTCAGCTGCTGCGAGATTACTTCCCCTATAACACTATAGAAGGCAAGATCCAACCAGTCAAAGTTCGCCTGCAGTGAGTGTGCTTGTCTATTTGCCCTAAATGTGTCATTTCAAGCCGTTAACTCATTCAGCCACTAACGCACCACAGCAATACATGGATCAAGCATGATAGTTTAAGGGTGGTGCCAGAACAGCTTGGCACCCATAGGCGTCAAGCTATTCTGGCACCACTCTTGAACTATCATGCTTGATTGGTCTGTAAAATTAAATTTGGGAATTTTAGTCCTGAGGTAGTATGTGTTAATTGGCATACACACCAGATTCAGGAATAAACTCAACACAATTTTTAGTGGCCGAGTAAATAATACAGAAAAGTTACTTAAAAGGCCTGTTAAGCAATCTCAATGGACATTAACATGTTCTGGTTATTAAACGTTGCACAAATCATGTGATCTAGCCTCTGGTAATAAACTGTTCTGATGGTTTCCTCACAAATACTGAAAACCTTGTTCTACATGTATATTTCACACTTCTCTGTTTTTACCTTTCTTTGTCGAGTCCAAAGAATCGCCTCCAGTTGCCACGGAAACCAAAGTCATAGGGATTTTTGTACATCTAAAGAGATATAAAAAAATGACAGTATGGAAATGTTGCGGTTTTAACAGCTAATTTACAGGACAATGTTCGACAGTGTGAGAAATAGAGATAAGTAAATAAAACATAAAACAAAAATTTAGGAAGCAATATATGAAATGTTTTTGCAGATCGTCATATTTCATATTTGAGATATTGCTCTTTAAAGTGATCTGCTCCATGGCAGGCTTTGATTGCTAAAATTCACTGATACAATGTTGTCTTGCCTCAACAGAAGGAACACCCTCTTGCTTACAAAGGAGAATGAGCAGAAAAGTGTTTCAATATATGACATTCAAACTTCATAATTATAAATTAGTTCTTTTCTATTAGACATACTAAGAATACTTATAAAGGACATGATATTACGAACTAATACCACCTGGAGTAGGTCGCTTTTTCAGGAAAAACCGATCATGTACAGACCAGATTGCCACTCTCCGCATCATCGTGGAGCAGTCTCTGGAGTGGAGCTCCCCGCTGTATGTCAACTTTGTGGATTACGAGAAAGCATTTGACAGCGTGGACCGAGAGACTTTGTGGAAACTCCTACGATACTACGGTGTACCCACAAAACTCGTCTGCCTGATCAAGAGCAGCTACGATGGCATGACATGTCGCGTGATCCATGAAGGGCAGTTCACCAGGGAGCTCCAGGTCAGAAACGGCATCAGGCAGGGGTGTTTGCTGTCGCCGTTCCTACTGGCCATAGACTGGGTCATGAAGAGGACCACAGAGGAGAGAAGAAGCGGAATACAGTGGACACTGTGGACACAGCTTGACGACCTCGATTTTGTGGACGACTTGGCTTTACTGTCCCACACTCATCAACAAATGCAGGACAAGACCATGAGGCTTGCTGACATCTCGTCCCAAGTGGGCCTCACCATCCACAAACAGAAAACAAAGACAATGAGGCTGAACGCGACCAGGAAAGAACCAGTCTTGCTTGCTGGCACCCCGTTGGAGGAGGTGGAGTCCTTCACCTATCTCGGGAGCATCATCGACAAAAAAGGTGGCACTGATGCAGATGTCAGAGCACGAATCGGTAAAGCCAGAGCAGCCTTTCTCCAGCTGAAAAAAAGTGTGGAGTTCCAGAGAGCTGGCACAACACACCAAAGTCCAGATTTTCAACTCCAACATAAAAGCAGTTCTCCTATATGGAGCAGAGACTTGGAGGTTGACAAAAACCACAGTCAACAGAGTACAGATCTTCATAAACATTTGCCTTAGAAGAATCTTGAAAATCCACAAATCAGCAACGTCAGACTCTGGGAGAGAACAGAGCAGATAACAGCAGAGAATGAAATCGGACGAAGAAGATGGGGATGGATTGGTCACAGTCTGAGAAAGCCAGTTTCCAGTATCACTAGGCAGGCATTGTCATGGAACCCCCAGGGAAAGAGGAAAAGAGGCAGGCTGAGAAACACCTGGCGTCGAGACCTCCAAGCAGACATCAAGGGACTGGGAACCACCTGGAGTAAAATCGAAGGAGAAGCACAGGACAGGAGTCGCTGGAGGTCTCTCGTCGACGGCCTATACCCTGGGAGGGGTGATAGGCATAAGTAAGTAGGTCACTTTTAAATAAGGAAAAAACAACAACATCCAAAACTATGGAATGCGTAGCCGTATTTAAGTGTGATGTACCAGGCAGCTCAGGAGTGGCATAGCTAGAAAGCTTACCAGTCCCTTTTTCTTGTAACGCTTTCTCTCCCTTGAGTTGATGTGACCCTCTACACTGGTCTCACCACGGCTGATCAACCGGATGTGCCACAAAGTTAGCAGGCCCAAGGCAACGGAAACCCCCGCACACAAAATAAACTGGAAGACGATGGCATTGTGGAACATCATGTCCGAGTAGGCAGCAATTGCCGCAGCAGCCGCCTCCTTGGACTCGGGGCCTCCATCCTCACCTGGCTTAGGCTTTGAAGTTTGTGGCTGGCAGCAAAGAAAAAGTAAATATAGGATATAACAAAACACCACAGGCACCCAACTTTTTTTGTTGTTATAACCAAAGTTTGTTATAAGTGAAGTACTTTATGTATAAAATATGTGGTCAGCCCTCTGAAAAAGAATGTTTCAGAACACAGCAAGGACAAACAGTTACTGTTTCTTCTTTGGTATTCTGGGGCACATACCTTTCTTGTTGGCCCTAGTACTTTACACACTTGGTGGGCACTCCTTTGGTTTGGACTGAATTTTACAGTACATGTATAGGGCACTTCATGTTATTCACTAGTCAAGTATAAAAACACTAACAATATATGACCCATTGCCGAAAGGTGTTACTTAACTAAGATGGTTGCCCAAACTGTATGCATAATAAAAGCACTTCCAGTCCTGATTCATCAGTTTTTAGTAGTTAAGATCATGGTAAAATGCCTGAATATACATGTACACTAGAAATAACATGGGAGACAGATTTTGAGAGGTGTAGTGACTGCATGATTAACATGTTGGCCAAGGCTGAAAATTTCCCTTGCCAGAAAGCAACACCGATCGACCTCGTGTGAGCGATGTGATGGTGTGCAAATAAAAGGTCGACCTACAGTACTTGTTTCATATCATCAATTCTGTGAGGCAAGACATGTATAAATATTTACCAGTAAAGAACAGATATTTTCACGTGCGAAATATTGCGCTATTGCCTAACAAAAATCTGCATGTTGAACGTCAGGCGTGTTGTAATTTTGCGACAGAATATCTCTTCCCTCAACTTCGCAGAATGTGAACCTCATAGCAGACGAATTATGACCATCACTTCCTCTCCTGTACATGCATAAAGCACCCACTTCGCATGTTTCAAGATAAAAACACAAACAGCGTTTTTTGACAGGCGAGTTTACTTCTACCGGTTTTGTTGTAATAATCGACGTTCAACATAGTTGTCTTTTCTTCCTCAACTGCTGCCGATTTCATTTTGGAAAATTTACCCATTGTTCCTTCGTATCACGTGATGCATACACGCTATGCTGGATCGATGATTGCGGCAAGCTTCAAACCGACGGAACTCGAGAATGGTATGTTGTAATATTCGCCTTTATCTGACGTTCGACATAAAATCTACGTTCAACATACTTTCTGTATAGTTTTTGCATAACAGTTACCTAAACAAAGGATTGATATGGCATTTGTACCGATAGGATATACAAGCTGTGCAGATTGAAATGAATTGGGCAGTTTGTTGTCGCCAGCCATGTGCATTGAAAATGATTTAGCGAGTAGTACGTCATTACATTACCACAATGCGTGTGTGGTAAACATGACGTTCGATCAAAGCGGTGATATTTGGTGCAGCATCTTTGTCTAGAACACTCTCTGGAACGTCGTGTTTGGAGAAAACAGCTAAATTTGTAGAATGTAAAACCGATTCAGACAAAATGCGGTCACACGTGTTTGTAGTTGTTGACAAGCTCCCTTTTCAAGGCGTGTTGCGTCGACCATCATATTTGCAACACGGCCGATGTTGTAAGCCTGATGTGCAATCACCAGGGTTGATAGTCATTACTTTTTTTCTTTAATAAAATAACTTTTCTTTAATTCTGGTAAAAGGTTAAAGAAATAAATTTTCTTTACTTTTTTTTGAAAATTAAAGAAATAAATTTTCTTTAATTTTTCTTTTTAATGAAATAAATTTGCGTTAAATACATGAATGATCATTTATTGCTCAGCTCAGACAAAAAAAAAGTGGCATACAGTTGAAAAGTGACACGCCACCAGATTTCCTCCTCTACCCACTATCTAAAACACTATCTGGCCAGATACATGCAGTAGTTATGAGAAGGGGGAAGACAGGAAAAAAAAACTCGGAAAATTGCACAGCGCAAAAAAAAGTCATGCGGCTAAAAATGGAACAATTCAGGTTTGTTTGATCTTATTTCGCGCTGCTGACAAATCCACTCATCTGCAAGAGCCATAGATCCCCAAGAACCCCAGCAGTCTTGGGTGGGGGGGGGGGGGGGCGGGGGTTGGTGGGTTAATGACGATCTATGCCTACTACAATTAAAAATGTATGCGTGCACCCGTTCAGGTTTTCACCTGTGCTGTCCAATCGTTGCTGCACCATCTGCCTTCTCACTCCTGAAACGAAAACCACCCAACTGCAAGAGGCATAGATCCTCATGAGCCCCCGCAACTGCGGGGGCTCATGAGGATCTATGCCTCTTGCTGTGATAATCTGCGCCCATGTTTCGCTCAAGCAAAGTGGATCTCTTAAGTTTTTCACCTTTCCAATCGTTGCTGTACCATCTGACTTTTTACTCCTGAAACGAAAACCACCAAACTGAAAGAGGCATAGATCCTCATGGGCCCCCGCAACTGCGGGGGCTTGTGAGGATCTATGCCTCTTGCTGGGATAATCTACGCTCGTGATTTTCTCAAGCAAAGGGGCTCCGTTAAGTTTTTCAACTGTCCAATCTTTGCTGTACGAGTGCCATCTGCCTTCTCACTCCTGAAACGAAAACCACCCAACTGAAGGAGGCATAGATCCTCATGAGCCCCCGCAACTGCAGGGGGCTTGTGAGGATCTATGCCTCTTCCTGGGATAATCTACGCATATGATTTTCTCAAGCAAAGGGGATCCGTTAAGTTTTTCACCCAGAGGCATAGATCCTCCAAACCGCCTCAAACCGGCTGCAACTGGGTCAAACCGGCTTTGCGCATAGGCACCTGTTTGTTCGTGGCGGAAAAACGAACTGAAGTAACAAAATTTTTAACGAAAAAAATCGATAATCGTTACTTTTATTTTTTAATTCGTTGAATTTTCTTTAACTTTTTAAAAACATTAACGCGTTAAATTTTCTTTAATCCAAAATTTAATTTGTTAAATCGTTAAATCGTTATATCGTTAAATCTTCCAACCCTGGCAATCACCTGTTCAATGGTGGTGTTGTTAGAACGCCTTTCGCACTCAGATCGCCATTGTTGACACTTTCCATCTCGTAGAGTCACCCATGGAATCGTATGAAAGGCCTTGAGAGTGAGAGTGTCATGTTTGATAATAGAACATGCAGATGAAGTGTTGAAAGTGTACATGATACATGAAAGTGTAAATGGAGATGGCAACTGTTTTTTTCACAGCGCTGAGCCTTCTTATATTTGGCACAGAAATGTGCCATGAAGAGCTCAGGTGTCGCATTGTTATTTGTATGGCACTGCATCCAGACAGTTTTCTGAATGGTTATAATTGGTGCGCTCCTCATGACTGTGTCACCAGCTGAAGTTATTCAAATGGCTGTGCTGACCTCAGTTTCACCTGATGCTTCAGAGCGTCTGTCGTTTGAAGCTGAAGTGATGTCAGTGGTTAAAAACTGCAGCTTGTCAGGGTTGTGGGAGTTTTGTGCAGCCAGTTTTGTGCTGAAGCGTCCAAACCACTCGGTTTTTCCAGATCTTGGTTGGGAGATGTACAGGCTTCGCTGCAGCCACAATTTTCGCGCTCCAGGTTGTGAGGATGGTCAGAAATTGTTCATCATGTGGTTCTCAATCCGCAGTGACATGGTTGCTGATCATTGGGTGCCAAACCACTTTGTGCCTATCGTTCCCCGCACACACACTCAAGCTCCAGTGGTTGGCATCTTCCATCTTGTTCAGTTTAATGGAACTGAATATGTTCTGCAAGTTAAAGACGTTGACGAACTTCTGCAGGTTGTCTGTGTGAGTTTCGTGTCAAAGCGCCGGCACTTGTACTTTTGGCCTATCCGCTCTGACTACTTGTGGGAACCATTTGATTTTATTTTGAGGAGGGTCTCTTTCAACCTCGATAAAAGCACATCCAGTCAGAGGTGTCAGTTTTTCACAGTTATTTAGGACATATGCTGCATAGAAATTGCAGAAGAAACAGGTATAAATATAAATAAGTGATGTCAAGGTGTTTGTGTTTTCCTACACATTTCAGTATATTTACTGACATGTGTAGCAAAACAAACGTGACATCACTGTATTTGTCTGTTTCTCCTGCAATTTCTAGTTGCTTGAAGACCCATACTGACCATCTGTCACTATATTAATAGTTCTCTCAGCGGAGCCCCGAGACACCTACGAAAGTGTTTTGGCCCCAGTGAAAAAAAAACAAAATAACATATATTCATATAAATGTATGATTTTTTAACACTGTTTTAACCTTCATTGTGGTGAGACACTTTTGAGAAGAAATAAGTGTAAAACAAGATGTGATCTGCAGTTTTAGGGATTGATGAGCAGTTCAAATACATGAAGAATAGTGCAGAACGATATGTGATTTAGCAGTATTGCGGATTGATCGGCAGTTCAGGTAAATGAGGAAATGTGTATATGCAGTGTTTGTTGCGGAAGAAAAGTGACTTGTGGGCGAACTTGTGGTTTTGGATGGATAATTGTTAAACCTCCGTTCAGTTTGTTGTAATTAAGACGTTCGACATATCTGTTTTCCTGACTTTGCATTTATTCTTCCTGTACTTGAAATAAAATGATCATAGAAAATGTTGCTGTTGTCTCTCTTAATTCTTTTTACATCCCTGAGAATGTGGTTTGAAAGAGAATGTGGCTGCATTTCACATTTACAACAAATAGAAAGAAGCACCTGTGTCGGATGTCATGTGTTACAACAATTCATCTTTTTCAGTGACACCCAGAAAACCTTAATGATTTAGTTTTGCAACAGAAATTCACATTTACTAATCCATTTAACTGTTCAAGTAAACATTTTCCAACTTGGATCAATAAGAAAACCAAAACTTACACCGTTGTGTTGTAATACCTGACCTCCGACATAATATTATATAAAACGTTCTGAATGAGATTTCTCTGAAACTAAGAAACAGACTATATTCCACTTTCACATACTATTTGCACATGCCATAAACTGTCCAACGCGGATTTTTCATGTAATTCTATCACTTTTCACTTTCAAGCACCCTTGTTGCCTTTTCAGTAACACCTTTTGGCAATAGGTCATCTATAAATGCAATAGGCAAAGTCTGATTTTCACTTATAAAACGACAGACCAATACAAGTTGCAACATTTACAGATACTCTCACCTGTTCTCCAAATATTTTGTTGTATGCCATATTCAAAGGAAAGAAAAAAGCTGGTACTATCAGCTCCTGAAAAAAAAAAGCAACTCAGATATAAATAATATTAAAGTATATGACATGATTTGTAATATTATATAATTGGACACACATTTTATATATATACTGAATGCCTTCCAGGGCTTCTGTTTTAGTGCATCTGTGCGTCTATGACGCATTAAATCTTAAAATCAGGTACTGAAAATGTAACTAAAATCAGTGCATCTGCGTCCGAGACGCATCATCCTTGCGCCACTGTGCATAACCTAACAGAGATAGGTGACAGTCATTCTATTTTTAGTGATGAGTTGGTTCGTTTAGCTGCTCGCTTGGTTGCGGCTGTGTTCAGAATCACTCCGACCCCGGATCTGTGCGAGTGTAACTGGATGGGCAAACTGTTAGTTTACATGTGGTGTCAGCATGTTATCACAAAGTGCGCGCTACATGTTGAACGCGTTACTTGCTGTGACGTCACCATTCATACTATTATGGGATACTGCATCGTGCGTTTCACTTTTGATCTTGAACGAAGTTGTAAATGGCAGAGAAAAAGCAAAGGAAGCTGGAATGCATCGGATTCTTCATTCTGGCACCGTCTGATTGTGATAATCGCTTAGAATAAAGTTGCACTTTGACACCGCCGTCTCCATGGACAAGCGACGGTACCAGATATGATACCCCTGGGCCGTGTGTGGCACCGCCACTGCGACTCGCAGTTTTCAGTTCAGAGTTCATGGCTGCGTGTATTTCCATGGCTAAAGCAAGACGGCACATGGATGACATGTGCAATGTGCATGGAGGCAAACTCAAAAAGCAAGTCCAAAAATTTGAACAGAAATAAGTTTGTCAGTTTTTTTTTAATCGTGGTCGATCCATTTTCTGGTACACAGGTATTAGGCCGGGCAAAAGCTTTAAAATTTGAGAAATACGTCTTTTGGCTTAAATGGGTTGAAACCAACTTTTAAGTACATTAGTTCACACACACACACACACACACACACACACACACACACACACACGCACACACAGAGAGAGAGAGAGAGAGAGTTTAGACAAGTCAGACTTTGGTTGTCAATCTACATTCAGCAGAAAAGGCTATATTCTCTGTTACAATACATTATCAAATGATCATACAGATAAATACATATTATACATGTTTTTCTGTGAGAGAGAGATGGAGATGGAGACAGGCTTTTGCATGATAGCCCAACAGTTAAAAAATCAGTATCATGGAAAAGACACACACACAATGTCACAACAAATTTAAAGAGGAGAGAGCGAAATTAGTTAATTTTTTTTTAAACATACAGATGCTGCAGTTTTTCTTAAATAAATTTGCGGACCCTCTATTATGCTCAGATGGGGGTCTGTGTACCCTCTAAAATTATACCTGGGGGTCTACAGACCCTTTAACCTGTTGTGAAACAGAAGCCCTGCCTTCTCACCTGTTTTCCAAAGAAATGTTGCTTGAAGACATCATGCCCTGCAAAGGTGACGTACACTGTTCCCATCCACATGTAGCAGCAGAACAAGAAAAAGTAGCGGTGGTTGTAAAAACCTACACAGTTGTTCAGCCAAGCTGTTGCCTGTTAAGGAGCAGTATAAAACTATAATGTACTTTATCACTCCAAACCTAATAATGACTTGATCCATTTAACCCCAAGGCTGCAAATCCCAATGATTGTACCAGTTGCAGGAGATGGATAGATTATGTTAAATTCACAGGTAGTGCCAGATTAGCTTGGCACCATCAGGTGCCAAGCAAATCTAGCACTACCCTTGAATTATCATGGTTGATCTATCTCCTGCTGTAGTTCATCAGAGTTAAATGGTTCCTGCAAGAATCCTCATGATAAAAAGCACTACCAACAGCCAGAAGGATTAAGAAACTTTTTGAGGCAATCAAGCATGAAGACTGCATCACTGTAGTGTGGAAGATGGATGGGTTGTGACAGTTCAAGGACTGTGCTAGATTAGGTGCCAAGCTAATTTGGCACTAAACTATCAAGGTTGATCCATCTCATATTGTAGAGGGCTCAACAGGTAAACAAGATACAGCAGATCACAGCATTCACACAAGGATACGGCAATGGTGATCCATCTTGAGAATGCAGCGTTTACAGATGGAACAATGGTGTGTCCTCGGTGGTTTAGGGGTGATGCATTTCTTGCAGATCGACACCACCTGGGGGACTGACTGGAAAATAGATTGTGACTGTTTGAAACAAGGAAAATGTTTCACAGCACTTAATCTCTTAAATGTCAAGAAAAAATAAACACAGCCCTAATGCATAGATCCTTGTGAATCCCCGCAGATGCAGGGCCTGGGCTCATGAGCAATTATGCCTCTTACTGGCCTTAATGGTTTTAAGAGACTGTATTTTTGACAGCCGATCATGAAAAAGTTAAATCAATGTTTCCTAATCTTGCTCACATCATAAATTTACACTCTGTATGTACAACAGCTTTGCAATTCAGCATGATCAGGCATAACCTTGGCTTTGTCATGGTCAATGTATCTCCCACTTTTGTCTCTGTAAGTACAGTCCAGTAAACTCAGACAAATATAAAGTCATGCACTGTAAAAACTCGACAAAAAGAATTGTTAATTCAAAGCATGAAAACCCAAGCCATCAAGTGAACATGGACACAAAATAAGGCAAGCAAGAGACATAGAACCTCATGGGCCCCCTTGATTGATGAGGCTCATGAGGTTCTATGCCTCATGCAGCTGGGTGGTTCTGTCTGTGTCCCAGCAATCAATCGGTTAAAACTTGGTACGAAACAAGATATAAATGATCAAAGTTGTTGCGCTTTTAGAGTGTTTAACTGTATAACAAGGTTTTTTTCCCAAGTAAATTTCCTCACAATAAACTTTGCAATAAAAAAAACTTTTTTTCTGAATTTCACTGTACATGCGTTACCTCTGGCGGGAGGCCTGGGCTTGAGAAGGCGGCCATGACATAGTTGAAGACAATGTTGATAAGCAGCCAGTGGGCAATAACAAAGTGCACGGCAACCCAGAACATCTCCGTCTGGTACATGATGTGGGGAAAAACACAGATGTAGAATACTGTCACCACCATTGTTGTCAGCAACACCACCATTGTCACCATGATCTGGGATAGCAAATGATTTTGGATAAGAAGTGAACTCAGCAGCAAATCTACATATTAAATATATATCCATGTCCAAATACTAATCCTTTGACTGTTGGTAGTGCGTTTTGTCTGTAGGAATCCCCTTTATAAAAAGCACTGCTGACAGCCTGAAAGAAAACTACATCACTTTTTTAACAGCATTGTTATCAAAGAGACTGATTTGAAAGAAAAAAAAAGTTTTTGTTATGGCTTTTCTTTTAAGGATGAAAACAATAAGTATGGGTGTGCTGACACCCACAATGAATGACACACATTATGACCCTAAAAGTTTGGGTGCACTCATACTCAATTTAGACATACGAATACAGAATTTTACTACTATAAACAGTATAGCTCAGCATACATCCACTATGTATTCTATAGATGTGAGTTTCATTGTGGCATACAGATGTGCAACCCATTCAGCCCTGATATACTACAGCAGGAGATGGATCAACCATTACAATTCAAGCACCAAGCTAGTCTGGCACTATACCCTTGCATTATCATGATCTATCTCCTTAAACTGGTACATGGTCATGAAATGCAACCCTGGGGTTAAATGGGTTAATGTTAAAGACCAATCTTGACTTGTGCAAATTACTATATATACTCACAGGCCCCATGTACTTTGTTGCATGGTCTACCATCCAGAACATGGGCTCCATGGCAGTGTCCATGGCGGTGTTCCATGAGGTAAACTGGTTGTAACATAATGTGAACATCATCATGTGACAGTCTTGTAGTTTGCCCACAAACCAGTTTTTCAGCCGCAAAGGCAGACGCATCAGTTTCCAGTGTATTCGCCTCATCTTCTGTATTAGTCTACTGCTGTTTCCGCTAGTGTTGAGACTGTTATTGTTTGATTATCAGCGTAACAAAAATACTCACATTGCTGTTAGTTTGTTTACATTGTATACTGCTTCTGTACTAATGTGAAAACTGCTCGTCTGGTGCTGATTTCAAACATCATGTGACAGATGTGATGTGACAAGGCATCCGTAAATAAATTCAGTTCACAAAATAGCCTGGTACTTATAAGCGTAGTTACAGAGTCTGTTAAAAATGAAAAGAAGCTTCCTACTGGCCTGTAAGTGCTTATCACGAGAATCCAGATTCGGTGCACTTTGGAACAGGTGCCGCTCTATAAGTGCAAGACAAAAACACTGCCAGCAACTGAAATAGTTGCTGTTCCATCGTTATATATGTGTCATTGTGGCAGGAGAACACGAGAAATTTGCTTTTGCGTGCTGTTTAGCTTGACACCTGCGAATTGGCTTCCCTAGAAGAAACCGGAAGCAGAAGGTCGGAAATCGAAAATGCAAAATTTCCTGTTTTCTACACAGAAGAGTTTCATCACAGCACCCCCGCACAGTCGCTTCGTTTTCTTTCACTTTTAAAAATAACACAAAAAAATTCTTTAGTTTTCTCTTCGATCAGTATATTATTATTATTATTATTATTATTATTATTATTATTAGTCAAAAATCAAGAAAACTTTAGGTTCCGCTGTAACTGTCGGCGCTCCGGCCTCCGGCAGCGGCTGACGGTCGTCTGCCCTCTCCGCCGAATACCGCCGCGGCGGACTGGAAAGGCCGGGGGCCCGCGGCCGAGTGAGTACTGAACTGAAACTGACTGAGTTAATTAAGACATAAGAATCAGTGTAGACAGGTAATTGATTGCCGGAGAACAATGATCACCATCCCTCCCCCCCCCCCCCACCCCCGTCCCCCCTCCCCGCTGTGAGCCGCGCCCCGGTAGCGAACAGTGATTCATCTAGTCACTGCCATGACCCCGATTGACCCGGCTTCTAATAATAATAATAATAATAATACATAGTTTTTATATAGCGCCCTTCCCCACGAACAGCAAGCTCGGAGCGCTTTACAGCACACAAAAAAATATTAAAAAGGAGAAAAATTAGAACGCACTCACCCCGCCTTGAAATAAACATCTGCTCGCACCATGTAGGCGCATTCCTAACACGAAACACACACACACACACACACACACACACACACACACACACACACACACACACACACACACACACACACACACACTATCAACATGGGGAAACAACCAACATTTCCAGGCAGCATATCCAGACTAAGCTAATCTTGATATGCTACCTGGAAAAGATGGGTCTTCAAATTTGTTTTGAAGGTCAACAGGGTAGGGGAAAGACGGACATGCAGTGGAAGTGAGTTCCAGACGTGACTACTGAGGGGCCTGATAACTGAAAGAACGGGCACCAGCAGTTTTTAGGCTGACTCTGGGCTGAACAAGCAGTTTTTGTGAGCTTGACCGTAGACTTCTACTAGGATTGTGTGAGGCAAGGGAAGAAGACAGATATGCAGGAAGCGTATTGTCATAGTGTTTGTATGCCAAAGTGGCCAGCTTGTACTCTATTCTCTGTTTGACAGGTAGCCAGTGGAGATGCTTTAGCAGTGGTGTGACATGATCAGTACGTTTTTTGCGAAGGACTAACCGGGCTGCATTATTCTGGATACGCTGAATGCGAGTGAGTTGATCAGATGAGATACCAGCAAGGAGGGAATTACAGTAATCTAGACGGGACAGAATGCGAGAGCATACGAGCTGGGCAGTAGCCTTTTCTGTCAAAAAGCATCTGATCATGATTATTATTATTATTATTACTGCTACCTGAACCACCAAGACGCGGTCCCCTTGATGGCGACACAGATGATGAATTTCATCCTTCACGTGTGACGGACTCCACCCGGGAGAACAGACTACAGAACCCGGTGAGAGCCTTACGTGTGTCCTAGCCGCAGCTTCTAGGGTCGGGAATGTACGCGCTGTCGACACACCCGGAGGCGGCGGTTGTGAACAATGATCGACTCACCTCGAACCGCCGGGGCACTGACCCCGACCCGACCCGGCCCACGACATAAGGCGCCGCGGTCGGGTGAACAACAATGATCACCTCGAACCACCCCGACCCGACCCCACGAGGCGCCGGGTTGTGAACAATGCCGGCCGATCACCTCGAACCACCCCGACCCGAACCCGGGGACTGGACCCCACTAAGGCGGTCAGTTGCCGTGACTGAACAATGGATCTCCTCAGTCGTGAACCACCCCGGCCCTACCCCATAAGGACAGTAGCGTTTTAGTTCAGTTCTAATTCACCTAAATGGGGTTTACTGACGGGTTAGGACAGCGCGTAGCCCGCTCACCTCGAACCACTGACCCCGCCAACCCGAACCCGGGGACTGACCCCACGACTGAGGCGGTTGCCGGCCGTGAACAATGGCCGATCTCCTCGAACCACCCCGGCCCTACCCCATAGGGCCACGTTTTAGTTCAGTTCTAATTCACCTAAATAGGGTTTAGGATGCGTTAGGTTTTATCGGTAAGTGCGTATAGGTGTTAGGCCTGGAAGTTAGGTCCGCCGCCGCTAGGCGAAATCGTATTCAACGTTGTAGGTGTTAGACATGGGAGCTAGGTGTCGAATTCGAAGGTATACGTGTTAGGCCTAAGGTGTTTAACTAAGGTTATCATGGACTTGTATTGGCTTGATTAAATTTGATCATGTTGTTTCATCACGAATGCTTTTCCTGGTATAAATATACATCTTGGGACCTTACTGCCATCTTATGATGCTCAGCTAGACTCTCTGGCGAGACTGAGACTGTACGTTTGTCAGTGCGAAAAGTTTAGTTTCATTTGTGTGTACTGACGTCTGTTTGGTATGACTGTGCATGACGGTGTGACCGTTGATCGTGCGAGCGCACGTTGGTAACTCAGTAGAAACGCTAACAGCAAAAAACACCAAATCCTGTCAAAATAGGGGTTTTCTGGATACTGTGGTCAGTCCATTGCGCAGGTTGGCTTTTGAACACCCGCGAGGCAAATACTGAAACACGGATTTTGTGGACTTTTGCACACAACGCGAGGCAAATCAGTACTGAAACACGGATTTTGTGCGCATTTGAGACTAGGGTAGACTTATCTAAATAATTTGCCCTCCACAGAAATCTCCAGCCCTTCCCTAGATCACAAAAGGGATGCGGACGAAAGTGGGCACTTGAGTACTGTATTAGATGGCCATTTCTTGACTATCTAATAACTATTAAGTCGCCTACACACGGTATTTTCCCCAACTGAAATCACCTGTTCTGGTGGTAGAGTCACGGAGATCGCCTCAGTTTCGCCGTCATTAAATTTGGCAAGGTGACTTCCGATCTCTCCAACAATGCAGCGGTTGTAATTGATACTTATTTCGTTCTTTGACGTCTTTATCTTGTAAAAACCGCCGGGCCATGTTCACGATCGCTACTCTGCACCTAGGCCATGAGGCTCTGCTGCCCAAACTAATGGTGGCTGTAGCCGGCAGACGAACCCAGTTGCGTATCACGTAATCGCTTCGTCTTGCGTTCAATCAATTAATATACACTAACACGATAATAATAATAATAATAGTGAGCCGGGCGGTTCAGTAACCGGCCCTTTGGCTATCGGTAGCGGTTTTTGTCGTGATCATGATTCGTGCAGGAATCATCATGACAAAAGCCGCCGCGGCTATCGACAACCAGAGAGTTAAAGTAAATTCGTTCAGTCAACTTGACTCAGTGATTCACCCAGCAGGCCAACGACCTGCGGCGGCCATGGCCGGGACCGGCTGAGACTGCCGATGCTCAGTTTGACGACTGACGACTACGTAGTGCAAACTAATAGGTGGGCCGGCTATGATTGACTGAAGCGGCGTAGTGGTGCCAGAGTATCGGTAAACAGAACAGGCGGCACTATCTTTGGAACCGCTGTCTTTGTTGATTCCTAATTCAGTACTCTTCCGCCTTCAGCAGTGTCAAGACACAACTGATCAGTTACTGAAAGCGGCTGTTCAGTCAGTACATGATGCGATTCAGTTCCGGAAGTCAGAAGTAGGTTCATGAGTTACTATTAAACGTGTATCGAGGACAGCTGGATTAAAAGTGCGGACGCTGAAACATGACTCAGACATCGCATGTTTACTATGATCCTGGCTTTTAACCCACCGTTTTCGTCGAGACCGTTTGAAACTACATGCAGGCAGTTATTTTTGAACTGATGCCGGAAATCGTCTCAGTACAGGCCACTGAACAGCTTCATTATAATATATACTGACGAGCAAAAGAAATGCGACATTTTTTTTTTAATCATCGAAAAGATAGTGTTTCCGATTACACCAAAAATGTCGCATTTCTTTTGCAGGTCAGTATATATGATCTCTCACAAAGAAAACTTGATGACAGGTTTGTCGACTACAGTGCGGCACTATCAATGCGGCCCGCCGCGAGAGCCGTCCTGTCACTGAGCTTTGTGTCAGACTGATGGAACTGATTTTCACAGTCTTGTAAAAATAATGACATGAATAATGTTCTGTTTGAATATTTGATAAAGAAAGACAGCCTCAGGTAGAAAAAATAAAACGTGACACGCCAACACTGAGTCGATATCAATCCCGCCGGTCCCTTTTGTTAGTCGGTGTTGTTGATCAAGTCAGTATGTGAGAGCGGAGGGTGTTGCAGTGTCAAGGGATCGGCTCAGAACGAAATGAAATGTACGCTGGCCTGGGATTTTGGATCTTACGGCTACAACATGGCCTTTCTTTGCGTTCATGTACCGTGACGGTATTTGAAAATGTGGTGGTGTGTGTGTGTGACGGTGTGTGTTTGACGGTTTGTATGACTGTGTATGTCACTGTGATCATATGTATATATATATATATATATATATATATATATATATATATATATATATATATATATATCCTCGCGCTGGGACCATATGGCGTTGAGGCGCGTCCCCTGGGTGGTGGATAGGGGGCCCCTCGTGAGAGGGGTGCACCGAATGGAATAAGGTGCCGTGAACCAAAATGGTCTAAGGGAAGGTGACCCCGACAGAAAACCCCTGGTCCTCCTAGTAAGGGGGTTGGGCGTGGGGGTAGCTTCCCCACCCTGCAAAAAAGGAAATAGCTACAAAAACGCCGATGAAAAGACTAACAGTAATTCCTTTCCTGGAGGAGGAAGGTTCTTCTACCAGAAGACTTATGACGTCCTGTGGTGAAAGCCGTAAGTCTTCGGAAGCCACAGGACCGAGCCGCCTCTCTCTATCCAGGGATACAACCATGGGCACATGGAACGTCAAGACCATGTACCAGAGCGGCAAGGCCGCCCAGATAGCAGCGGAAATGCAAAAGTACAACCTTTCCCTGCTAGGTATCAGTGAAGCCAGATGGACGCAGTCTGGCCAGAAAAGGCTGTTAAGTGGGGAGATGATTCTGTATTCAGGTCATGAAGAGGAGAATGCCCCCCATACAGAAGGTGTAGCATTCATGCTGTCACCAGTGGCATAGAGAGCGCTGATGGGCTGGGAACCTCTTGGGCCAAGAATCATCACAGCAGCCTTTAGAACCAAGAAAAAGCTCAAGCTGAACGTCATCCAGTGTTATGCGCCCACTAATGACAGGGACGAGGAAGAGAAACAAGAGTTCTACGACCGACTCCAGAGTGCCTTGGACAAATGTGCGGAGCGAGACATCACCATCGTCATGGGCGATTTTAATGCCAAAATAGGGGAGGACAACACCGGATACGAAGAGGTGATGGGGAGACAGGGACTAGGCTCGGAGATGAGTGAGAACGGGGAGAGGTTTGTAGAATTTTGTGCTCTAAACCGACTTGTCATTGGAGGCAGCATCTTCCCACACAGAAGGATACACAAAGCAACTTGGGTCTCACCTGACCATACAACAGAGAACCAAATAGACCATATCTGCATTAGCAAGAAATTTAGAAGATCCCTTCAAGATGTGCGAGTGAGGAGGGGAGCAGATGTCGCCTCCGACCACCATCTGCTTACCTTAAGAATGAAGCTCAAGCTAAAGAAAAGCCGCACAGAGACAACAAGAAGACAGCGCTATAATGTAGGCCTCCTGAGAGAAACTGGAGTTAGAGAAGAGTTCAAACTGGTGCTGTCCAACCGGTTTCAAGCGCTACAGGAGCTAGTAAATGAAGAGGAGGCGGTCACCATAGAGCAGCAGTGGAAGGCAGTTAGAGAGGCGCTGAACTCAACCTGCAAAGACACTGTAGGGTTCAGGAAACACCATCACAAGGACTGGCTGTCGGCACAGACCTTGAAGAAGATAGAAGTGAGGAAGCAGAAGAAAGCAATTGTCAACAACAGTCGCACGAGAGCAGCCAAAGTAAGGGCACAGGGGGGATACTCAGAAGCCAACCGCAAGGTGAAGAGGAGTATCAGGGCAGACAAGAGGGCCTACACAGACAGCCTGGCAGCAGAGGCAGAAAAGGCAGCAGGCAGCGGCAACATGAAACAGCTCTACGACATTACCAGAAGATTGTCAGGCAAGTATGGCCATACAGAAAGACCAGTAAAAGACAAAGAAGGCAAGCCAATTGCAGACAGAGCAGACCAACTCGACAGATGGGCCGAGTATTTTGAAGAGTTACTGAACAGACCTAGCCCACCCGACCCCCCAGACATCCAGCCGGCAGAGACCGACCTACCCATCAGCTGTGACAGACCCAGCCGGGAAGAGATCAGAAGAGCAGTGGCATTTTTGAAGAACGGCAAAGCAGCAGGCCCAGATGGTATCCCAGCGGAGTCTCTGAAAGCAGACCTAGAGACAACAGTGGAGATGCTGTACCCACTGTTTGGAAAGATCTGGGAAGAGGAGGTGATGCCGGCTGACTGGAAGGAGGGGTACCTAATCAAGCTTCCCAAGAAAGGCGACCTCAGCAAGTGTTCCAACTACAGAGGAATCACCTTGCTGTCAGTACCAGGAAAGGTCTTCAACAGGATCATCCTGGAGAGAATGAAGAGCTCCGTTGACCCCCAGCTGAGAGACCAGCAAGCAGGATTCAGGAAGAACCGATCATGTACAGACCAGATCGCCACTCTCCGCATCATCGTGGAACAGTCTCTGGAGTGGAGCTCCCCGCTGTACGTCAACTTTGTGGATTATGAGAAAGCATTTGACAGTGTGGACCGAGAGACTCTGTGGAAACTCCTACGACACTACGGTGTACCCACAAAGCTCGTCCGCCTGATCAAGAGCAGCTACGATGGCATGACATGTTGCGTGATCCACGAAGGGCAGTTCACCAGGGAGCTCCAGGTCAGAACTGGTGTCAGGCAGGGGTGTCTGCTGTCTCCGTTCCTCTTCCTACTGGCCATAGACTGGGTCATGAAGATGACCACAGAGCACAGACGAAGTGGAATACAGTGGACACTGTGGACACAGCTTGACGACCTCGATTTTGCAGACGACTTGGCATTACTGTTCAACACTCATCAACAAATGCAGGACAAGACCACGAGGCTTGCTGACATCTCGTCCCAAGTGGGCCTCACCATTCACAAACAGAAAACAAAGACAATGAGGCTGAACGCAACCAGGGAAGAACCAGTCTTGCTTGCTGGCACTCCGTTGGAGGAGGTGGAGTCCTTCACCTATCTCGGGAGCATCATAGACAAAAAAGGCGGCACTGATGCAGATGTCAGAGCACGAATCGGTAAAGCCAGAGCAGCCTTTCTCCAGTTGAAAAAAGTATGGAGTTCCAGAGAGCTGTCACAACACACCAAAGTCCGGATTTTCAGCTCCAATGTAAAAGCAGTTCTCCTATATGGAGCAGAGACTTGGAGATTGACAAAAACCACAGTCAACAGAGTACAGACCTTCATGAACAGTTGCCTTAGAAGAATTTTGAAAATCCGCTGGCCAGAGAAGATCAGCAACGTCAGACTCTAGGAGAGAGCAGAGCAGATAACAGCAGAGAATGAAATTGGGCGAAGAAGATGGGGATGGATCGGTCACAGTCTGAGAAAGCCAGCTTCCAGTATCACTAGGCAGGCATTGTCATGGAACCCCCAGGGAAAGAGGAAAAGAGGTAGGCCGAGAAACTCCTGGCGTCGAGACCTCCAGGCAGACATCAAGAGACTGGGAACCACCTGGAGTAGAATCGAAGGAGAAGCACAGGACAGGAGTTGCTGGAGGTCTCTCGTCGACGGCCTATACCCGGGTAGGGGTGACAGGCGTAAGTAAGTAAATATATATATATATATAAATATATATATATAAATATATATATATATATATATATATATATATATATATATATATATATATATATATATATATATATATATATATATATATATATATATATATATGTGTGTGTGTGTGTGTGTGTGTGTGTGTGGGCGCGTGAGCGTATGGTGCGTGTGTGTGCGTGTTGTGTGTGATTGTGTGCGTGTGTGTGCGTCAGTGCGCGTGTTATTGGTGTGTGTGCCGGCGTGTGTGTGTGTGTGTGTGCCTCTCGGTGTGTGAGTCGTGTGTGCGCGTGCGTATCACAATGTGTGTGTGCATGTACGTGGAACTGTGTGCGTGGCAATGTGTGTTTGTGCTCGTACGTAACGTGTCTGTAGTGTGTGTGCGCGCGTGCGTAGTGTTACTGTGTGTGTGTGCGGTGTGTGTGTGTGTGTGTGTGTGTGTGTGTGTGTGTGTGTGTGTGTGTGTGTGTGTGTGTGTGTGTGCAGCGGTGTGCCCCTGCGCGCTCTAACTGACATGAGCTCAAGAAGTTTAAACAAGAAGCTTCTGTGACAATTTTTTTTAATTCAATAGAAATGAACAATGCGATTCCGTCGTACAATTCAAGACCTGTGACATATCGAGGACAAGTCGTTTCCATGCGCATCTCCTGCCTGTAATCAATGCACTTCAGCGCATCTTCAATTGACCCTTTGGCTGTCGGTAGCGCTTATTGTCGCGAATATTCCTGCGGGAATCATTGCGACAAAAAGTGCTTCCGATAGCCAAATGGTCATAAGCAAATAAAACCACCTTTACTGATACATATTGCTTTTTGACTACTTATACACCAAACACAATGCAACAATAACAGACGGGCAAGTCTGGCCAGCGCCAACTGACCTTGCACGTGACCTCAGGGCCAAAGGACTATTTTAACCTATTAATTCCCGACAAAATACGACTCAGTCCTAGGATGTGGATCGACCATGATATTTCAAGGGTGATGGCAGAATAGCTTGGCGCCTGTAGTCGCCAAGCTATTCTGCCATCACCCTTGAAATATCATGGTCGATCTGTCGCTAGAACTGTGACAGAGACCTTTAAGGATATATGACAATTGACAAGTAGTGCTCAGCGAGAAGAAGATACAATCCGAACCACATTTCAGCTCAAGTTTCTTGTGTGGGTTCCGATTGTTTTTATTTATTTTTTTAGTTACTTCGTATTTGAAAATGTTTTGATGATGAACTGATACTTCTATGGCATAGAGATATCATAATGACGCATGAGTGAATTAGAAATTCCATCTGAACAGTGAGTGTACATTTCCCTGAAATATAATCATGTGCATTATTCAGATCATTCTGACTTGAAGACAACCGATTTTCGTACTATCGTATAAACAGTTGGTCCGCCCTCTCCCCTAATTCAACGATGGAAACGACGATTCAAGTATCCGAAGGAAAAAAAACAGCACACGAACTACTATACAAAATCCTATACTGAAGAATTTTGTATTGACAACACCTGATTTTAACCATGTCGTCCACACACTCAGCAAACTGACCTTGTAATAAACCGAAATTTAAGGACGAAAGTAAATGAAGCAGCTTTGTGAGGTAAAAAAACAAACGGTGACAAACAAAATATATGCACACACACACACAGACACGCACACACACGCGCGCGCGCGCACGCACGCGAACACAAAGGAGCGCGCGCATGCACACACACACACAAACAGACACACACACACACACACACACACACACTTACCAAGCGCTTCAATTTTGCATTTGTTTTTATTACGAGCATTGGCCAAGTCAAATTGCAGGTGTATCAAACTCTAAAGAAAATTTTCACAGCAACGAACGAAAATGTACAACCGTTTGCTTTTGCAGTGTACGCGAAAGTTTTAGAAAGAATGAGCCTTAAAAAAACATCTGCCAAAAAGCTGCACCAACAGACGTCTGTTTCTACAGTCCTTCAAGTCAGCCAACCCTTTCAATATGCCGCCAGGGCACAGTTACTTCGATCATTTTGCACGAGTCTAAATGAAAGGTATTGCCACACACATCTGTTATCAATTAATATTTTTTAACCCGTTCAGTGCCAGTCGACGCAGAGTGCATTCTTTGTTCATTCACACAACCAAAACGTAGTCGTAGCTTTGTGATAATGTGATTCAAGGGATCAACAGAATGCGATTCGGTAAGGATTTTAGATTCTAACAGGCGTGGGGAGGGATTTTATATAAATTATGTGTTTAATTGCTTGTTCATGTTTGTGAGCCAAAAACAAATTTCCATTTTATACATATATATTAATGGACAATAAAGATTTTTGAATTGAATTGCATTTCTCATGGATTGAAAGTGGCGTCAGTGTAGGCATAGATCTTCGTGAGCCTGGACCTATACCTCCTGCAACTGGTTGGTGTTCAGATTTTTCTCTGCACTGCGGAACGGGTTAACACTTTCGAGACGTGCCGCAACCGGATTCGCGGCTTTACGCCGCGAATCCGGTTGCGGCACGTCTCGAAAGAGTTCAAGAAATCGTTGTCATCTGAGATACTCACAAACCAGATAGGTGAGGCTAGCGCTGGCAGAATTGTACAACAAACCAAGGGGAATTACTCAGCGCTGGACAGACGAACAGTTAGATCCCCTGCCGCCGCCTGATAGGCGGGGGCAGGGGATCTAACTGTTCGTCTGTCCAGCGCTGAGTAATTCCCCTTGGTTTGTTGTACGTTGTCATCTGAGCATTGCAGAGTGTCCATAGGCATTTAATGCACTTATTATTATTATTAGTTACTACATGTGAATCGCACGTTCTGCAATAACGTGAGCAAACCATTTAACCCCTTCACTGCCGGTGGACCCAGAATGTGTTTTTGAAATCATTGTAAATTCAGCGTCAAAGATCCCCAGCCGTCAAAAACGTGGATACAAAGTGGTTTCACCAAGAGGCATAGATCCTCATGAGCCTCCGCAACTGCGAGGGCTCACGAGGATCTATGCCTCTTGCAACTGGGTGGTGTTCATTTTTTCCAGGCAGCGAGGAGGTTAACAACAGATTACGTCTTTATTAACTCATTCAAGGAATCCCAGCAACACCATATGACACTTTCACAGCTACTGATGCGGGGCGCCTTAAAAGAGTTAATTTCCTATAAAAGAAAAAAAAAAAGAGCACTATCCATCCTCATGTAGTGTGAGGTACAGAAAGAAAAAAAAATCTACACGTATGGCAAGAGTCTGGCATAGAGCCGTTTGAGACAAGCAATGGATATAGTTTCTGCATAATCACACAAGTATTTCATAGACACATTACGGAACTCCGGATTCGTCTTCACATAATCTACCTTGGGAGGTCTACAGCCCAAGAACTCACTCCAGTCTTCAGTCTGTCCGCGGAACAAAGGCCCCCAGCTCAGTGGAGCCATATCCATGACGTTCCAGCTGAATGTTTCTTATCTCATTCTACCCCAGACACACCACAGCAAGATGAAGATCGACCATGATAGTTCAAGGATGACTATGCCAGAATAGCTTGGCGCCTATGGGCACCAAGCTATTTTGGCATCACCCTTGAACTATCATGGTCGATCTGTGTCCTGTACTGCAATGCAGTCTTCAGAAGACAACGGCAAAATTTGGGGATTTCGGTGATGGAGTCATCATCATCATCATCATCATCAGTCCCTTGCCCGAACTGGGCGTTGGGGGGACTGAAAGGCAGCAGCAACAGACAGTGCTCTCCACTGAGTTCTATTTTGGGCGGTGGCAAGCAAGTCTGGCATCTCGAGTTCGGTCCATTCTTTTATGTTTGCGACCCAACTCTTTCTCTGACGACCTCGCCGACGACTTCCTTCGAGAGTGCCTTGGAGGATAGTCTTGGACAAGGTGTTGTGTCGGGTCACGTGGCCAAACCAAGCAAGCTTGCGCCGTTTCACGGTTGCCAGAAGGGGTTCATGTGGGCCCACCAGGGAAGTGACGGGGTAGAATGAGTTAAAGACCTATCTGTATGTACATTCAACACATGCGACTGTGTGGTAGGCCAGTGACCATTGCAACTATACAGTATTTAAATAGTCAACAATCTCATCACAACATCGTCTACCCGTGTGAAGCAGCGTAACCACGCTGCGAGAGTTGCATCAGAAACAATAGGATCAGCATGTATGGCCTCTTTACAACCCGGTGTATCGGTCGTAACCACGCTGCGAGAGTTGCATCAGAAACAAGAGAATCAGCATGTATGGCCCCGGGTGAATCGGGGTCGTATTAACTCATTCAAGAGGCCCGCATCAATAGCTGCGAAAGTGTCGGATAGCGTTTCCGGCGGCAACGCTATACGACACTTCCGCAGCTATTGATGCTGCGCGCATCGAATGTGCTCAACGCATTCGTTGACCCCCAGAGACGGACCATAACAATACGTGAAACTGTGATGCAAGAAACAAAGTCAGCTTTGTATGTGTTGCTGACACCGGCATATTTTTCACATAGGCCCCCCGCGCCAACATTGGCCCGATGACCTGTGGTATAGTTTAACCGTGTCTGTATACATGCTCTTGACGTAGGGCGTACTTTTGCACAAGTCTAAGCACCGGTACAAGTTCAGCCCTCTCTGTATATGCTGTTGACAAAGACGGGACACCGTCCCTCTCGGGCCTGCTTGTGGTCCACTTCTTTCAGCCAGTGTAGGATCTGCACCGTCTTATCGTCGTCCAGGAACGACTGCGCATCGTCCTCCTCGCTCTCGCCCTCCTTCTGCACGCCACTCATCCCGTTCTGCTGGGCAGGGTCAAAGTCCGGGTGCGTGGGCGTGGCATGGGTGTGTGGGTGCGGGTACATCCTGCTGGAAGTGAGGACGAGGGGCAGGTCGTCGTGGGTGCACGGCTGGGTGGGGGTGGGGCGCTTGACGGGGCGCGAGACGCTGATGGACGGGGAGGTCAGGGAGCGGGTCAGACGGACCATGGCTCTGCTGCCCCCGCCGCTACTGGCGCTGCTCCTGGTGACGAAGAAACGCGTCCTGCCCTCGGGGTGGGTCTGGCTGGATGGGTGGTCCCCCTGGGTCGGGCTGCCGGGTTGCACGGAGGACGAGCGACGGTAGATCTTGAACTCCAACTCCGTGGGACTGAGGCGCGGCACGCCGGTGTTGATGTTGACGCCGCCAGACAAGGAGGAGTGCGGACTGTGTAGCAGCTGGTAGGACGCGGGGTGCTGGTGTCGGTACGGATCCCTCAGGGCGGGCTTGGGCAGACCCAGGTCCGGCACGCTGCCACACCGTGACAAGGCCCCGCTGGAAGCTCTGTGCACGTGCTGGTTGGCCGTCTGAATAGCGTGCTGATGCAGACACGCCTTGTCCACGCTCTGTAGCCGGTCGCCGTCGTTCCTTAGAGTTGGCATGCGCACTGGGGCCCTGTTCGCAGCGGAAGCCGAAAGCGCTCTGTGGTGGTCGTGTGGAGACCTGGGCACACCGCGACAAGTGGCACCGGAGGCAGAGGCTGTCTGGCGCTGACACACCACGGACCTGCTGTCCACACTCTCGTCGAACTTCACGCGCTTTTGTACCTATCGGGGACACACGATCAGAAAAGGCTTAGACAGAAATCCAGGTAACAAAACCACCAATCCATCTAATCACAACAAGAAGCGGTAATAAAACAAAAGCAGCAAATGAAGGAAGGGCATTTAAAACAGGACATTATGATCTTCAGTTTCTGGTCTACTACAGGCCAAAATAAACGATCTCTTTAAATGTTAGTGATCTTTGCAATTGAATTTCCAATGTCGCACATCAGATTTCTTCCATTTGCAAATTGTAATGATGCTGTTCCTCGCGCTGGGACCATATGGCGTTGAGGCGCGTCCCCTGGGTGGTGGATAGGGGGTCCCTCGCGAGAGGGGTGCACTGAATGAAATAAGGTGCCGTGAACCAACATGGTCTAAGGGAAGGTGACCCCGACAGAAAACCCCTGGTCCTCCTAGTAAGGGGGTTGGGCGTGGGGGTAGCTTCCCCACCCTACAAAAAAGGAAATAGCTACAAAAACGCCGACGAAAAGACAAACAGTAATTCCTTTCCTGGAGGAGGAAGGTTCTTCTACCAGAAGATTTATGACGTCCTGTGGTGAAAGCCGGAAGTCTTCGGAAGCCACAGGACCGAGCCGCCTCTCTCTATCCAGGGACACAACCATGGGCACATGGAGGCAGGCATTGTCATGGAATCCCCAGGGAAAGAGGAAAAGAGGTAGGCCGAGAAACTCCTGGCGTCGAGACCTCCAAGCAGACATCAAGAGAATGGGAACCACCTGGAGTAAAATCGAAGGAGAAGCACAGGACAGGAGTCGCTGGAGGTCTCTCGTCGACGGCCTATACCCGGGTAGGGGTGACAGGCGTAAGTAAGTAAGTAAGTAATGATGCTCTTGACAACACCCAACTACGAACGAGAACGAAGTCACGGTGGATAACCACCTTCTTTCGTAAGCATAGACAACACTCCAAAAATCCCCCAAAAGCATAGGTCCTCATCAGCCCCCATCCGGGCTTATGAGGACCTATGCTTCTTGGAGATTTTTGGAGTGTTGTCTATGCTTATGATGCAAGCTTGTTATTCGCCCTGACTTCGCTCTGGTGTTTGGAGTCGCTCGTTGCAAACAAAACATTGCTAATGACAAGACCCTGCTTACTGACCTTGCTGCCGGACTGCCTGCTGCTGGAGGAGAGGGAGGACTTGCACAGGATGCCCCTGATCTGTCCCCGGGCGTTCTCACTGGACGTATCCGAGCCAGAGTCCCTCCCCTCGCTCCCACCACTCCCCCCGCCCTTCAGGATGCTCTTCACCGTCTCCGTGCCTTTGTCCTTCGCCGAGCCCAGCTGTGTTTCCTGGCTTCTGGTGGATGCTGACTGCGGGTCCTGCAAGTGATGACAAAGAAATTATGCAGCGAATGCACATAACAAATCAGTCACACACAAAGAAAGAAAGTGTGACGACTGGTATAAGCCATAACAGTTTAGATTTCTTAACACACTGATCCATGAGGTCGGAATTCACCAACTGAATTTGGGAGTTGTCCTCTGAAAACTACATAACCGGCAGTTCAGCAGACAGACCAATTATTTTGTTAAGCTCCTAGAGCTCTAATCCGAGGTTACGCGCTATACAAGTACTCATTATTATTATTATTATTATTATTATTATAGTTCAAGGATTGTGCTTAAATAGCTTGGCGCCTCTGAACTCCAAGCTATTCTGGCACCACACTTAAGCTATCGCTTTCAATCCCCATATATCTTGTAGTGGACGGCTAAAACAGGTGTTTGTCAAAGGTATCAGTTGTTTCGTCGTGCGTGTGTTAGACCGTAGTGTTTCTTTTGTCTAGTGCATGAAATGAAAGTATCAACGATCTCAAGCCGTATCAAACGCAGGCCGCAACTGTGGCCGACGACGGCTCGACGGTCTTTTGCTTACTGGGCAGATCTAACAGATTCATGAACAAGATCGAAGACTCCTGCACTTACACTGGACTGCCGTTTGGAGCCTGTGGATCGGGACTGTCTGATCGCCTCGCTGTACGGCGATCGCCAGAAGGTGGCTGACGCGAGGCTGGACGGCAGACGGAAGTCGGCACACTGGTGGATGCCGGGAGACGTGGACCGGGCTGTGAAGGGGTACACATGACCGCTCGCGCCGGCCTCGCGCGGAAAATGATCCAGACTCGGGAACGCGGCTTGCACTGGTCCTCGCAACATGGCGACGATTTGAATGGTCACAAGAAATTATTAAATGGACTGAAGAAGTGTTTTTGAAGTTCGTCAAAGAAATACTACGGAACAAGATGGCTATCGAATTGATACAGAGAAGACGAGTAGTGAAACGTCGTTATCTGGACAAAGAAAACCAGGATACGTCCGGTGGGGTGTCAAGGCAATATGCAGATCTGTGACGCCCGTTGCTCAACAAGGACTGACTCAAACCTGCAAATCTGTTGAAGACCCTGTTGTAAATTTCGTTGAGTTCTTCAATTCCGTTTTCAGTCGGACGCTGTCAGGTCCTTAGTCGCTGTTGACGGCCACCATACTCAATCTGGAACATACAAAACAGAAGGCTGTTATACTTCTGAAGATTCAGTATGTCCTGGCGAGGAGCGATACTAATAATACTATTACTAATAAATAGTAACCTATTCCAGTGTACACTGAGAGACGATGTATCGAAAGCTATCGACGATTCAGTGCTGGACAACTCGTCAACATGATACCCTAGTGTAAGGCCTTATTAGGGAGGTTTCGTTTGCAGCGAACGTCTCCATAACAACGAGGGAAATCACGGCGGATAACCAGCTTGTACCATGAGCATAGACAACATTCCAAACATCTTCAAGAGGCATATATCCTCATGGGGCCGTGGGGCGCATGAGGATCTATGCCTCTTGGAGATGTTTGGAGTGTGCGCCCTCAGTCTCTCTCTCTCTCTCTCACACACACACACACACACACACACACACACACACGCGCGCGCACGCACGCACGCACGCACGCACGCACGCACACACACACACACACACACGCACGCACGCACGCACGCACGCACACACACACACACACACACACACACACACACACACACACACACACACACACACACACACACACACACACACACAGCCCAGCCGATCCCTCGTCAAAGAGGATCAGTCCAGACCATACATCATGTCACAAAGTGCACCGCAGTTTACAGCAGTCGCCCTAGACGCGTAAAATAAACGTGCGTTGTACACGCCTGTTTCAAAAGCATGTGTTGTAAAAGCAATAAAAGCCAGCACTCGACTGCGCATTTAAAAAGAGCTTCTGAACTTCAAGACCGTCATTAAAGCTGCCGCACACGCCGGCACAATAAAAAATCGCCAAACCTTACATCGTAATGACGAGGGGGAAAAAAGAAAAAAAAAAAAAAGGAAAAAATCAACACAAAAAAAAGAGGTCTCTACCATATCTACTGCGTTCCTGATGTTGAAGATAATTGTGTTGTGCTCCGTGATTTCAACTGCGCCGGAGAATTTTAATTTTGGAGTTTTCCTCTGTAGAATACATACACGTAGATCGATGATGATAGTTTATGGGAATAGCTGGCGACTGCTGTAGTCTTTCCAAGCTAATCGCTTTTGCAATCTGTGTTAATTAATTCAACAGCAAAGAACCCACGCCGTCCAAAAGACATAGATACAAAGTAGTTTCTACAAGAGGCATAGATCCTCATGAGCCTCGCACTTGCGGTGGCTCATGAGGATCTATGTCTCTTGCAGTCGGATCTTCTTGAGTTTTTCTCGGCAGTCAACCCCTGAACTGCAGCTGACGCTACCGCACGGCGGAAAAAGACGTGCCGCGGGTTTCGGTCGCGTCTTTCCGGCGAACTGTATCGTCAGTAGCACTCAAAGGGGTGATACGAGTCAAAAGCATTACTAGCCAATTGTGCCTAGTTTACAGACATTTCTAAGAGATCGCCTGGAGAAGAAGCGTTCACAAAAGTGAACCCCTTCGTCGACAGCGGTCACGAATTGCGTGTCTGAGACCGATACACACTGACGGACAATCGCGTGAGAAACTCACGGCAGATGGAAATGAGCAAAAAAAAAAAAAAAAAAAAAAAAAAAAAAAAAGGGACACAGAACGCAGGACTGACAAGAGACATAAACCCTCATGAGCCCCCGCAGTCTCGGGGGCTCATGAGGGTTTATGTCTCTTGCGACTTGCCTCGGCAGTTAAAGAGTTAAACGAAGGAGTCAAGGTGTACGATAGGGTCAAACGCACTGTGGTGCAATTACACATTTTCCAATCAGGTGTACTGAAACAAATTGTATTCCCCTAAAACGTTTTTGGTGTTTCATTGTTTGGGGTATAAGTCTAGTCTTGCATACGTCAGAAGTGCTCAAGCAACTTATTTCTTTAAGTTGTACGTCCCTTAATTATAGTGGTTCCGCAAGCAGTACGACCGTGACAATACAGTGACTAGCGCTACTTATTCCTGCCTGAAAGCCACTTCAAGGTATTCCGGTACCGTAATCAAACCCCCCACAACTATAGAAAGGAAACAAAAATGCTGCCATTCACAGCTTGCGCGGTCTAACTCGTTGCTACGAGCTGAGCAATTGGGTTTAAGAGTAACCCTATCTAAAATCTTGGCGCATTGTGTGTCGATTGCCTTAACTCATTCTACCCCAACACCGAAATCCCCACATTTTGCCGTTGTCTTCTGAAGGCTGCAATCCAGTGCAGGACGCAGATCGACCATGATAGTTCAAGGGTGATGCCAGAATAGCTTGGCGCCCATAGGCGCCAAGCTATTCTGGCATCACCCTTGAACTATCATGGTCGATCCTTATCTTGGTGTGGTGTGTCTGGGGTAGAATGAGTTAACGTATTCCACGCCGCACATTTTCGTGAAGTTCTTTTGCTTTACTGGTGAATAATAAGATTAATCGGAGAAGTTGGCACGAATTCTGGAAACTCTATCTTCAAGTTTAACGAAAGAATGGTGAACACACACTTTTTTTCGTTGCAAAACAGTGCTTTCAAAATTCGTGACTACTCTGATTAAAGTTATTATTCATTTATCAGACGTGATGATAAATACATGAGAAATGCGAGAAAGTTGGCTTTAACCCATTCACTACCAGCTGACGCAGGCTCTGTGCAATCTTCATTGACTCAAGACAACAACAGAATTGTCCCAGGAAGATGGTTTCAACTTGGTTTCAGCAAGAGGCATAGATCCTCATGAGCCCCCAGCAATTGCGGGGGCTCATGAGGATCTATGCCTCTTGCATTTGGGTGGTGTACACATTTTCTCGTCACTCGTCACTAAACGGGTTAAGTATTTTGGGTGATCAGACTCAATGGTTTCAGCACTTCTGCAGCACGAGAGAACAGCAGAGATCGAACCATTAATCATTCTATTTCAAGTATTGTCTCTTAACACATCATCGATATTAATCCATATCATACTGAGGCTAAAAGCTTCAAATTTGTACACTGCAAGTTACATTATAGTACTTACAGAAAAGGATATTGACCAATGGCTTTAGTTCAAGGGTAGCGCCAGAATAGCTTGGCGCCTAGAGGCGCCAAGCTATTCTGGCACTACCCTTGAACTATTTTAGTCAAACTTATTTCACATACTGGTGTATTCCGAATGATAAGGGTTAAATTAAACGACTCAGCAACCACCGGCAGCAAAAGACACCAACAACAACCCGAAATGCAGGTTATGTCACAATTATCGATCATATAGATCCGTCATGCTGTGACACTGAGATCAAAGTCAGTACACACCTACCTTTACCAAGCCCTCCTCACGACCACTGCGCGAGGAAACCAGCTACTGACCATCATAACACGGTTTTGCTCTAACTGCAGTGCGTTCAGTCTCTCACCAAGCTCGATTCTTTTGCAAGAGGTTTAGATCCTCATGGGCCCCTGCGGCCGCAGGGGCTCATGAGGATCTATACCTCTTGCCGAAAGACCGGTCGCAATTCTGTTCTTGGACGAGGAGACCTGTGGGGTTTGAGCGCCGGTTTCTCGCGAGTCTTTCATATCCCGGTGGACTGCAGACAGGGATTGAAAATGACACAGCACTCCGCACCACAAGAACAGCGTCAATCGGCTTGACATTATCAATATCATAGACGGGAAGTTCAAGTGTGGCACACACGTGTGTGTGTGTGTGTGTGTGTGTGTGTGTGTGTGTGTGTGTGTGTGTGTGTGTGTGTGTGTGTGTGTGTGTGTGTGTGTGTGTGTGTGTGTTGAAGTTGGAGAGAATTTGTCGTTGCACGGTTTGCAGCCTGCATGTTTGCAATCTGACAGAAATATATGGGATAGTCCTCTAACCTGTAACTCTTCATTGCCAGTTGGTGCACACTGTGTTCCCGAAATCTTTATTGACGAAGATCCACAGCCGACCCAGGAACACGGATTCAAAATAATATCAGTAAGTGCCATAGATCCTCATGAACATCTGCAAATGAAGATACATAGATCCCCATGAGCCCCCGCAACTGCTCATGGGGATCTATGTATCTTCAGTGCAGTTAGATGATCTTGGATCGTGATGACTTTTCCTCGGCAGTCAAGGAGTTCAGTAAGAGGTCCCACTGTGACGTTAGGAGGAAGAAGAAACTATGACACCGGTCAGGGAGACCCCAGCAAAGCAGACGGCGCGTCTACATGTAAATGATGTGTTTAGCCAACACAGCAAAACAGTAGACTGGAAGGAGAGAAACCACCTGTAATCAGCTGTTGCCGGTCTATAGCCGAAGATTATCTTGAGGATAAGTGGAAATATCTAATCAGTCAGGCATCACAGCGGGCGGTCCAAACACATTTCTTTGCAGCTGAGCTTCGTGGTGAAAACAGAACAAAGTTCCTTTCGTGTTGCATTCGATTAAATATACTGACGAGCAAAAGAAATGCGACATTTTTGGAATCACCGGAAACACTAAAAGAAATGCGACATTTTGCTTCAAGTGCTTCCGATGGTTTCAAAAATGTCGCATTTCTTTTGCTCGTCAGCATACATTTCATGTCAATTAAGTTGCAGACTAATATCAGCCGAGCTTGATTTCAGATTTCAAGACAACATAATCTTGTGCAATTTTGGTTCAGTTTTACGTGGGATTATGCCAGATTAGTTCCATACCAATATCACCCTATTTTGAATTCATAATACATACAAAAAGAGTACACTCAAAAATAGTTTGGTGCTACTCAACCTCCTTTGGCGAAAAAAAGTGTTATTAAAAACGGTATAGGCGGTGCGTCTGGGTTTCTCGTGAACCACAATACGTTTTTTTTTCTTCAGAAAGATCTTTATCAATCGTACACGATCAATACACTTGTTTATACAAAAGAAATGCCAGTATGTTGTTTTTCCCTAAGAGATCAATAGGCAAGAGACCCGCATAATGAATGCACAAGGCGGCAGAGGCAATTAGAAGTTTAGAAACGTCAGTGGTAAATATCAGTCAGGGCGGTACGTCCCAGTAAGCACAATGACTTCAGGCCGAAGTCGGCCGCATTTTTAGCCCGCGTACTAGAGGTACGAGGTTGCCGTCGGGCCCGAGGGCTTTGTGCCTGACTGGGGTGGCGTTTGACATAACACTTTGGGAAGGGAGCTCATTTGGACACGAACCTTCAATCTAAACCGCAAACTGCATTACATCGGTAAGCTAGGCCCGGGTCAGGTTAACCCCTTCACTGCCAAGAAAATCATCTGAACACCACCCGACTGCAAGAGGTATAGATCCTCATGAGCCCCTGCAATCGCGGGGGCTCATGAGGACCTATGCCTCTTGCTGACACCACTGTGTATGCTTTTCCCTCGGACGGCTTGGGTTCTTTCTTGGGTGTTGAAATCACACAGATTTCAGAAACACTATCTCCGTCCACTGGCACTGAAGGGGTTTAAGGTAATAACTAATATATTTGGAATGATCGCACAATGATGGGGTGGCGTTTCTAAGTCACGTGTGTGTGAGAAGTCGAGAGACCCTGGAGCTGTGATAATGCGAGCTGTCATGTAACGGATAAATTATACCAACTGACAAATGACCTGTCAGAAGGCTTTTGGTCAAAACACGTATCTTTTATATTACGGGATCGAACTGTCTGTCACACAGACTGCTGACGATGCCTCAATGTTTGTTTGATTTGGCCTTTCGAGGTCGTAGATTTTGAGTATAATCCACGCCTTACATTTGTAATTTCATAGTTTGTCTTGGCCTCTCTCAGACTGACAGATACGGTGTACGACCTGTTGCGTTCAGTTCCTTTCAGTTCTGTTCGGTCAAGATGGGATCTCTGCCATCATAAAAGCCCATACGCGCTCCATCGCACCCGTCAGAAGTCTTTCGATATCATGCCAATATTGGTCTAGTTTACAACGGATCTCTCATGTCCTTTTAACTCATTCTACCCCAGACACACCACAGCAAGATAAGGATCGACCATGATAGTTCAAGGGTGACTGCCAGAATAGCTTGGCGCCTATGGGCGCCAAGCTATTCTGGCATCACCCTTGAACTATCATGGTCGATCTGTGTCCTGCACTGCAAAGCAGTCTTCAGAGGACAACGGCAAAATTTGGGGATTTCGTTGTTGGGGTAGAATGAGTTAAGTCTGCCCAACGCCCGCTAAGTCTGAAAAGACTAAACTAAGTGTACACCCCAGTAGCAATTTTACGTCTGCGGGTCCACGACGGGCCCGTCATGGGCCCGAGGACCTTTGCTTACTGGGCACTGCTTCCAGAGATTTGAGGAGTCCGGGTTCGGGGTGTCTGCCTTAATTGTGTCTTGCAACATAATTAGTTAGTCATCACCGTAAAGACCAACAGATGACTGCGACACAGTCTTCCCCTCGGTCAGCGAAAAGCTCGGATCTGCCACGGATTCCTTTTCACAACTCTAAGGTCACGGATCCAGTTTACTCAAACTCAACATAAGTTCCATCATCACCCGCACAGATTCATAGTCCATGTCCCATGCATGTCTGAGGGCAAATATGAGTCAGGTAATTATTTTCTTACAGCATCTATCAGCGAGAGATATTGATCCTCATGATCCCCCGTGAATGCGGGGGGGGGGGGGGGGGATCATGAGGGTCGCTATCTCTTGCTGGGCGCACTTACATCTGTGTCTTTGAGTCTGAAGAGGGTAAGAGGCTTCCAGTGTACAGTGGAAGAGTCGTGTGGAACTCTGTCCCTGATAAGAGTTCATAAGGGCAGGGATCGATCACCCGCCAGCAGACGATCGCTTACGTCACATCGATCAATAATACTTGTATCGGGGTGTAGGTAAGAACTCCCATCACCTCCTCCTACTGAAAAAGCAACGCCATAGAACTAAACTGGACTAATTCTAGCGAACAGACATATGCCCTTCCAAGGACTCCTGTATGCTGGCTTACATAAACAGATCTGTGCCGCAGGCAGTTTTGCTGACAGAATATACGGGTGCAGACCAAAGGGTAAATGCTTGACAGAAGGGATTTAGATGGCAAGTCATTACATCAACACTGACAAAACTTGAATAGTCTGAGACTTAACCTGGGTGACTCAACCTCACCCAATTTGAAGGCTCGGATACAAACAGCGCCGATCTCTACCCAGCAAGAGGCGTAGATTCTCATGAGCCCCTGCAACTGCAGGGGCTCATGAGAATCTATGCCTCTTGCATCTGTACCGGATTGAATACGGCAATGTGCGGGAACTTCGAGTTGCAGCACGAATTAAAAGTGATGTCAACAGGATACGTCACTGATACTAAAACATTGGCAGTTTATAAGGTAGGGGCCTACAGTGTAATACATGTTGGTTTCAGAGCAAATGCGCTTGTACCGTCTACAAAGAAGCTTTAACCCCTTCACTGTCAGCGGACGCAGTCTGTGTTTTTAAACTGAATCTTTATAACTTCAACACCAAAAATCACAAGTCATCCAAGAACCGTCCACTCGCATTTACATTAATTCAGTTATACGACGCGCGTAAGTTAGTATGCGCCACCTTATCGCATTAGTTAATCTGAACATCAAAATATAAAAACAGCATGTAACTAGTAGGCTTACAATACCCATACACCACACACAAAAACAGAGGGCTTCCAACACAGACCTTGTGCGATCCACACCTAGTCCACACTGCACGCTATCCAAAACAAGACCACGTGACGTATCGGGAAAGACCACCCACCAAATATTCTTACCTGCCAAAAAAACCTCACTAGCAAAGTAATGCTCGCGACCAGATTGTAAACCTGCTGGCCTACTGCGTCAGAAGCAACATATAGGCAAATGTGGCTGATCCTAGCCAGCAAAAGACCAAGATTTCCACGATGCCCTTTGGCAAGTGATGAGTGATGAGGGTCTTTGCTTGTTGAAGATGGAACATGATCGTTAAAACCAGGTGCGGTCGAACTCCCTTGGGTCCATCAGATTCAACGCCTAACAACCTTTTCCGCGTAAGCATCACAGACACCAATGACACCAGCAAGTGGCATAGATCCTCATGAGCCCTCGCAGAATGCGAGGGCTTATGAGGATCTATGTCTCTTGCAAATGGGCGTCGTTGGTCGCCGGACTGTCAACGGCGGACCTCTTCTTCTAAACCCACAGCAAACTTGGCGGCCATGTCGCCAGAATTACAAGCGTGGTGGGAAATCCGCGAAATCCTCGGCGTTGGTTGGACGTGCTTGAGCCCACGACCCCCTCAGGTGTCCTTGGGTACTAATGCAGCATTCTGTGTGTTTGATCTTAGCAAGTGGTTGTTGCTTGTGATGACTGTAGGGCTGGGCCAGCCAATTATAGGATACCATACGGATTATATCGCGATCTCTCACGTCTTTGATCTCATAAAAGATCTTTCAGCGTATCGACCGCCGATATATGTTTTCCAGGCGTTGCCCTGCAGCTCTGATCCAAACTGTATCGCGAGGACACTGCCGCTGCACTCAAGAGTAATAACTGGACTGCCTTACTAGATTGCGACTGAAATAAAGACTGTGTTCTTGTAATAAATTAATCATCATGACCAGAGACGTACAAAAGTAAATAATAAAAAAGCCAAACTTGAAAACACTTCGTTCACATGATATCTAAGTAAACACTGCTGTGCATTTTACAAGCTTCACCTAGTTTTAACGATCCTGTAATGATTTCAGTCATTATGATGAAAGATTTTATTTAAAAAACACAGCTACACTTGAAAGAAACACCTAATTTACATGATATTAAATACAGCATAGTATATATCTAAGTAAACATTACTGCGCATTTTAAATGTTGTCCACAGAGGTATTCCGTATCCACTGACCTTCTTAACTCCTTGGCTGTCGGTAGTGCTTTTTGTCGCGATGATTCAGACCGGAATCATCTCGACACAAAGCGCTACCGATAGCCAAAAAGGGTTAAACATAAGACCAAAATAAATAACCACATCACGTAACCATAACACTAGCGTAGCTGAACCGATCGGGCAATAGACTGAAAATGATCAGACCCCAAATGCAAATACGGTGCAATGAACTCTTCTCGCACTGCCGCGTTATCATATCCCTTGCAGTTCATCACTTACCCAGTAAGCAAGAAGTTATCAAGCTGACTTCGGCCCGATGGCCTTTGCTTTGTTGGGTACACGCTAGAAGGGAGAAGAAGCGATGCCTTATAGTAAGAGTCGCAGATTCTCAGCTGCTGCTTTCCCAATAAGCAAAAGATTCTCGGGCCCACTGCGACCGACGTCGGCCCGAAGACGTGTGGTTACTGGGATCAATAGGCCGCAACTAGATTCAAAATCAAGATTCACAAGCACCTGCACAATTCCGACAGTACTCGACAGAGAGAACCGAGGTTTCGTTTCAGAAACGAACGACTACTACAACGAACGAGAGCGAAGTCACGGCGGATAACCAGCTTCCGCCATACGCAGAGAAACGCTCCTCACGTCTCCAAGTGGCATAGATTCTCTTGAGCCCTCCGGACGCATGAGGATCTATGTCTCTTGGAGATGTTTGGATTGTTGTCTACGCTTATGGTGTTTCGCTCTCGTGCTTTGTGAGAGTCATTCGTCGCAAACGTAACCTCACTCGTCTGACCATGATGACAGTGCGACAGTATCTTAGACAAGAAAAATACAACGCCCCAACACTCAAACAGTACCAATGACACTGTAATAGCGTGAATTACACGGCTGTTTTGCTGTTCTACACAAACGAGTGACTTGGTTGGTTGGTTAGTTCGGGTTTAACGTCCACAGCACCGAGGTGATCATAGACGGCCCTGACGGGCGGGTTATGGGGGACAGGGAAATCTATTGCCTATGGAGTACGACCTGAACACTGATCACTCAGGCGCACTCCAACTGTGCCACTTTGATTTACCAGGACCTTTCAACGGACATGCTATTGAACAAATCCGTTTCTTTCCCCCTGGATTGTGAGTCCAGCTACCGGGGCCGGGACGGGACGAGTGACTTGCTGTTAAACCTGATACTTATAGGCCTACTGCTGTCTGAATGGACCATGTTGTCACACAGCGTGTCCAAAGTGCTCCTTCGTTGTCGTAAAAGGCTGTATTTGGATTGTATGGAAATAGCAGTAAGGCCCTTGAAAACAATGCCCCAGTTCGCGCAAAATACTCAGTCGGGCCGACGTCGGTTACAGTTGGCCCGCGCACGGCTGTGCGCGGGCCAACTGCAGCCGATGTCGACCCGATGACCGATTGCCAGCTGGAGCGTCAGCTAAAGTTGTAAACTTTGTGGAGCGAAAGTTGTACGGTATGCAAAGGAGAGGAACTTTGTTTAGTGGAATGGAGTGAAGATTACCGTATGTTGTGTCTCCTGGATCACTGCCCGCACACACACACACACACACACACACACACACACACACACACACACACACACACACACACACACACACACACACACACACACACCCCCACACACACACACACACATACACACACACACACACACACACACAAATAGCGTCGACCCCATCCCACAATAACTAGTGTTCAGTTGGAACGTAAAAAATTTCAAGGCCGCACATTGCACACACTTTGGCCAACGGCCAAACCATCTTCGGGTCTTTGTGAGACAAGATTAGACATACTACAAGGAAGTGAGCAAAATGGCCTCGGCTCGCAGGCCTTTTGCTCACTGTGCGGGTCGACCTGCCCAGAGGAAAAGGCAAAACTCCAACGAAAAACAAACCTCAGACAAAAGTCCAACGCAAAACAGACCTCTGACAAAGCCAGCTGAGCACCATCATTCTCTCCAATTCTTCATGGCCGGCGAATAATGATGGTTTGAGGGCTTTTTGCTCACTGTGCCGTGGGCCGGCCTGCCCAGATGAAAGGCAAAAGTCCAACGAAAACAGACTAGAGACAAAGACAGCTCCCACCTTCACGGCCAAGGCTGGCGAACAATGATGGCCTGGGTTTAGCCTTTATTCTAAAACAGGAAGTTTCTGAAGGAAGCTATGTCAGATCCGGGGCTCGCCTAAGCCGCTGAGCGAAGTCTCGGATTAGCGAGAACATTGCTCCGGATTAGCTCTGTCCTCAAGCGCTGCCCTACAGACAATAGGCAAGAAGCTGATCGGCATTGTAGTCAAAAGACGAATTTGAATGTCTTCCATCGTTTGGACGTGATCGGGTCCAGCAAAAAGCATAGATCCTCATGAGCCCCCGCAAAGCGGGGGCTCATGAGGATCTATGCTTGTTGCAGACGGACGTCGTCGGGCTCAAGGAATTGACAGCTGCAGGAGTGGTTTGTCGACCCTGTGTAAGAAAACACGGACAAGGACTAAAGAGAACCAAAGTCACGTGCATGGGATATTATGAAGGTCGCGGACGCCCTGACAAAGAAACAACTTGTCGAGTCACAAAAACAAGTTGGCATTGTATGTGACACTGGAATATGTGAAACATGCATACCAGGCTAAATTCTTTGAATACTACTGACGATACCGTTCAGCGGTGTCGCCAGTAGCAGTCAAAGGGTTACAGTGTCAGAATTAAAGTAGACTTACCAATAACGGAAAGATGTTAGGAACACGGACTGTTAAGCAACATCAGCAAAATGTCCGATCCACACTGAGGGAAAATACTTGAAAACCTCAAGTGGGACATCTGAGGACACTGAGCTGACGGCTTCAAACCACAACTGCTGCTCCTGTAGTGACTGCCCCTGCATATCTAAACACCTGTTTCCAAAAATTGCCGCGCAGCCTGCCCAAGTTCTCGCGAGCCCTTGCGCGGGGCTGAAGTCCACTCCATGTGCACAATGGTCGAATTCCAATGAATCCCTGCGGCTATGCCCCTTTCTGGTACCGGCGGCTCTGGTAGATCCATTTTTACATCTCTCGATCCTCAGACGGAGGCAGAGTAATGCGTTTATAAGAAAAGCCTCCCCACTCAGTATTCAGAGCGTAGCGTGTGGCACGTGCAGAACCACCTGAGGTCAACATGGTCCTGGACCACCCGATAGACAGATCTGGGTAAACCCGAGTCGCCCACCACCGGCCGCCAGCTGAGGGATATATTCACTGAAACGAAGCTGCCTCTAAACTCCTTCAGCGCTGCATAACACACCAGAGACATAGATTCTCATGCACCTCAGTCGCTCTGCGGTCTGCATCCGTCTTCAAGGCTGTTTGCGCTACCCGCTCCCACCACATCGCTCCTTTCCCCGACGGCCGAAATCTTTAACTCGTTCAAGGCGCCCAATGTCGTATAGCGTTGGCGGCGGCAACGCTGTACGAAACTACCGCAGCTATTGATGCAGGGCGCATTGTATGAGCTAACAGCTGTTAGACATTAACCGCACTGTTTATGCAGCCACCGGTACGGCAACCAGTACCGGTGGCCGCAAGCACAAGGAGGCTAGTTAAGTCAAGACTATTAACCCATTCAGACCTGACGCACTACAGCAGGAGATGGATCGACCATGATAATTCAAGGGTAGTGCCAGATTAGCTTGGCGCCGACAGGCGCCAAGCTAATCTGGCACTACCCTTGAATTATCATGGTCGATCCATCTCCTGCAACAGGTGCATAGTCGTTAGATGACGCCTCCAAAATTTGGGAAGTACGCGCGTCGGGCTGAATGAGTTAACCAGCCACCCCATTACCGAGACAGTCGGGGGTGGGGTGGAGTATACCCAAGGCACCTCGAGACATCAACACCCGGCACCTCTGCTGTGACAGGCTAAATCGGGTACCGTTGTTGACTGGAGGATTCCTTTTTGTGTCTGTTCTTAGAACATGCGTTTGAGGAACGATTTTGGGGGTCTTAACTTGGAAACCCCGCAAGTCCGTGTGAATTCTGTTAACAGAGGGAACCCTTTCTTCCGCTGATGTACTGCGGTACTCCGCTGGATACGTGTTGTTTAGCTTCCAGTAATTAAGAATTCGGTGAGAGAAAAAAATGAGAGGGTGGGAGTTGTTTTTCGGTTAAAGTGCACGGACCCGTGTGACCTGCACAAGTCAATACACGTGTATGGCCTGGTATGTTTGACACGTGGGTGTCAAACCAAGTTTTCATTTGTTGAAAACACTGGTAAGATTTGCACCTTTGCTTGTTTTAGTTGTAAATACGTTATAATAAATAACGGAGGCTCACGTTTTCAGAACATTCAGGATATTGTGCATCAAGTGCAACTTTAGAAAGAAGCGCCCGCCCGCCCGCACACACACACACACACACACACACACACACACACACACACACACACACACACACACACACACACACACACACACACACACACACACATATTAACTCGTGTAGTCCCGACACTACACCACTGGCGGCATGTAATGCGGCATGTGCACTACTGAAACCAAACTGAGTGTTCTAGAACAACTTGAGTCAGTCCTGCTCAACCAACATTTGTTCGGGAACACAGAGAGATGATACTGACTGGCTGGTGAAAACTGATGCCAGAGGGAAGTCACTCCTCACTCACATAGATATACCCACGAGATTGCCATAACATTAAAGTGACTGCGAGCAAACAGACAAGATATGAGTCGACCATGATAGTTCAGTTAAGGATGGTGCCAGAATAGCTTGGCGCCCGTAGGCACCAAATTATTCTTGCACCACCCTTGAACTATGATGGTCGATCTGACTCCTGAATTATAATATACAGTCTTCAGAGGACAACTCTAAACTTTGGTCATTTTGAACCGTGCCATGGGACACACAATGTTTTTACACCTGTACATCACCACCCCGTCATCTTGTCCCGAATTTTCACCCCAGAGAGACACAAGGAAGAACACGAGAACAATGAAAATGACCGCACGCTCAGTCATCAGCTTCAGTTCGTGGACCTGCTCCAAGCAGTTTTCCGCATAACTCGGACTCACAATTCGAGCTTTTGCAGGAACCGAACTCCGCACGCAAGATGTGTAGATTCTCATGAACCCCTGCATCTGCAATGTCCCATGAAAATCTGCGTCTCCTGCACGCGGGATGGGCAGGACGAACAACAGAAAGGGTGAAAGTTGACGCCGAGGTCATAGTTCCGACAACTATGTGTTAAATGAGGATCAAGAGACTGCACAGCGAGGGAGTGTCAACACGCACAAATTGAGTCCCTCGCGGCTTAGGAATGTGCTAACCGCTAAAAATGTCCAACTCTGGCGGCGCTATTGCTCATTACTTTCGACTGCGTGCATGCCGTCAGGAGTTCTGCAGTTAAGCACTTTAAAAACCTGACAGCTTTGATCAATGAAAAACGTACTTTGTGCCGTTACTGCAGGGACTATACAACCAGAACCATCCAACTGCAAGAGCCATGAGAACCTCTTGAGCCTCCGCAGTCGCAGGGACTCATGAGGTTCTATACCTCTTGCTTGCCTTATTCAGTTTGTTTCCATGTTTATTGGACGGCTTGGGTTCTCAGTAATGCGCGTGCACAAATGAAACCAGAGTGTTCGAGAACAAGTCTTGCCTGTGCCAACATTTGTTCGGGAACATAATAATAATAATAATAATTACGGTATTTATAATGTGCTTGTCTTATAATAATTATAACTCTAAGCGCGCACTCACAACTCGCACACGCATGCGCACGCTTTAGACAATGACTCACGTACCACAAATAGTGAAAAAACATTACGACGGTCAGCTTGGGGTGGGGAGTGTGGTGATATAGTGCTAGAACTGTTGAAAGAGGTGAGTTTTGAGGGCGGACTGGAAGGAGGAGAGAGTGTTTCTGACGGAGAGAGAGTGGGAGAGTGTTCCAGGTGGATGGACCGTATACTGAGAAGGAACGGGGGCCGAAAGTGCTGAGTTTGGTGCGGGGGATGAGGAGGCGGAGAGGGTCGGAGGCGGAGCGGAGGGAGCGGGAAGGAGAGATGATTCTGATTAGCTGGAAAAGTGTCAGAAGGAAGTAACTCCTTTCACATGTTGATATAGTAATAACCACGATGTTTCCGGTCATGTTACATATTCAAATGAGGTAGGCGAGGCAGTGCAAGGACCGGTGTTTTAAAAAAAATCTTTTGCCTTCTTGGGCATTTTGTACAGAGGCACTTGCTGGAATTTGCTTAAAATCTCTTGATAGATGAGAAGAGACATGTTTGGTGCTTTGATTCATACCAGCCTTGGCTTAGCCAGCGGACTCTTTTTGTCCTAGTTTGAGTTGCCAAGCGGATGGTGATTTGAGGTGTGCACCAGTTTTGGGTGCGCTTGGATGAGAGGGTTGATACAGAATCATGTTGATAGCCAGGAAATGAGACTGGTGATGTCTCTTTTTTTTTTTATTATTTTATATTTTGTGTTTGGCAAATGTGCAGCAAGTTGGCGGTAGTGTTGTTTAGGGGATTGAAAAATTATAGGATGACTGGGGCAGACTAAGGCTAAGGCATTTTAACAGATGGGACTGCAGGGGACGCCCACTGTGTTCATTGACCTTCCGGCACAGTATCGATGTGACTACGAGCAGCCAGACAAGATATCAAGAATCAGACTCAGTGTTTGTGAATTGACATTGTTTGCGAGAAGTGTTTGGGACCAATGCACTATATTAAGAGTTAGTTAGCTAGTAATCATGGCTTAACGTCGACTGCAGACAATTGACTCGATTGAGGCCCAGCAGTAAATTTAGATCCCGCTTAACCCATTGGCCGGGTGTCGGTATAGCTTTTTGTCGCGATGATGCAGGAATCATCGCGAGAAAAAGCACTACCGACAGCCAAAAGGTTAATGATTAACCAAGAGAGTCAAAGAAAGAAAGGCGGCGCTTCGAAACCACTAAGAACTAAACAGCAAACTAGTTTGTCCTTATTAGTCCGAAGCTTAGGCCTATTTCTTTCTTCAGTTTGCTGTTTATTTTTTGGCATCGGTCTGGGTTCAGGTTTATACGGGAACACTAGAGATTTGCGCTTTAAGTATGTTGTGTGAAACTAACATACACACTGAAACATCTTTCAACAGGGGATTTCTCTAGC
Organism: Semisulcospira habei; assembly: GCA_036245525.1. Classification (NCBI taxonomy): domain Eukaryota; kingdom Metazoa; phylum Mollusca; class Gastropoda; family Semisulcospiridae; genus Semisulcospira; species Semisulcospira habei. The sequence continues at coordinate 267,373,249 of BTPG01000002.1, read as the reverse complement.
TTTGCGCGTTTTCGAAACCGACAACTCAGTTGCGACGGTCAGGGCAGGGAATTTTCAACAAAAGCTTTGTCCAGGCGACGGGGCACGTAGCCTCGAATACTCTTCTCTGAACGCCGCAAAATATGTCGAGTGTGCGTCACACTTGGTGTGGACATGTTTTACCAGTGTTCCCAAGACATTTCAGTCCTTGTTGCCAGTTCACATCAGTGCAATGATCAGTTTAATTGGCATGGACTGTAATTGCCTGGCCACAAAAAATAAACAATTCAGTACGCAAAATGGATATCGGGGCGAAGTCGGCCGCAGTGGGCCCGCGCATGACTTCGGCCCATAGTCTTTTGCGTGAGAATCTGTACCTCTTGAAGGCAAAGATCTGCCCAGTAATAATAATCGCTTCCCTAAATCAGCAAAATAATCACGTGAGACAAATCGACGGTAAAGCACCCCCATCTGCAAGAGACATAGATCCTCATGAACATCTGCCACTGCAAAAGGCTCATGAGGATCTATGCCACATGCTGGCATAACGAAAGATGAGTTCAATTCTACACTGTCCACCACGAGGAGAAAGCCATACTGTGCCATCTTTGCATCTAAAACAAAAGATGTCTGTAAGCATCGGCCGACAGCGAGACTACATCGAAACAGTTTCAACTGCAAGGGATACAGATCTTAATAAACCCTATGCATTTGCAGCGGCTCATGAGGGCCCTTGCCTCTTGCAGGAAACGAATCCGTCCCATTCCGCCATCACCACACTGAGAATCATCGGTCGTTGGTTGTTTTTTTTTTTTTTTTTTAGCCAAAGTCAATGATCTAGGGACTTGTACTAAGAAACCTGTGTCAGTTTCCACAAAGGCGCGCTAGGAACTTTGCTTCCCCCCTCCTCCTGTAAGCAAAAGGTCCTCGGGCCGACGACGGCTGCAGTGGGCCCGCGCACGGCCGTGCGAGGGCCTATTGCTGCCGACGTCGGCCCGAGGGTCTATATGTAGAGAGAGAGAAAGAGAGAGAGAGAGAGAGAGAGAGAGAGAGAGAGAGAGAGAGAGAGAGAGAGAGTGCCGTGGCCACTTGACATAGACTTGAGACAATGGTAACTACAGAGCGGGTCCCTGCTGGTTTGAAAAAGTGACAGGCATCCGTCAAAAGTTTGCTCGTGACGCCAAAGTCCTGTCTTGACGAGCACGTGCAAATTGGCGACGACCCAATGCGGCAGAATGGCACGTCCTCGGGCTGATCAGTGCTGCCCCACGCGGGACCCCGAGGACCTTTTGCGTACTGGAACCGACAACACTAAGTGAAAAGGTTTAGACAATGGACAATCCTGTTGGTCACGACGCGAACCTGGTTTCCCAGTAAGCCAAAGATCCTCTGCCCGAGGACCTTTTACTTACTAGCAAGCTAAGCATTCACGAGCCTTTAGATCATCCTTACCAGTGGAACAGCAACAGTGCACACCACGGTTAGATAAAACAAATTGTAAAGCGGAAGCGCCCTACAGCATGCAAAAAACGCACCAAATATGGAGCTCTTCGTGAACAAATAATAAAGAAATAACATGAATGTTGCACCTTGGTCAATTCGCACACAGACGACGGTACACTGACTGTTTCTGATGCAAGTATTTGCCGGAACTTGAAGTCGTCAATAAACACACGGCAAGACAAGAGTCACGACACGGAGAATGTGAGGACAATCGAAGGATTCAAGGCATAGACGACGAGAAACTTAAAGGGCCGGGTCCCGAAGGTGAACCTTCGGCTACATATTCTAATGACTGCGACACATAACATCAAGATATGGATCGATTATGATAGTTCATGGGTGGTGCCAGAATAGCTTGGGCCCATAGGCGCCAAGCTATTCTGGCGCCACCCTTGAATGGTTGATTTGTCTCCTGAATACAGTTTTCAGAGTGAGGACGGCTCCAAAATTTCGACCTTGGAGCACAATGAGTCAAGAAACATGCTGGCTGTGTGTCTCGTAATCAGTTTTATAAAGCCCCCAAAACAGCGCCCACAGAAATACACTTAACAGCCGATTGGTGCCCCCCACCCCAACCGCCTCCCTCCAGAAAAGGAAGTTGAGCCTCTGGTCAAAATCTCAGAGCAACATACTGTACGTATGTATGTATATATATATATATATATATATATATATATATATATATATATATATATATATATATATATATATATATATATATATATATATATATATATATATATATATAATTTTTCAATAAATTCTGAGAATGCTGTGCTAATGCCATGGCAATCCAGGCTGGTAAGCTTGCATTGTGTCATCAGGACATCAGCTGTCCTTTTGTGACTGCATCGCTTAATAGATCTTTTGAGCCTTCCACTGAACACCTACTACATAAGGTAATAGGGACTACCCCCAGGCGCCCCGCAACCCGCTGGAGAATATCCAGTCCTCCCCCCGAGAGGGGAGGCTAGTGCATGAATATTCCCAAACAGATCTTGGACCTGCTAGATAGATTTAAGATTTTGCCGCCTACGACCGGTTTCGACCCAAGGTGGGTCTCATCAGGTAGGCATACGGCGTAACCTGAAATTGCAAACACAACGCATATACTAGAAGCCGCCTCCAGAATTTGACTGGTAGCAACCACTAGGCCAGCGTGGATTGCATCCCTAAAGCTTTATGGGGTGTTGCAGTGGAAGAAGACTGACTAATTTTGAAAAGGCAACACCTAGGCAATTTTGTGGTACAATTATTCATTACTTATAACAAAGGCGTCGCCCAAGCCAAAAAATGTACTCAATCAGAGTAGCTCCATAAAGCTTTAGGGATGCAATCCACGCTGGCCTAGTGGTTGCTACCAGTCAAATTCTGGAGGCGGCTTCTAGTATATGCGTTGTGTTTGCAATTTCAGGTTACGCCGTATGCCTACCTGATGAGACCCACCTTGGGTCGAAACCGGTCGTAGGCGGCAAAATCTTAAATCTATCCAGCAGGTCCAAGATCTGTTTGGGAATATTCATGCACTAGCCTCCCCTCTCGGGGGGAGGACTGGATATTCTCCAGCGGGTTGCGGGGCGCCTGGGGGTAGTCTCTATTACTTTATGTAGTAGGTGTTCAGTGGAAGGCTCAAAAGATCTAATAAGCGATGCAGTCACAAAAGGACAGCTGATGTCCTGATGACACAATGCAAGCTTACCAGCCTGGATTTCCATGGCATTAGCACAGCATTCTCAGAATTTATTGAAAAATTATGTCCCTTGGAGCTACTCTGATTGAGTGCATTTTTTGGCTTGGGCGACGCCTTTGTTATAAGTAATGAATAATTGTACCACAAAATTGCCTAGGTGTTGCCTTTTCAAAATTAGTCAGTCTTCTTCCACTGCAACACCCCATAAAGCTTTAGGGATGCAATCCACGCTGGCCTAGTGGTTGCTACCAGTCAAATTCTGGAGGCGGCTTCTAGTATATGCGTTGTGTTTGCAATTTCAGGTTACGCCGTATGCCTACCTGATGAGACCCACCTTGGGTCGAAACCGGTCGTAGGCGGCAAAATCTTAAATCTATCCAGCAGGTCCAAGTTCTGTTTGGGAATATTCATGCACTAGCCTCCCCTCTCGGGGGGAGGACTGGATATTCTCCAGCGGGTTGCGGGGCGCCTGGGGGTAGTCCCCATTACCCTATGTAGTAGGTGTTCAGTGGAAGGCTCAAAAGATCTAATAAGCGATGCAGTCACAAAAGGACAGCTGATGTCCTGATGACACAATGCAAGCTTACCAGCCTGGATTTCCATGGCATTAGCACAGCATTCTCAGAATTTATTGAAAAATTATGTCCCTTGGAGCTACTCTGATTGAGTGCATTTTTTGGCTTGGGCGACGCCTTTGTTATAAGTAATGAATAATTGTACCACATTTTGCCTAGGTGTTGCCTTTTCAAAATTAGTCAGTCTTCTTCCACTGCAACACCCCATAAAGCTTTAGGGATGCAATCCACGCTGGCCTAGTGGTTGCTACCAGTCAAATTCTGGAGGCGGCTTCTAGTATATGCGTTGTGTTTGCAATTTCAGGTTACGCCGTATGCCTACCTGATGAGACCCACCTTGGGTCGAAACCGGTCGTAGGCGGCAAAATCTTAAATCTATCCAGCAGGTCCAGGATCTGTTTGGGAATATTCATGCACTAGCCTCCCCTCTCGGGGGGAGGACTGGATATTCTCCAGCGGGTTGCGGGGCGCCTGGGGGTAGTCCCTATTACTTTATGTAGTAGGTGTTCAGTGGAAGGCTCAAAAGATCTAATAAGCGATGCAGTCACAAAAGGACAGCTGATGTCCTGATGACACAATGCATACCAGCCTGGATTTCCATGGCATTAGCACAGCATTCTCAGAATTTATTGAAAAATTATGTCCCTTGGAGCTACTCTGATTGAGTGCATTTTTTGGCTTGGGCGACGCCTTTGTTATAAGTAATGAATATATATATATATATATATATATATATATATGTGTGTGTGTGTGTGTGTGTGTGTGTACTTAGTGTTGTCCCCAGCTGCTGCTACAAACAATGCTCTTCATACTGACAGACTGCGATTGTTGATCACACTTCAGTCTGTGGCGATGTAAGTTAATAGTGAGGTTTCGTTTGCGACGAACGACTCCCAACAACGAACGATAGCGAAGTCATGGCGGATAACCAGCTTCTACCATTTAACGTACACAGCACTGCGAACGTCTCCATAGATCCTCATGAGCGCTCCGGGCTTATGAGGATCTATGCCTCTTGGAGACGTTTGCAGTGTTGTCTATGCCGGTGATTCAAATGATTATCCGCCATGAGTTCATTCTCGTACGTTGTTGGGAGTCTTTCAATGCAAACGAAACCTGACTAATATTGCTGCCAAAAGACTTCATAATACGCCAGTTATATAACCAGAGGTGGTAAAAGCGTCGTAAACGGGTTGTAAATCTGACGCGTTAGGCCAGTAAACAGTGTGTTGATTATCTTCTTCATTCTTTCGCTACTTTAGAGTCCACGGGTCACATCAGTTTCAGGCCCCGTGCGTAAAAAGGTTTCGGGCCGACGTAGGCGAGCGCGGGCTGACTGCTGCCGACGTCGGCCCGAAACCATTTTGCGCACTTTGGAGAAGATTCAGCGTTCGAGGAAGAAGGAAAAGATCCTAATGCAAGATGAGTACACGTTGAGGGAGATAGGCAAAATGATGGTTCCAAGGTGGTAATGCGTGGTTTGCAAGGCCGTGCCTTTTCTAAGCAACTCAGCCACTGCTGACCTACAGATCGGTCAAGCACTGTCCAAAGCTATCATGGCCAGTCAGTATCTCGTAGCTTACACTGCAAGTGCTCTCTTGTCATTTCACACGTGGATAAAAGTACGCCCACTTTTGAGAAAAGCGGGATTTAAAAAATATATATATATATAACCAATGGGGGAAAAAAAATCGTTTTTCTATAAATAGATAAACAATCTTTTGCCAAATAGCGACAGAGCTACGCAGTACTATTGTCTATCAATGGGCCGTAATTTGTTTATAACGGGCAGTTAGAACGTTTGCAATGCAATAAATGTGACAATCTGTTTGCAATCGTGTCTGTATATGAGTTTGTTTTTCACAGCTTTTTCACAGATTTACCGAGGTGAAGCACGACTGACACTGTTCCTCAAGTACGCGGTTTGTCTGTGCGGCCGGAATTTAACTGCATTCTTCGAAGTTTTAATCTACAGTAAGTCATAATTTCGTTATAAAGTGAATTGCGCGTCTGAAACGACGGCACAATATCACATTTGCGTGAACAACACAGATGAAATTGGGACCAAACATATGCACGAAGAACACAGGACTAACAAGAAACATAAACCCTCATGAGCCCCTGCGACTGCGGGGGCTCATGAGTGTTTATGTCTCTTGCAGCTGGGTAGCGTTCGCCTTGCCCCGGGAGTTAAGAGGTGAAATGCGAAGAAGTCAAAGAACGAAGACAAAACTAAGCATGCGGTGTCTTCAAGTACATTTCACTTATTTACATAACTCCACCTTCCAGCCACCAAGACCAGCACCACCATCGACAACAAACAAACAAACAACACCAATAATAAATAACGAAGAAGTAAAAAAGCATGGTGACAAAAATTGCAGTCACATAACACAACAACAACAAAATATTAGCCAGGCTGTTAAGAAACAGACTGCGGGATGCCTGGCTCGCTAAGTAACCAACACTTATTGATCCACGAAAAACATATGTTAGTAGTCGTAAGCTGCGACCTTCCTTGGATGAAGAACGTTTCGAATTAGGCCATTTCTTTGGAACAAGATATACAGATTGGCATGAGGCCCCACAGGTGAGGGAGCTCATGACAGTCTATGCCTCTTTGCAGACGGAAAACGATCCATGGTAACCTGTGCCTCTTTCAGATTGGAAGTATTCATGTCGGTCATAGCTTAGGCGTTGCCAGTGTAAGAGGTTTGGTTGGGATAGATTACAGACCTGGAATCGAGGAATGTTAATCCTCTTGCAAATACGTGATACTGAACTGCTCGATCGATACCACTTTAAAAGTTTTGCTTTGCCTTACTCCGGTTTAATTCAAATGCAAGACGGATAGGACGTGGTTTGTTCCAGTTAAGAAGCTCAACCCAAACTGCAAACAAACCTTGCGGTGTAACTACAACGAACCGGATGCAAGAGAGGGATCGACTATGATAGTTCAAGGGTAGTGCCAGATTAGCTTGGCGCCTGGGAAGGCGCCAAGATAATCTGGCACTACCCTTGAACTATCATGGTTGATCCCTCTCCTGCTGTGGTGTGTCATTGCTGATCAAATTAATTTTTGCACTCCTCGGGAAGCAGTCACACAAGGGGGTGGGGCAGTCCGCTTTATCTCACTGACAGCATAATTATTTTATGTGGAAGGGGTAGGGGTGGTGTTGGAACAGTCATACCTGTATATGACAGTCACCTAAGCGACAGGACAGACGTGGTCACTATGGACATGTAGCCGCTTTAGAAAGGGTCTTATACACGCATGTAGTAAAAATGAAGAGGAGGTGCTTGGGTCGTAGCTATTGACAGAAGAACACTAAACATAGGTGGCCGCTATAACAGGTGTGGCTGTAAAGCAACCCTTTTCGAGTTTACTTTAGTTCGATGGCCCAAACTACGGTTCACATTTTAAAGTTGTCATCCAACAAAAGTGGGAGATGAGTAACTAGACATACGTGTTCCAGTTTACAAGTGAGTTTGAAAACTCTCGAATAGGCTTGCTGCTTGTCTAGGTTGAAATAATGATGCCCTTTGTGTTTACAGTGTCTGAAAATTAAAGTGACACTAAGCTCACGTTGCGGGGCGTTCACGGGCACTCAGACTGTAAACCCCAGTAGCTAAACGTCTTCGAGTCCACTGCGTCCGTTGTGTTCCCCAGGAACTTTTGCTTGCTGGGCAGTTGATGTCTTCCTCGTCCTGTTCAGAACGCCTCAGGACGTCAAGTGCAACGCCCAGAGTTTTGAGGGCGTGAGGGTCAACAGATGAAGAACCGTCCCTTCAAACTTTAACCCCGAGAAAAAACTGAACATCACACAAATGTAAGAGGCATAGATCCTCACGAGCCCCCGCAGTTGCGGGGGCTCATGAGGATTTATGCCTCTTGCAGAAACCGCTTTACGTACATGGTCGGGGATCTTTGAAATAAATTTGCAATGATTCATGGCAGTCAGGTGATTAACTCATTCGAGACGTGTTTCATCCGGATGCGGCACGTCCCGAATGTGTTAACATTTAACTCTGTCAGTTCAGTCTTCAGGAGGCTTAGATATTCATGATAACGTGCGGTAGTAGGGGAACAAACTTTGTTGATGGCAAAGATTAGTCTATTTACATCTGTGTCACGCAGAAAGAAGAGCACACGCTCTTTAACATTGTCAGGACGACAGCTGAAGACAAATCAGCCATTTGGAGCCTCATTGAAATTGAATGTCAACAAACTTGTTCCACAATGTAGAAGTTTGTTCAAACAAACTCGTAATTGGCTCATAAGGAAATTGGCTCTGAGGAAAAATATATTATTATTATCCACTTTGGTACCGATTTCAGGCCACTTTATAAATTTCAAATACAAGCGATCAAAATTTCCCTGAAACCTCAGTAGCTGAGCTGACCCTACGCACCACGTGAATGTATTGCGTTTGTCTTGTACTGTGTTTGTCTTCAGAGTGAATGCGTGTGTCACGGTGAGCGTGCGTGTTGGGTGCAGTTCGCGGCGCTTTGAGCCGATTCGCAGAATTGGGAAAAAACGCCTATATAATAACCGGTATTATGAATCAACATTTCGTATGAACTGCTCGTTTTCATTCTGTTTATTTTTTGTCTGTAAATGCTTACGACCGTATGTTTGTCTTAACGTGCTAAAGATTTACACAAACAACTTAATAAGCCTTTTTCACAACAAGAAAGACAGCCCAAATTAAGTCGGCAAGCGTACTTTGTGGAACGTTAGGGGAAAAAAGCTAGTGAAAGAAGCTCCTGTTCACACAGTCACGGATGCATACGCCCCTATTTTGACCTACACCACCACGCCATTCCAAATGTCAAGGTTCTTGTGTCCATGTCACAGGGCCTAATTATCTGCTCCTGTCCCACTCGACAGAATCGTGGAACATTCTCTATTCAAGCCCTGTTCATCTGTAGGATGCATTGATTCTCATGAACCTCTCTACTTATTCGTCTGAGTCTGTCTCCATCTCATCTGTATTTTTAATAAAATCTCGTCACCGCAAGTGGACGCAAAACGATGTCTCCGAAAGTAGGAAAAATTCAACACCAAATAATCCCATCAAATCAAAGGAACATGGTCAGGCCAGCAAGAGGCAAAGAAGCTCATGTGCCCTCGCATCTGCGGGGGCTCATGAGGTTTTTTTACTCTTTCAGTTGGGTGATGTTCGCATTTTTCTAGCAGTGACACAGTTAAGCAAGCGACTGGGGAAAAACAGTGAGAGACCGCCTGATCGGTGAATTGTGGAACAGTCCCTATTTAAGCGCTTTATATCTGCAGCAAACATAGATTACAATTGCAAGAGACGTAGACCCTCATGAGCCCCTGCTTTCGCAGGGGCTCATGAGAATCTATGTATCTTGTTGAATGTTGTCCAAGCTTCTTAAACCTGCGTGGTAGCGAACGACTGGGAAAGGTGAGAGAACGGTGGGTGAACGGGATGGTAAATATTAGGCACAAAATGACGACTCCGGGTTGTCCTTTGCAACATGTGACGCAAACCCAGGCTACACCGGATTACGAGGAGGGGGTTGGGGATGGGGGGTGGAGGAGGGTGACCGTGACTATAGGGCTTAAAACTACATGTTAAAAGGACAAATATGATCGTCCTTGCTTAAGAGCTGTTAAGATGTTTTCAAAGTTTTGTGTTTCGCACTACATTATACCGTGCACTTCTCCAGCGAACGTCATATATGTACCAAAGAAACAGATATTCATAAGCCCAGGTTGATACGAGGACCGGCTTAACAACGATGTATGCTGTTAGCTGATACCATTTAAATCCGTGTTTCTGAGGCATAAACTCTGCGATGGTTTAGAAGCTCTACACGCCACATCCCGAATAAGCACTAATCAGGGCGGGCTTACATCTGTGTTGAGACTGACATCACGACAAAGTGCAAGTGAAACTTCAGAAATGTTTCAGTTTACACAGATGCTCGCTAAAAGCCGCGTATCCAGATGCGGCACGTCTCAAAAAGGTTAAAACAAAAATTAACTCTTTTTTTTTTTAAATTTCACATCCGCGTCTGGACTGACATCACGACACTGAAAGTGCAAGTGAAGACCAGTTGTGTACCAGTTTTGTAATGTTCGAGTTAACTCATTTGAGACGTGCTGCATCCGGATACGCGGCAAAAAGCCGACATAAAGCTGCGTATCCGTACGCAGCACGTCTCGAATGCGTTAAAACAACAGTGAACTCGTCTTTCTATTTTTTTTCAGGACATTAAACGTCACAGCAGAAAAAACCTAAAATCATTAACAACAGTTGCTTAGCTGGCCTATTCATACACCAGCTTATTCATACACCAGCTTGAGTGACCGTTGTAAAAAGATACATGACTTCCTTGTAAAAAATAAAAAGAAAAGGGAAAAAAACCTAACAACACGTGGCTAATGTGACTTCATGATACTATTGAGAATGTTTTGATATAAAATTAATGGCTACCATTGAAGACTGGAACCATTAAACGAAACCCCCCAAAAAAACAGAGATACAGGTTTAAAGTATTTTGCTGAAGTGATATTGCAGGCAATGAACAGGCTTTTTAGAAAGGCGAAACCACGAAAGAAAGAAAAAGGCTGACAGGCTTTTTAGGAAGACGAAACCACGAAAGAAAATGAAAAGGCTGACAGGCTTTTCAGGAAGACAAAACCACGAAAGAAAAAGAAAAGGATTCAGCCTTTTCTGTTTCTTTCGTGGTTTCGTCTTCCTAAATGATTTTTTAAAAAACCATTTCATTGCTTACAATATTACTTCTGCAAACAAACACACAAAACACAAAACAATCGACATCACTCAGTGCATATTATCAAAAATACTCACTCTGACAAAGTCCAAAACTCTTACGGTTCTGTCACATAAACATTTGTCAACTGTTGCAGAGAAGTGTACAAAACTAAGCAACAACACTTAGTGGTCCAGCGAAGTAGGTCTAACACAAAATGCCAACCCGCCGGCGTTGGATAATCTGTTAAACCCCTGGCACAACGTGCTCAACCGGCCGAATATCACCCGGCTTAATGATTTATTTTACGCTTCTCATATGTACACTGACCCTGATATTAACCAAGCCTGTTCCTGAGCCCTGATTAAGCGCCAAGTTCACCAAAGTCGATTTAATGTACAGTCTTTTGGGGGATTGTGCGACACAAGCGCTGAGGCCATCAGTCTATCAAAACTAACAAATTTTAATCCACTCAGTCAGTGCCGAGAAAATTTGACCACCACCCAACTGCAAGAGGTATAGATCCTCTTGAGCCCCCGCAGTTGTGGAACAGTCCCTATTTAAGCGCTTTATGTCTGCAACAAACATAGATTACAATTGCAAGAGACATAGACCTTCAAAGTGGTGCCTCTTGCCGCCACCACTTTGAAGCCATCTTCTTGGGACGTGTAGGGTTTTGGGGTCTTGAAATAAGGAAGATTGCAAAAACACAGTCTACGTCATCTGGCACTGAACGGGTTAAGAGACATTTGGTGGTATTTTTCAAAGTGTATTGACACAGATAACACATTTCCAAATAGATTCTACATCATTCATTCAGTCCTCTCTGCGCCGTCTGGTGCTTGAGGCGACAAATAGATTCTACAGAGCTACGTTAAATGTTTGATTTTCTTTCTCACACATGGACCTGATGAACAATGAAAACATTTCACACCTTGAGACGTTGAACCTTGTCCTCCAGTCGTATAACAATAAAGTAGGTGACAGAAATAATATGTTTAACCAAAGAAGTGCATCAGTACAAAATCCACTTGTGTTAACACTTTCGAGACGTGATGCATCGGATACGCGGCTTAAGCCGCGTATCCGGATGCAGCACGTCCCAAATTAGTTAAATTTTCGGTCGATTAGTTGCATTACCAAATGGTAAAAGCTGGTGTGTACAGACAGAGCGCTCAGCGTTTCATGTTTTCCTCGACACAGCTACGATTGAAAAAGTCCCGGCTGAACTGAACGCTAGTGTAGGTGAAGGGACTGATATCCACGCTCGATTTACCACGCTTTGTGCGGAGCGAGAAATATTGTCCACAGATTTTTATCTACGGCCAAGCAAATGACACTTACGCACACTAAAAAAAAAAAACCCTGCAAATAAAAGAGATATAGACATCCTGTAACACACTTACACGAGACCGCCTTAAATTTGCAGGAGGCACATAGCCTCATAGGCGTAGAAACATATTTTGGACTGTGGGGGCCCAGCGTGCTTGATATGTTACCGTCCAAACTCCAAAGAAATTAAATAAGGCGAGGGGGGGGGGAGGGGGGAGGGAGGGGGGAGGGAGGGGGGAGGGAGGGGAGAGGGAGGAGGGGCCATTATCAATCTTATATTTTCTCTATACAAAAAGTAAAAACACATAAAATATATAATTGATTTTTTTTCTTCAAAAACAAATTTCCTCCCCCCCCCCACCCCCCCAACCCCCCCCCCCACTTTTCAAATAAAAAAAATAAAAAAAGAATCTGCTGCAAACTACACAACAAACATGCCAAGTTTGCGAAAGATATAATAGAGCGTGTTGGTCTGGGATTTTGAACCTGACGGCTTTGGGGTGCAAGGTCCGAAATCACAGAACAACACACATGATTTTTCTGTATAATCCTCAGCGGCCGGTGCAACCTGCAGGGTCTCATTAGGACCTGTGCTTAGGACCAGCGGCATGAGTGAGCTTAGTCAAGCGCCAGTCACTAATAGCTATAGCGAAGCACCTTAGTGCTCCGCTATATATAGCGGAGCACCTTACTTAGTGGCTGGCTCAGGACTAAGCTCACTCATGCAAATGGACCCTTGTCAGTGCTGGAAACTACGTTTGCATCAAGCTGATTAGGCTCACAAGCTTACTTACATATGCGATTCTCAAAAACAGGGTTTCAGTTTTCCAATACAAGATCAGTCGCGTGCGTGCGTGACATTACCACGTAGGTGCTAGAGAGACGGCAAAGCAAGTCAGTTGATGGTATCACAAACCGACTACGTGCTGGCGTCAAAGAATTTGCTTATTCAGTACTGAGATGGAGTCATACACTTTTTAGGGCTGAGAAATACATATTCCCCAATGTATCAATGCACAGAATTCATTTCTTCTGATAACTGTAAAGCAAGACGGTGACGAGGTCTTGTTTTACATTGACTAAAAGAAATAGTGGACGGCATTGATACGCATCGTGAAAGCGCTTCTTTTCTTTTCTTTTTTTTTCTTTTTTTGAGGGCAGGGTGGGGGGGGGGGGGCTGCCACAACCTGTGGATGGCCCCAGCAAGCAAAGATCCTCGGGCCGACATCGGCTGCAGTGGACCCGCGCAAGGCTGTGTCCTGGCACACTGCGGCCGACGTCGGCCAGAAGGTCTTTTTCTTACTGGGGTAAGTGTTCTCTGTTGTCAAAGAATCTGCTTATTCACGAGACGCAATTGTCACCTAGATGGTGGTGACTTGAAAAGTATCGCACCGGCGGCCCGCACAGGCTGATGCCTGTCTTGGGTGTTAACAACGGGTGTAAATTGTAAAACAGAAAAAAAAAGAAAAAAAAAAAAAGAACCAGTAAAGGCTGCTTTGCCTCAGTACGTGTGCGCAGGTCTGGGATTTTCGATTGTGCCACTCAGTCTTAGCCATAAGACAAAGATTCACAGATTCAAACTAATAGGCCAGAACGCTAAACGCAACAACTTTTAAAGCATTATCCACATATTACGCTTAAAGTTTATTAAAGTTTTTTACCGGGGATTTCGCCATTGACTAAAAAAACTGAAGGCCCCACACGATGCAATGCGGATGCTGTTCTTTAATAAAATGATTTCAACTGGCGGGTGTTGCCCTGTATATTATGCGGACATTCAAGAGGGGCGCACCTGTAGGTTCGTATCTCTGATAACATCAGTGTTCCACTAGTGCAATTACAGTCTACGTACACAACCTCCTGTTTGCAAGTTCTGGCTTTTGTTGCAGTGAAAAACGATCCCTTACTGGGACATCCAAGCAAAGTATCTACCGAAGATCTCCAGACACAGCGCATGTAATGGGATATACAGTACAAATCAGCAACCATACTGACACAAACAAATTTTGGATGGAATCCCTTTGAAGTATGAGCCATGAGCAATGAGCAAGAGGAAGAGCACCATGAGCAATGAGCAAGAGGAATAGATTCTCATGAGCCCCCGCATCCGCGGGGGCTCATGAGAATCTATGCCTCTTGCTGGATTTGTTCCGTCCATGTTAAATTCATGATTTTTTTACCACCTCACTGCCGAGAAAGTTTGAACCGCACCCAAACTACAAGAGGTATATCTAGTGAGTCCCCGCAACTTGTCAAGACTAATTTGTGAACGTGTTCCTCGGACTGTTTGCAGTGGGCTCTTTGGTGCAGAATTAATTAAGATTTCAAAGACTCAGACTAGCTGCGTCCTCTGGCAGCGAAGGGGTTAAAAAGAGGGAACGCACTAGGGATTTCAGACCTTGACGATAATTAGTTGTTGTTGTTGTTGTTGGTTTTTTTTTTAACCCATTGGCTGTCGGTAGCTTTATGTCGCGATGATTCCTGCACTAGGAATCATCGCGAGAAGAACCGCTACCGACAGCCAAAGGGTTAAACGGACGGGTTTCCAACATTCACCCTCTGACGAACAAAAATAAATAGAAGATAAAATAGTTGAAAATAAAATAAGGCTTGGGATCCGGCTTCTCTTAATCCTTATCATTCGGAATACACCAGTGTGTGAAATAAGTTTGTCTACAACAGTTCAAGGGTAGTGCCAGAATAGCTTGGCACCTCTAGGCGCCAAGCTATTCTGGCACTACCCTTGAACTGAAGCCATTGGTCTATATCCTTATCTGTGAGAACTATAATGTAGCTTGCATAATATGGCAGTGTACGAATTTGATGCTTTTAGCCTCAGTGTGATATGGATTAAGGTTCGTATTATTTTGTGAACTGTGAACACTGCCAGTGTCAACCCCGTGTGAAAAAAGCATAGACCTTCAACCCATTACAGCCTGCAGGGCACAATGGCCACTATGCCTTATGCTTGCCCCAATTACGTCCGTGTTCCTCAGAAGAAGATGGTGCTTGGGTTTCAATCGATCTTGGCACAATAAGTATTCAGAGTGCACTTCTTGTTCAGGCCGAAAAAATATGTCTTCAGTCGACTAACAAATATATTGTGGCCTGAAAATCCAACGACCTTCGCCGTCTAGGAATACAAAACACGCGTAGAAAGCGTGTCCCGTAGCATAAGGCATAGATCATCAAGAGCCTCTGCTGAGGAGCCTCTGCTTTCAGCAGGGGCTCATGAGAATCCATGCCTTTTGCGGATGTGCTTAATTCTGCGTTTGACTTGTAGTACGCTTGGGACTGTCTGTATCGGCGGTGGGCATTATGTATTCATAGAGAGGTGCCGCGGGTTCCATTCAGATCCGCCACACTTCATTTACTGCCAACAGTCCATTTTGTATGGTTACTTAAAGGTGACAAGTGACTCCAGAAACACGCGATATGCGCCGCTGACTCCTCTGGTATTCACATCATGTTATCGTCAGCTTTTTGTATAACGCCTAGTTACTAAATGGTGTTTTTAAAAACTGCGTAAAAGACCTGTCAAAACATTAGAGGAGAGATGTTTACTTCGGTTTTGGGCGGTAATATTGAACCTTTCGGCCAAGAGAAAATGAAAAATAGTTTTCACATCCGACGAATTAATATACGGGCAGCAAAACAAAAAAGTAATATAGATATTACAAATCAAGAAACTCTAAATATAATATCAAATACAACCCAAATAAAGTTTAAATGAAACATGCACCACAACACAGAAAAAATGATTAACCCTTTTAGCCCCAAGGTCTAATTTCTCAAATTTTGGAGGTGTTGCCTAACGGTTATAGATGGCTTGACCATGATAATTCAAGGGTAGTGCTAGATTAGCTTGGCGCCTTCAGGCGCCAAGATAATCTGGCACTACTCTTGAATTATCATGGTCAAGCCATCTCCTGCCGTGGGGATCCGGGCTAAAAAGATTAACCAAACTCCCAAAAATCAAACGTTTGCCACACAAACGACGTTAACTCTTTCGAGATGTGCCGCAACGTCTCGAAAGTGTTAAACGTATGGCCTAAATTGGGAAAAGGCAGTTTGTCTATTTTGTAAAAAGCGAGATTTTTCCATGTAACACATTGACAATCTCGCTTTTCACAAAGAAAATGGACCAGCAGGGTTTTGCCTGATGAGAGTAGAAGTATAGGCAGTGTACATCTGAATCATATTCACTGCACCATCAAAATAAAGCAGAAAACAGATAACGGTATACAATACAATACAATACAATACAATACAATACAATACAATAATACTTTATTAATCCCTCACGGGGAAATTCACTGTCTGCCCCCACCCCCCCACCCCCACGCTTTGGTACCGGTCTCAGGCCACTTTACAAATTTCAAATACAAGTGATCAAAAATCTCTGTAACTTCAGTAGCTGACTGGCCCTTCGTTTGTCTTGTACTGTGCTTGTCTTAAATGGCGTAAATCCGTGTCTGTTTCGTGAGTGTGTGTGTGTTGGGTTTCAGGCGCGGCGCTTTGAGTCGATTTCCCCAAAAATTGAGAAAAAGCGCCTATATAATAACGGTATTATTATTATTATTATTATTACAACACATGGGCAGACAGTGAATCAATCACTCACTCATTAAAAAAAATCATCAATCACTCATCAATCACTCATTAAAAAAAAAAAAACCCATAACACTCAATTAAAGAAATAAACTGTAACAGACATATTGTTACCCTTGAATAACAATAGTAATAATACTAGTAATAATACTGAGAGGGCTAGTACTAAGGACGGAAGAATGTTGACCGACACTATCTACTGATATTACTGTTGAAAAGGGTAACAGCCTGAGGGACAAAAGAGTTGGCATAACGTGATGTACGACTTTTGGGTACTCGGAGTCTGCCACTTCGTTCGATACGTCTGCTGTCAAATTCATATCTAAGTGGATGTGTTTTGTCATCAAGAATGTCTGCCAATTTGTTTGTAATCCGTCTGTTGTACAGTGTGTCCAAATTATCCTGTGCCCTACCAATCACCTACCCCCTTTCCGGATTACTTTGTTAAGACGATCTTGGTCTCTGTTACATAAATTTCTCCCCCAGCACGTCAGTCCAAAAGTTAAAATGCTAACAATACTGGAGCAGTAAAACATCTGTAAAAGCTGAGTGCTTACATGAAATGATCTGAGCTTTCCCAAAGCGCGTTGTCAAAAAGAACACCTAAATACTTGTAGGACTCTACACGCTCAACTTCTGTTCCCTTGATAACAACAGGACCGGGATGCTGTTTGTTATTCCTGAAATCTATGACCATCTCTTTTGTTTTGCCAACATGTAATTCAAGGTAGTTTCTATCGCACCACTCTACAAAGTCATCGATCTCTTGTCGATAGTGTCTGTCATCCTCATCTGTAATCAGACCTGTCGGTGCCGTGTCGTCAGCGTATTTGTCCATGACACAGTCGTCATGAGTAGCTCTACAGTCTGCTGTGTACAAATAAAACAAAAAAGGCGACAGGACAGTCCCCTGTGCACCTACCGTAGCAAGATGCTCAGTCCTGTCATCTCTGGCTGACCTGCGGCGACTGACAGTGATGTCTGATGTAACACCGATTGCTAACCCGGAAACTTGGGTCACCAGCACATTCACTGAAAGATTACAAAGGTTTTTCCTGTTGACAAATTTTTAAAAAAGTAAAATTATTTTAAATTAAATTGAAAGCACTAAAACGAAAAAAAAAACGGCAACAATTTCAACCACATAAACCGGAACATACAGTTTAACAGACAAAATTCAATTTTGTTTAAAATTTGAACGAATTATATATTTTTAAAAATTAGCTTTTTGCAGTATTGTGCATATTATTTTCGGAGCACAAGCTCTTGCGATGCTGCCATTTTATAACGACATCACTTTAAAAAAAAAAAAAAGAAAAAAAAAAAAGCAAGTTTGTTTTACCAGACGGCTTTCTGCAAACAGATACATTCGTTTGTCAACAAAACCCCAGAGTAGCGAGTTCAAATCCACACACAGTCGCCAGGGCGTTCTACTGACTGTGTCCTTCAAACCCTCGTTCTCAACAATCAGAACGATGAGCCCTGAACTCTTTAACGAGAGAAATATGTTCATTGACAAGGCTTTCACCACGTGCATTACAAGTACAAACAGGCCCTTTCTCGGGGGTACCGCAGTTCCGGGGCCCAATTTAGGAGCCTGTCCTTTAAGCACCACACCTCCATGCCCAATTACCTCCATCTGCAAAAGACATAGATTCTCTATCTATGAATCTATGTCTCTTGTCAACCGATAATATAGCTCTGTTTCTTAGACCGAGGATGCCACCCGGGTACAAGTGTCCGCATATGTACCAGTGCTATGTTTTACCCGGGTGCTGTTTGACTCACGAGCTATGCCGAAAGGGGGGGGGGGGGGGGGACTTGTGTGTGCCTACCACATTTAGAGTCACGTTCAACAAAGTTCGCACCACTCTGCCAGGTCTGTCAAGATACCCTGTCCCCGTTTCTGACTTCACAGAAAATCCGTAGAAATGAAATCGTCACATTTTTCCTGGTCATGAATGAGCTGAATGGACGAGGTACATGCATATGCTGCTGTGAAATTTGTCTGGCTATGAATAAATTGAATGGAATGGTATACTTCCGTTAAACCAGTCTGATGTCAGCTGAATGTGTAGAACTCAATGGCTCATTCTTCTTTCTTTTCTTTTTTTCCTTCAAAACGAAACACAAAGTTCTCAAAAGGTCTGTACAATTCTAAAATGTCCGTACAAAAAGGCAGAAGGCACGCTCACGTCGGAGGGCGCCATTATCTTGTCGTTTGGGACATTCAGTCTGGCTTTTCAGGTTATTGATCAAGTTGTCTCTAAAGCCCACCTAAGACAGCCTTTAGCCTTTAGACGGCATGCGATTTTTTTTCCTTGATATTTTTTAGCTCAGTAAGCAAAGGATCCTCTGGTCGACGTCGGCCGCAGTGGGCCCGCGCACTATCGTGCCGATGTCGTCCCAAAGGTCTATTGCTTACTGGCAGGCATGTAAACGTTTGAAGGGTTCTGTAAGTGTGCACACTGGACAATGGCAGACTTTTTCCCCCGCCTATTTCCTTGTCAGTTACTTAAAATAAAAATGCGCTGCCAAGCCTTGGCGTCAGCACACGGACATTTTTTAGAATTTAATTTTTTAAAAAAATGAAATGAATGCGACCATACAACTGTTTTTCCTATAGCATCGAGTGTTGGTCTGTGTTCTTGGACTTTACGGTCCAGTCGTAAGGTCCAAAGTCACAGAACAGCATACACATTGTATGGTGTAGGTTTTTTTGGGTTGGTTTCGCTTTTTCGTTTTTCTTGTTGTGAGCCGTCTGCGTCCTGTTACAGCACACACGTCTACGTGCTCTTTCAACACGCAAACGGCAGACAGCAAAGAAAAAGGAAAACGGAAAAACAAAACTCTCAACCCAAAAAAATAAATAAAATAAATAAATAAATAAATAAATAAACAAATAAAATAAAATAAAATAAAATAAAATAAAATAAAATAAATAAATAAATTTAAAAATAAAATTAAATTAAATTAAAAAAATAAAATAAAATAAAATAAAACAAAACAGAACAAAAATAAAATAAAACAAATGAATAAAAAAAATAATAAATAAAAAATGAAATGTTATTGCTGTTGTTATTGCCTGGGCTCCCAGGGCCACTCAGCAGGTCAAGAAGATATCGTGTATAAATGTATGCCTACTTTTTTTTCCCAGTTGACCACACTACAACTTCTGAGAATTTTAGCTTGCGTGTGTGGCTGCTTTTAATTTTTAAACTCCCAGAACTAAATGACTTCCATTCTATAGAACGGAAGTCATTTAATTCTGGGAGTTTAAGAGCTAATTACCTTACCATGTAGGTGACCACAATATAACTTCAGGGGATTTTTTCCATATATCTTTGACTCCAGAGAAGACAGTTGCTATGCTGGGAGCTTTTGCCATGGCCAGAGATAATCCCACATAACATTGCTATAACAACAGTTGATGTAGCTACAGTGCTGAAATCAGCTGATGACGGCAGCCTTTATCAGATGCTTCTATCCACAGTTGCAAAATAATGGTCAACTACGCTTCTGAGCTGTACGTGTAATCCTTGGTTATGATATATTGTCTTTGGTTCTGTCGTTCCGACAGAACCAAAGACAATATAGGATAATCAAGGTCGGTGTACTTGTAGCATCAGTGATGTGATTCAAACCATCTCGTGCATCGTGCTTGAACTGAGCAAGGAACTGAGGATGAACTGAACTGAGCATGGCCAACACAAATCGCCACAAACAGACCATTATCTCATTGATTATGTAATCCATTCGTTCATTGAACTTCACTCCCGGCATCGGCCAAAACCATATGTTTGTGCTCACTATGACGAGGGTGATTTATCATGATGGAGTGCAGCGTATTAACGCAAGTGGCTGACTATCCATGCCTATTCCCAGTAAGCAGAATGTCCTCGGGCCGATTTCGGCCCGAGGACCTTCTGCTTACTGAAAATAGGTCCGAGGATCAATCCGTGTTCTATCGACGTTGTTCAAAGCCTTGGTATCGATCCCAACACTGATCAGTTCTTTATATTCACATTCTGTCAGAGTCAAAAATCGAAGTGACTCGCGTTCACGCTCCGTCCTCGCTATCACCTTTGTAGTGAATTTAACACATGTAAGCCCTAAGGTTCAAGTTCCCAAAGCTTGGGACTCTTCCTCTACAGACTATAGGCCACATACCATAGTTTCAGGACAGGCGCCAATCCATTCTAGCACCACCCTAGAACTATCACGGTTGATCTATGTCCTTATGTAATGTGTCAGAGATGAACGGAAAATTCAGATGACATGTTCACAGACGCTCCAACCCAACTTTCTTTCACCCATTCACCAGATGAAAAAGAAACAACTCTACCTGGTTGCAAGGCTATCGCGACTGACCGCGCTCAACACAGACGTCAACTGAATGTGTCCCCTCAGCCAGCGGCCGATCTGGTTTAAATACTCGGCTCCACCTGTTCGTCGTGTGTGTGCGTCTCCTCAGATCGCCTCACCGCGGCTGGGAACAGCGCTACGGCAGGGAGGGACCTTGACGGAAGGGAGAGGATTGCCGTGAGGAGGAGAGGGTGGAGAAAGGGAGGGAGGTGGGGGGGTGGGGGGGGGGGGGGCAACGCAAGGGTTGAGGAGGGGGTGGCGAGGGGCAGAGTTTGTCCGTACGTTGACGGTGGGTTTTGTTTCGTGTTCAGTTCAAGATAGCGTTTGAACTTATCAGGGTTTACCAGCATAGATTTAAGCTAAGGCACGATTATCTCTCGGTTAATCCTTTGGGTGTCGGTAAATTGCCACCGACACCCAAAGAGTTAAGAAACACAAGGATATCAACTGATGATAGCTTGAAACATAGGATCTCATCTCAGCCTGCTGGGGATTAATCTATACTCAAGACCAGAAGAAATGCGACAATTTTGGTGTCACCAAAAAATGAGTCGCATTTCTTTTGCTCCTCATTATAATACTGTATGACAGAAGCTGTCTATTTAGTTTCCCTTTGCCAGATTAATCCATGACGTCGAAATTCCAACAGTTGGGGAGATGAACTGACGAAAAACACATTACAGATCAGGAGATAAATTTACCATGATAGTTCAATGGTGGTGCCAGAACAGCTTGGCGCCTACAGGCGCCAAGCTATTCTGGCACCACCCATGAACTAGCATAATCGATCGATATATTGTTGTAGTGTGTCAGGGCTGAATGACAGCCACACGGTTAAAAATAAAACCTCTGACATCGATAGCATTGGGAGACACCTCATACCGTAAGCAGACAATAAGCTAAGTAATCGAACTGCAGACGCTTTGACGAGTCTGGTTTTATGTTTCAATGTTTGTAATCAAAGGCACACATGCAATGATTCGAGACTGAACTCACTATGTTGACAACACTTTACCCGCCCCCCCCCCCCCCCACACACACACACACCCTTGTTCCGCTCCGCGTGACAAGGCGGTCCAAAATGAGGGAAGTAATCAGGGTTTGTGTTGACAGATAATACTTCAATCACACAAAAACAATATTGTTTTAAAATAACACTGAGGTATTATGGACCAATATGATTCAAAAATAAAATAAAATAATATAAAATAAAATAAGATCATGAACCAATATTATTTATAACCAATGTCATCTGCAGTTCGACTAAAGAAGTAGGAAGATCTGGTATTGGCTATTTAACCCTTCTAACACTAACAAATTATTAACCGACAATTGGCCGTCGGTATCGCTGTTTGTGGAGTTGACTCCTGCAGGAATCACCTCGACAAAACACGATGATACCGACAGTCAAAAGGTTGCTACTGGCTACTTCGAGAACTTTCACAAGATATATATATATGTGTGTGTGTGTGTGTGTGTGTGTGTGTGTGTGTGTGTGTGTGTGTGTGTGTGTGTGTGTGTGTGTGTGTGTGTGTGTGTGTTCAATCAAATTGAAACTATAAACTTGTATACAATTTAGGGGCTCACGCTTTAAAAGCTTAGATAAGATTTAACGCATTTAGGCCCTCACACCATCGCAAGATATATGATTGACATGATAGTTCAAGGGTGGTGCCAGAATAGCTTGGCGCCTATGGGCGCCGAGGTATTCTGGCATCATCCTTGAACTATCGTGTTCGATTTTGTCTCCTGCATTGTAAAGCAGTCTTCAAATAACAACCCCAAAATTTGGCGAATAAAGTCAACCGTAAGGCATAATGGGCCAAACGCATATATCTTCAGAAACAACATTCCTCAAAAAAATCCACGCGGCTTGAACATTCGCCACTAGGGATGTATGCTCGGCCTGATGGGTAATTGGTGCCAGACTTGACCTTACTGTTGATACTGGATGCTACCGTTGAGTGTGTGTGTGTGTGTATGTGTGTGTGTGTGTGTGTGTGTGCGTGCGTGCGTGCGTGCGTGTGTGTGTGTGTGTGTGTGTGTGTGTGTGTGTGTGTGTGTGTGTGTGTGTGTGTGTGTGTGTGTGTGTGTGTGTGTGTACGTGGGCGGCAGCAGGCACGAGCGAATGCGAATGTATGCAGTGATGTGTATGTATGTCGACGTAAATTTTGTGCTACGAGTTTTGTGCTTGTGTATTTGCGTCATTTCTTTTTTTTTTTTACGTCATTCTAAATTCTCACTGTATAAGATGACGTCTTTTCTTTCTCTCGTGTTCTTTTCTGTTCTACGTTTGTTTCCATGTCACCTGAAGAAGGATCTTTGATCCGAAACGTCGTTCCTTGTTTCTGTTTAAAGGGTTTTCCACCACTATCTTCTGTTTTTCTTTCACATGAAACCCTAGCGGCAACAGTTTTACTAACATTCCTCAAAGCGTCACTGACCGAATACAAGCGCATTATAAATGCCACGTAGACTTCATCATCGATCATCATCAATCATTACTGTCAAATATTCTGGTGAAAACACTGCCCAGCTTTCTTCGCGCTGTTCAGTGACGTTTTGACTCGTGTTGTTTCTTCATGATGTTACAGTGTTCTTTGCGAATTTTTCTAGTGTTGCGAAAGAACCCCGACTTTAAGTGTCGTTCCTTTTTTTTCGGTCCAGCATTCCTTCACAGCCGTTAACCAGAAGCCGGTATTCGATCACTTGGACTGTCAGGAGGTCTCCTCCTTGCTGAGATTCTCATGATCCCTTTTGAGGCTAAAGACGCGTGATAAAAGCGTGGACCAATTTAGTTCTAGCAAAGAGGAGGCCACGGGAGGTAGTTCGTTACCTTCACCTCTCTGTCCTGAAAACATCACGCCGCGCCAGCTGTGACGTCATATGCACGTGACCGGTCATTGAGAAACGGGACTCTGAACATGCTACCATCCCAACCGAGGACACAGTGGCCGTTTTTGTCGTCTGGAAAGAATTTCTTCACTGGACCCTTCACTTTCGTGAAAAAGCGGTGAATACTGCCCAGCTGCTATGAGAGGCATAGATTTCTCGTTCATGCCTCAGTCTAGCTGACTCCATGCTGGCCGCCTGCCTATGTTTCGTGGACAGCCAAAATAATGGTGTCCGACTTTGCCTCTGAGTTTTCAAAGATTTTACCAACATAACCTGCGATCACAGGCAGTGAAGAATTTAACCCATTCACTGCCGAGAAAAAATAAGCGTAATCCAAAGTTCTGCAAGAGGTAGTATAGATCCGCAACTGCGGGGCTCATGAGGATCTATGCCTCTTGCTGGCACCACTGTGTGTATCCATTTTCCTTTGACAGCTGTGGCTCTTTGGACTTAAATTAACCCACTTAGCTCCGAAGCACTACAGCGGCAGGAGATGGATCAACCCTGATAATTCCAGGGTAGTGCCAGATTAGCTTGGCGCCGTCAGGCGCCAAGCTAATATGGCACTACCCTTGAATTATCATGGTCGATCCATCCCCTGCAAACTGTTACATAGTCGTAAAGTGACACAATTTTTTTTGGGAAATGCACCTTTTGGTGCCATATTGGTTAGCTAAGATTTTCAGAGACACATCCTGCGTCCACTGGAGGGTAAAGGTGTCAATGAAGAACCGGCGCTGTGGTATGTTCGCGGAACTTTGGAGTCCCCTTAAACCCTTTAACCCCACCGAGTTATCCACGCCGACCACCGACATATGTTAGTTTTTACTTTCCGTTCGCATAGCAGCGAGGGAGGGAAAATGTTTGTAGATGTGCCCTTGCCTACTTGCGGTCGGATAGAGAGAAAGCGCCAAAAACTTTAAATCCCAACGCCTGACCGACGCGGTGTCCGTCTTACTTTCGTGAAAGAAAATACAAGAAGCATAGGTCCACATGAGCCCCCGCAAAGCGGGGGCTCATGTGGATCTATGCTTCTTGCAGATGGGTTGTGTACGAGACAGGAGTGTTCTCGTACGTGAAAGAAGAACACAAACTGTCATTCACAGGCACCTGGGGGAAACGTGAGAAAGGAGGGCCTGCGGCTCATTCACATCTTGTTAACTTGTGGCAGAGTTTACCACGAGGAATTTGTCACTTCGTTACTGACGTGAAACGCAACAACAACGGTCAATAACCACGAAGAGACGTACTTTTTGTGTGAATAATCAGTTTGGTAACACGAAAAGTGAATGGCGGTGATGGGACGGAATGATGTTGTTTGTTGCACTGGGTCAGGCTACTCAGTGTGCCACACTATCGTCTCAAAATGTTACTGAGTTCGTTTTAAGCACATCACCGCTGAGTAAAATTGAACATTACCCAGGTGAAAGAGGTATAGATCCTCACGATCCCCCGCAGTTGCGGGAGCTTGTGAGGATCTATGCCTCTTGCTGAAACCGCTTTTTATCCATGTGTGTGTGTGTGTGTGTGTATGTGTGTGTGTGTGTGTGTGTGTGTGTGTGTGTGTGTGTGTGTGCGTACACCAAACCACTCAATTGGGTTACTTTCTTCACCATCCTTATGCAAAATGGGTGTGTGTAAAATTCTGGGTGACCAAGTCAGGCACCCATTTTTTTCTGAGGGTTGTTTCTGCATTATCTTTCATTCAAAAATCACAAAAAAATATCAAAATAGGATGTCCCCATTTCGCCAGATTTCCTTCATGTTATGTTTTGGCGATGCCCTGGGCCTGTGTGTTGACACGGAAGCGGAGTGTTTTCAGATCAACTTGATGATCGCTGATTGGTTAGCCCAACACCGATGAACGGAGTTGTTTCCCTTGCCCATCCTAAAACGTCGTCTTTCATCCCCAACAGTGGACCATTCTTCCGCGTTTGCAGAGGTACTTTATGCAATATTTCTTAGTTAAGAGCACGCCCAAATGTACTTGTTCAGTGCAATTATTTAACTGAGAGATTCCTCCAATCCCCGATACCCGTTTGGCCCAGAAAAATAAGGCGTCTGCTTCAGCCGTGGCTCTGTCCATGTCTTCCTCTCTCTGACCTTTGAGTCTTGTAGTAAATGATAATAGAACCCCACGATTTTAACAAAAGCTTTCTTCTTCAATGAAAGGAATTCGTTCAATAGCCCCATTACAAGGTCAATCTGCCACGCGATTTTGTTTCTTTTTTTTCTGACATGTGTGATTGTCAGTGATCGAAAAGTAACTTGCACAGTATCAGTTGACTTTAAAAAAAAAAAATGGCGCCAGATTTCAATCCTCGTTCGCAAAACTGCCTCGCGATTCGAAGAACAAACGTCCACAAACAGGTCTTTCGGAATGTGCAACTGAAGTGTCGCTTTTTACTGTATTACCAGTTTTTAGTTCTCAGGGTCACCCTGGTCAGCCCCACAGGGTGGGTTTTTCTCTCTATTCTGGGGCATGTGTTTCTGTCTACCCTTTGTCCATTCACCTGTATTTGCCTTTTTAAAACTCTCCCTACTGTCTGCACTGCCTGTAGCTCTTGATATTGGATGTGTGTTGCTAAATGGTCTTAGCTTTATTTAGGCCCCATGTGTTAGGTTTATTTAACGTATTTGACCGGCTGGCGACATACATGGCAATGTTCTGTTTAGGTGGTTTTTTCACAAGCAGTGCAGGCACGTCCTGAGAAAGCCTTGTTGCTGTCGGGACGTTAAGCAATGTACAATCAATCTGATTCAAAATGTCAGTTGGTTTACATGGTTGTATTGGACATGTTTGCAGCAACACCGTTTTGGTCACACCGGCTCAGGACTTTCTGCACACACCCAGCGCCGGATGGCAGCAGGATGTCCAAACCCATCGGGATCTATGCTGCAGCATCATGCCCCCCCCCCCCCCAGCCTCTGCCACAGAGGGTGCGTCTGGTAGGAGAGTGCATGGACGGCAGCGGAATGCTCCCAATTACAAACTGGTAAGTAAAGTGATTCTATGATCATCTTCATTTTATTGGCTGGCGTGCGTGCGAAGCAAAAGTGAGTTTATGTTCTGGGCCACTGGTCGTCCGTCCGTCGTCCATGGTAAACTTTAACTCATTCTACCCCAACACCAAAATCCTTAAATTTTGCCCCTGTCCTCTCAAGACCGCATTGCAGCGCAGGACACAGATCGACCATGATAGTTCAAGGGTGATGCCAGAATAGCTTGGCGCCCGTAGGCGCCAAGCTATTCTGGCATCACCTTTGAACTATCATGGTCGATCCTTATCCTGCTGTGGTGTGTCTGGGGGTAGAATGAGTTAACGGTGGCATTTTTTTCGGAGACTATTCAATCCACATTCTTCAAGCTTGGCCCAAGGATACTTTGTGGCAAGACCTTTTTAAACATGCCAATTTGAGTGACCTCTCTCAAAGGGTCACGCAGGGTTGACAAATGTGTGAAAACTGCTTGCATTTTCAGAAAACGTGGATTTTGCTGCTGCAGAAGCCAAGCCCTCGTCACCGAGGTCACACATATGTAAATCGGTCGACACGGGATTACTCTTTTTATTCTTGTGCAAGGCCCCTTAAACCAAAATTGGGCTGTTTCTGTCCTCTAATGCAGCTTTGGTTTCAATCTTTCTTTCTTTCTCCAGTTGGCAAATGGCGCCTGGGATGGACCCGAGACTGAGAGTAGTGCCAGCGCATCGCAATGCGAGGGCAGTGATGACGAGGAGTTTGTTCCTGGCTCGAGCTCACCGGATTCAGAGGGTGTGTCGGCATCAATTGCTGGGATCTCTGACATAGACAGTATTGTATCGACTATGTTAGATTTCATCAAAGTGGCAGGTTCGGGGTGGCCAGGTGTCGGTGACGCTAGTACCAGCAAGGTGCAGTGTGCGTTAGGGGGTGGCAATGAGAATGTGGACAGGCAGGAGGAACATGATGCTGGAAAGAGTGGAAAAAGAGCACTTACAGAAGAAACAGGTGTGCACGTGTCGCAGAGAGGGAAAGGAAAGTACAAATGGGACAAGAAACATGCATGCAAATTGTGTGGCAAGCTTGTCTTGAAAATGAGCACGCACTTACAAGATGTCCATGCAGATGAGGCAGACGTTGCTAAAATTTTGTCGATGAAAAAAGGGACCAAGCAGAGACGTCGAGCATGGATCAGACTACAAGATGAGGGTGATTACATGCATAACGTTGCTGTTCTTGAAAACAAATCCGGATGTTTGATTCCTAAGTATCGCACCAAAACTAGTAAGGTAGACGACCTTCTCGCCTGTAGCCATTGCAAAGAGCTCTATCAAAAAAAGCTGATCTCTGTACACTCAAAACGTTGCTGTCAGAAGCCAGGAGGGTTTCAGATCACTCGGCGAGGGGACGCGGCGCGCCGTGGTCGCCTAATGCTTCCAATACCCTTAGACGTTGAATTTTCCTTCTATCATAAGGTCTTGGCCAGCCAGAGAGATGATGAGATAAGCCGTCTCATCAGAACTGACCCCTTGCTTCTTGAGTATGGAAAGAGATTATTTGACCGCAGGGACATTGAAGAACACACGGCTGGACAAATCAGCTCCAGGATGCGTGAGTTAGGGAGACTATTAAAGATTATCAGAGTGAGGTCAGAAATGAAAATCGCAAGTTTAAATGCTGTGATCAATTCAGCTAGCTTTGATCATGTTGTCCTGGCTGTAAAAGAGCTAGCAGATTTTGATGAGGACACACATCAGTTCAAAAAAGGCAATCTCGCAATGCGCATAGGCCATGCTTTGAAAAGGTGTTCACAGATCAAACAGTCACAGGCATCCAAACAGCTTGGGCAGGGTTCAGACGACAGGTGGCGACAGGAGCTCTCTGAGGCGCAGCGGTTTGACTCTGTCTTCAACGGGGACTGGTATGATTGTGTGTCCGCTACAGCAGCCCAGTCGGTCGGGAAAATGACCATGAACAAACCCAAGCTGATCCCATCATGTGAAGATGTGAGGAAGGTCCAATAGCTTCTTGAGACAAGGATGGTTTCGGAAGATTATCCGACAGTGGTTAAAGCAACTCTTTGTGCT
The DNA here is from genome assembly GCA_036245525.1 of Semisulcospira habei. Taxonomy (NCBI): domain Eukaryota; kingdom Metazoa; phylum Mollusca; class Gastropoda; family Semisulcospiridae; genus Semisulcospira; species Semisulcospira habei. Next base: position 267,344,486 of record BTPG01000002.1, on the reverse strand, counting down.
GTATCACTTTTCAACCGAAAACGAGGGGGAGAAGTTCAGAGAATGAAGGTGTCAGACTTCCAGAATGCTAAGATTGGATCGATCACCAATCAAGATATCTTGAAAGGTCTCACAGAGGTTGAGAAGAAAATGGTGAATCATTTTCAGCGAGTGGAAATCAGAGGCAAGTTTAATAGGAGTGTTCCCGTTTTGCTGACGAAGAAGATGATGACAACTGTGGACAGAATCCTTCAAATGAGGCAATCAGTGCCAGCTCTCACTGATTCCCAGTACATCTTTGCCACACCTTCTGGTCAGAGGCCTTACAGAGGCCATGATGTTCTGAAGGCCCATGCCCTAGAAGCAGGGGTGTCATACCCAGCCATGTTCACATTTACTCAGTTACGGAAGCAGGTTGCAACTTTGGCTCAGTCAATGGCCATCTCGGAGTTAGACCAGGATCAGCTGGCAGATTTCTTTGGCCATGATATTCGGATACATCGCCATATCTACCGCCAACCTCAAGACGTCCTTCAAAAGGCAAAAGTGGCAAAGATTCTTCTGTCAGTTAACAATGGGATGACAGATTTTGAGAGTTGCATTAGAGCTGAGCTGGGCGATGATGAAGAGATTGACTTTGACAATGAAGACACATCAGAAACTGGCAGAGAGGTCTCGGGGGGAACAGCACCTGTGAATGAAGCAAGTAGCAAGTCAACAACACAGGAATCGATGAGCATGACGGAGAAAAGACGTCCAGAGCCTGATGACAATCTAGATAGTTTTGATGATGACAGTACTGCGTCAGCTCCTGTTCGAAAGAAAGCTAGATTTACAAGGAAACCATGGAGGGAAGCTGAAGAGAAAGCTGTTCAAACTCGTTTCAAGGCACACCTCGTCATGAACAAACTTCCTGGAAAGGCCGAGATACAGCACGCAATGGCCGAGGAGCCCGCACTTAGACATAGGCGCTGGACAAACATTAAGGATTACGTCCGCAACAGACTGAAAAAGTTACAAAAGAAATGAATTGAGGTTCCCCGCCACGCGCGGCATTTTCGGTTTCATAGAGATTTATTACAAGAGAGTTATTATTGGGGTGGTTTCAGCATGTATAGCCTGCTTTTTTTTTTATCTGATGGACGCCTGGATCATTTTGTATACTGTATAACCTTTGGATTTGCAAAACGAAACAGCCGGCTGGGGACAAAAGACAATAATAAGATAAGATAAGAAAACCATTGACAACGTAAAGATTGATTACAAGAGTGTTATTAGGGGGAGGGGAGGGGGGGGGGGGCCTGGATCATTTTGTAATATACTGCATACCATTTTTAAAACTCTGCATATGGAAGAATGGTTGGTTGTTGGGGACGAAAGACAATAATAAAGGCTGAAGTTTCAAGTGATTTCTTATGTTGTCAGTTAATTAATTAATGTCAGTGTTCTGTTCTGTCATTTTAACTCATTCTACCCCAAGACCGGAATCCCCAAATGTTGAAGTCGTCTTCAGAAGACTGCGTTGCAGTGCAGGACACAGATCCACCATGATAGTTCAAGGGTGATGCCAGAACAGCTTGGCGCCCACAGGCGCCAAGCTATTCTGGCATCACCCTTGAACTATCGTGGTGGATCTTTATTTTGCTGTGGTGTGTCTGGGGTAGAATAAGTTAAGCCCAAATGTTGAAGTCGTCTTCAGAAGACTGCGTTGCAGTGCAGGACACAGATCCACCATGATAGTTCAAGGGTGATGCCAGAATAGCTTGGCGCCCATAGGCGCCAAGCTATTCTGGCATCACCCTTGAACTATCGTGGTGGATCTTTATTTTGCTGTGGTGTGTCTGAGGTAGAATAAGTTAAGCCCAAATGTTGAAGTCGTCTTCAGAAGACTGCGTTGCAGTGCAGGACACAGATCCACCATGATAGATCAAGGGTGATGCCAGAATAGCTTGGCACCCATAGGCGCCAAGCTATTCTGGCAGCACCCTTGAACTATCGTGGTGGATCTTTATTTTGCTGGGGTAGAATAAGTTAAGTGTTAGTTTCTTCGTCTGGGTCTTTTTCTATCTTTCATATTTTTCCACACTTTTTGACCCGCATCATAGTCACACTGAGGCTAAAAGCTTCAAATTTGTTCACTGCCATAATTCTATGCAAGCTACATTACAGTACTTACAGATGAGGACATAGACCAATGGCTTTAGTTCAAGGGTGGTGCCACAATAGCTTGGCGCCTAGAGGCACCAAGCTATTCTGGCACTAACCCTTGGACTATTTCAGTCACACTTGTTGCACACACTGGTGTATTCCGAATGATAAGGGTTAATATTCAAAATGCTCTGTTGCTGTTTGTCTGAAACTCCAGAGTACCCAAAACCAAAAAAAAAAAAGTCCTTTAATTTCCAAAATACATTATGTTGATTCTCACATCAATGCCATGATAAACTGTTTTGCTTCAGAAGGACAAAACGCAGCAATGTTTAAAAGATTTCCTCTGTAAAAATCATAATCGAAAGGTTACGGGCCAGTGTTTATTGAATTTTGCACCATACAATGTTAAAAATGTTAAAAGCATGCATACACATTAAGTTGGAAAAAAAACATTAATGTGAAAAAGAAGTATTCCATGAACTTGACCTTATTACAGACGCCCACTGTTGTGAAGACACCCATTTTGACTGTAATGCCAGTTTTTGTGTGTGAGAGGCACCCACATTATTGGTAGAAACCCATTTTTTTTCCATCTAGTGGCTCTGTTTCTAGAAAATGTCTATTTTATTTTAAGTTATAGAGCTTAGTTATAAGGTGAGTTCTAAACATTCGCATCAATTCCAGAGCCCTAGAATAAATAGAAATATGGGAACCCATTTTGACATAAAATGGTAGATAACCCACTCTGACGCTTTTGTCTGCATGTGTGTGTGTGTGTGTGTGTGTGTGTGTGTGTGTGTGTGTGTGTGTGTGTGTGTGTGTGTGTGTGTGTGTGTGTGTGTGTGTGTGTGTGTGTGTGTGTTTTGACAGCTTGGGATCTTTGACGTTGAGCTGACAATGATTTCGAAAGCCCAATATGCGTTCACCGTAAGTGAAGGAGTTAAGCTGTGGTACTGCCGGCTACTTGATTCATCATTCCGTACGGCAACGAAAAATCACTTATGATGCCAAAGAACCATAGGACAAGATCGCTAGGCTAATGCATAATTTACTGAAATGTTTGATCGTTTTCATTTTCAAATTACTTAGTACTCTGAGTTTAAAATGAACGACTACATTAGACTAACGTGACATAAAACTAATAATAAGACTACATGAGACTAATACAATGTCATTTCTTGCCGTGTCGCCAGTTGAGACGCCATGAAGGCGCTGATTTTTACATTTTGAAATCAGTGACTCATAAAGAGCACACAGACTGCTTAGTCAGGTAAATAAGTTCGTGCTTCCTTAGTTCTTTGCTTTCGTTCAAGTGTCGCAATAGTTACGTCAATTTAACTTCGTAGATTGACAAGTTGCCTGCGTCACTTGCTAGAAGAGACGTAAACACCAGAAAGAAATATTCATTTCTGATTTCAGTCTAGGAAATGTTTGGGTGATTCATCCAAATAGCGCTGTATAATAAATATTTCCTGTCATAACAAAGGCACGCTAATCAGACCACTCCGCATGAATAATTCTATTGTAAATCATGAGGCAAGGTTGGTCCGCCTAGCCTACTTCAAGTAACAAGGCTCTGTCGCGGCTCTCGTTAACCCATTTAGCCCCTACGCTCACAGCTGGTGATGGATCGACCATGACAAATTCTAGGGTAGTGCCAGATTAGCTTGGTGCCCGACGGCGCCAAGCTAATCTGGCACTACCCTTGAATTTATCATGGTCGATCCAGACCATCCATCTTCTGCAACTGAGACACAGTCTTTAGATGACACCTGGGAAATGCGGCCGTGCGGTTAAATGAGTTAAAGAATCTCCATGCGTGAGACGGGGTTACTGCAATCAGCCGGGATCAGTAACACGCACCTTCGAATAATCTGACACTTGAACAGTTCCGCCGGCAGAACCAAGAGCACATCCTGTTACGTTTTGGTGACTGCTTAGTCCTGAGACACACGGTAGGAAATGGCTCGACTATTCACTTGGGGTCCGTTGCAAGAGTGAGCCCGAATCCTGCGCAAGTGATAGCGGAGCACTTTGCGGCGTAGTTTGCGCAGGATTCAAGTTAAAGTACGCGTAAATTTGAAGACACATTTCAGCACGGCCATTTGTGTTTGTTATGCCTTGTCGACACAGATAATGAACTATTACAGCAGTTGGGACACAGAGCAAAAGTACACGCGTGCTCGCTCTTATTTATTCTGCGCTGCCGTTAACGTGTCAATCTATTTCAACTTAGCTGTTTCTCGTACTGATAGAGTTTTATTTATAGAACGGAGTGGAGACATTGTCAGGTTACTTGATACACAGACCTCGGACGACGTGTGCTGAAGCGGATTGTCCTGTGTCTAAATAAACCATAACTAGACCTGTGTGTAGAGTTTCGTAACCGGCATCTGTTACAGAAGTGTGTCTTTGAACGGTTACGGCGTTAGTGGGCCTTTAAGCTCACTCGTGCAAATGAGGCCTGCAATGCTGTCATTGAGGACATCGGATTTACTTGAAAGTATAATATCCTCATTGCGACAAACAGGCGTGCTGAGCAACCTGCCACACAGGTAGCTTCAACCAACCAACCAATCAACAAAAATCAACCTAAAGGCAAAAGGCAAACCGTGCAGCCAACGAACCAACCCCCCCCCCCTCCACCCCTCCCCCCCAAAAAATAAAAAAAAAATCAAAAAAAAAATCAACAAACCGACAAACCAGGCAACCAATGACAAAAGCGACCGGATGGTGGCGCAGAAAAAGGTCTTGCATGCCACGATAAACCAGACCTAATCAACCTTAACCCCTTAACTGCCGGGACAAGACGACCACTATCCAGCTGTGAGAAACATAACCCCTCATGAATCCCCGCAGTTGCGGGGCCCATTAGGGTTTATATCTCTCGCGTGTCCTGTGTTTTTATGCCTATTTTTTTGTCCCATTTACATCTGTGTTTTTGACGCGAATTCAATTCAATTCAATTCAAAAGCTTTATTGTGTCAGTCTGGCCGACAATTTTCTTTCGTTGGTATCACATGCGCGCGTACGGTTTCAGCCACATTATGACAAATTATGGTGTAAAAAAAAAAAAAAAAAAAAAAAAAAGTTACTCACACACTGCTCAGTATCTCATCCATCTTCTGGACCGAGGCCCCCCCCCCCCCCCTCCTCTCTCCCGACAGATAAAAATGTCGAGCAGAGTATAGTGGCATCAGACCGCGAAATTTTGTGAACACTGGCAGCGAAGGAGTTAAATAGTCCCTGTATAAACTATTGATCTAATAATCTCAATTAGAGTATCGCAAACCGGACGTGCAAAATAAATCGGCTATAGTTTTCTCTCGATTTTATGTCGTTCCTAGCTCAGTTTTCGATATACAAATCTATGCCAGTCACTCAGTCCACTGAGAATAAATCTGCTATGCATTACAGCTTGAAGCAGGCCTAATGTTTGCTCAGATTACATACATCAAAACTGGCGTTTGATTAATATTGCATACAGACGAAATAGTGGGTAGGCCTTTGGGTTGAGATATGTTTATGTCAACACTGAGATTAACTCATTCGGGACGCACGTCATCAGGATACGCGGCTTAAGCCGCGGATCCGGCTGACGTTCGTCTCGAATGAGTTAACGAACACACGAATACAAAGCGTTCAATTCAACTATCTAAACCGTTCCTCTGACGTAAATTGTCTAACAAGCTTAGTCACGCATGATTAGTTTTTTTTTGTGGGTGGGTGTAAATAGGCTGAATGAATGCGTATCACCAACATGTTGATTAGACTGTGGCGGACAAAAGAAACATGCAAGGCACTGAGAGGCAGACAACAGAAACATAAAACGCGCACGTCCTATTATTAATCCACGGAGCCATGACACTCTACGGTAATGTATGGATCGACCGCGATGCAAGTAGTTCAAGGGTGTTGCCGGAATAGCTTGGCGCCTACAGGTGCCAAGCTAATCCGGCACATTCCTTGAACTGCCATGGTCGACTTGTCTCCAGAATCGTACAATGTACATGGTCTGTAAAGGGCAAGTCCCAGATCTGAGAATTTCGACTTTACGCTCGATGTGTCAGTGGCGAAGAAAGATATTTTTCATTGGTTCGATTCAGCTTTTCAAAAATAATTTTAAAAAAAGACAAACAAACAACAAACAAAACCCTTACAAACCAACAACAACAACAACGACAAAAACAGGTGAAGGGGACCGGCGGGAGGATGGGGAGGGGAGTGGAACGAACAAATAAACAACAGATGGGGGTGGGGGGTGGGGTGGTGCGGGAAGGGGGGAAGGGGCGTAGGCAAGCTACAGTCCAGTCTCATAAAAAATCAAATGTAATTAAAAATTAAAAACTCATTTTTTTCTCCATTTCTTTGCCCTCCCCCCCTAAAAAAGATAATAATAATAATAATAATAATAATAATAAAATTAAAATTAAAATAAATAATAAATAATAAATATAAATAAAATAAAAATAAGTAACAAAAATAAAAATAGAAAGTTTAAACAATAAACTCAAGTATTTTCCTTTCAAAAATACTGGGGGTTGGGGGTGGTGGGGGGGGGGGGGGTCGAGCCAGGGGATACGTTTGCTGTGGGGAGGTGTAGCCTCCCCGGCCGGCCCCCACGATTCCTGCGCCACTGTGTGCGGTACGCCGTTTGAACTTGCCACTGAATGTTGTATGGTGTGCATATATATATATTTTCATCGTAAGTCGGTCGCCTTACTCATTTACATGGTTAGATTACCCGATGCTCAAAAGGCCATCGGGCAGATTTGGCCGCTGTTGGTCCGCGCACGCCTGTGCGCGGGCCAACGGCGACCAAATCTGCCCGATGACCTTTTGCGCATTGGGTGCGGGCGGTCTTCATGAATACAAAACAGGATCAGCGGGCCCGATCAATGTTATGCTGTTGTAGTCTGTACTCAAATGATTTTGCTGGTCTGTAGGTTTTGAACCTTACGGCTCTACACAGTTATTATTTATATTAACCCGTTAGCTGTCGGCAGTGCTTTTTGTCGCAAGGAATCATCGCGACAAACAGGCGCCACCGACGGCACAGGGGCTAGCCGAGACGAGCGGACTGTTTTGGACTCGTTCTGACAAGAATAGTTTCTCGTATTTGGTTGGTGGAATGGAATACCGACTCAAGGTGTCGAAGGATTTCCGACCAAATGACTGTCCCACCTTTGTCGATGTCACACTGACTGAACATAAAGCTGAATTCATTATTTTGTGTGCTTGTCTGTAGATCTGTAAAATCAAACTCATAGATCAGCACAGACCAAAACATTCCATCAGCACCGGCTGTAAGGGTAAGCAATTCAAAACAGGATCGCAATGCGCAAAAGGCCAACGGGACGACGTCGGCCGCCGTTGGGCTTGCGCCGGCATGGCACGGCCTTGCGCGGGTCAACGGCGGCCGACGTCGGCCCGATGGTCTTTGCACACTGGGATGTGGTCCCAAATTTCTTTCCACTGCAGAATTAACATATATGAGAAATGGTCCACCACAAAAGTTTTTTTTTTCTTCTTCTCTTCTTACGCTCTTTTTAGAACTGCAAGTTGTGACTTCTTTAAACTGACACCTTAAATTCGACGCGGTCCAAAATCCAGACAAAAAAGGTGACTGCTAAGCGTGTAAACTGCAGAGAGGAACCACACGAAGAAGAATTAAACACGCTTAGAAAGACAGTTAAAACACAGTTTATTGGATATTTCGGGCAAGAACCCTTTTTTTTAAAAACTGATAGACAAACTAACACGGATACAATCCGCTACTTATATTGTCAGTGTGAAGAAAAGCTAAGTGACTTTTTCACACTGACAAGATCAAGTCGAAATATCAGTAAATTGTGTCGTAACTGTCTTTTCTAAGTGTGTTTCTTTCTTCGCTGGATTATTCCGAGGAAGTCCGGTCCAGCTTAACTTTTGGTGTGTCGGTATATATATATGAAACATGCAACGAGTCAGTAGAAACCACATAAACATTACGTACTTAGTAACGCGATAAAACAGATCAGCATTTAAAAAAAAAAAATTGAACCTTACGGCTAAAAGTCGTAAGGTCCAAAATCACAGACCAGCGCACATTTCAGGCAAGAAGAGTTTCAACTGTGAGAAATTAGTTGGGAAAACTAGCTGGAGAGTGGTTTCATCTCGAGAAACACCAGGCTAACGAGCCTCTGACTAGACTTGAGATATCATGAACGATCCGTCTCCCATGACTTCCGTGCAGTGCTCAACACACAGCTATAAAATGTGAGGGTTTTTTGTTGTTGTTGTTGTTGTTGTTTTGTTTACTTTAACCCCTTCCCGGCCACTGGGCTCTTATTTGTTTCTGACATCTGTCTTCATTCATCAACCAAAAGCCACAACCTTCCAAGGAACATGGACACAAATTGGTCTCAGCAAGAGGCATAGATCCTCATTAGCCCCCGCAGTCGCGGGGGTTCATGAGGATCTATGCCTCTTGCAGCTGGATCGTGTTCACTTTTTCTCGACAGTGAAGGGGGTTAAAGCTGAAAGGTATACGAATGGCTTGGTTACCCTAGTTGGAACCCAGATTCAGGAACCGCAGCCCGGGCAGCAGAAAGAAAACAAAGCAACGAAAACAGCGTCCAACATTATTCAATGAATAATGTTAAGCACGCGAGCACCCAAATGTGTCCCACGCCATTAAAAAGCGAACAATGTTGAGCACGCGAGCACCCAAACATCCTGTATCCAGTGGTAAAGCAGATGATTAATACGCCTGCCACCGTAATGTTGGCATCGTAAAGAAGGTAATTCCTTTACGCAGTAAGCCCTAAACAATGCCCCCTGCTTGCGGTGGCTGGAGGTCAAAGAAAGTCGTTAAACGCGAGAGCATACTCATCTTAATTTGCCAGATGAGGTATGAACAGCATATTAAAAGTCTTACCACACTGTTGTAGTCGTTTTGTTGTTGTTGTTGTTTTTTCCAAATCCGATAGTGCATCCAAAAAAACAAAAGAGCAAGAGAAAAAAACAAAAAAAAAACCAACAAACAAAGAAGACGGGCAGAAAATGATCCAGACACGATACAACAAGTAGAGGATACTGAAGGGTTGACAGTTAAAGTATAGGGTTGGATTCAATTCAATTCAATTCAGTTCAATTCAATTCAATTCAATTCAATAAACTTTATTTATCCCGCTAGGGGCAATTAAAGAGGTCCGGCAGGCTCAGTGACTTAGATACACACAAAACGTATATAAAATATGCACACAAAAAGTATACACACAATCAATTCAACTAAAATCTAATGTGTTTAAAAACAGTACATTAATAAATAAAATTTATGTAAAAAAACAAAACATACATCAGCTCATATCACCGCAGAGTGCACAGGGGTAAAAACGGTTTTAAAAAGAAGGTAATTAATTGAAGACAATAATAATAATACAATTATTTTAAAATGAAAATACTGAAAATAATAATAATAAAATGAAATAAAACTATTATATAAAATAATTTAAAAGTAAGATTTGATAACTAGAAATTTAAGGCGGGAAAGAAAAAAAAGTTACTGGTATTATCACTTGTGAAAGAAAACTCTTACTGAATAATTCGCTACAAATAGTTGATGATGATATTATGTATTTGTACAGTTATATACGAAACGAATAATGTAATGAAGGTCAAGGTCATAACGGCTTTAAAAAAAAAAGAAAAAAAAATGTTACGGTCACAACGGCTTAAAAAAGAAATATATATATATATATATATATATATATATATATATATATTCTTTACTTTCAAACAAAGGCGTCGCCCAAAGCCAAAAATGCACTCAATCAGATTAGCTCCATATATATATATATATATATATATATACTTTTAAAGGCCAAAAATGCACTCAATCAGATTAGTTCCAAGGGACGTAATTTTTCATTTGAATTCTGAGAATGCTCTGCTGTGCTAATGCCATGGAATTCGAGGGTAGTAAGTTTGCATTGTGTCATCAGGACATCAGCTGCCCTCTTTGTGATTGCATCGCTCACTAAATCTAGAAAGAGAGGGTAGTGGGAGAGGAATGACAGACCTATCATTTTGAGCCTTCCACTGAACATCTACTGCATAAAGCCATTAGGGACTACCCCCAGGCGCCCCGCAATCCGCTGGAGAATATCCAGTCCTCCCCCCGAGAGGGGATGCTAGTAAATATTCCCAAACAGATATTGGACCTGCTGAGTAGATTTAAGTTTTTGCCGCCAACGACCGGTTTCGCCCCAAGGGAGGGCTAGTCAGGTAGGCATACGGCATAACCGACACTTTTTTTGGTTTTAAATCGGGCTTTAACGTCCACGGCACCGAAGTGATAATGGACGGCCCTGACGGGCGGGTTATGGGGGGCAGGAAAATCTATTGCCTATGGAGTACGACCTGAACTCTGATCAATTCAGGCGCACTTTAACTGTGTGCTACTTTGATTTACCAGGACATTTCCACAGATATGCTATGGAACTAACCCGTCTTTTTTCACTGGATTGCGAGTCCAGCTAACGGGGCCGGAACGGGTATTCGAACCCACAACCCGGCGATTCCCTTCGCTCTCTTGCTCCGACGCTTAACCGCCGTAGCTATTTCGGACTTCTGCGTAACCTGACACTGGTTACTGAGTTCGGGTTTAACGTCCACAGCACCGAGGTGATCATGGATGGCCCTGACGGGCGGGTTATGGGGGACAGGGAAATCTATTGCCAATGGAGTACGACCTGAACACTGATCAACTCAGGCGCACTCCAACTGTGCCACTTTGATTTACCAGGACCTTTCAACGGACATGCTATTGAACAAATCCGTTTTTCCCCTGGATTGTGAGTCCAGCTACCGGGGCCGGGACGGGATTCGAACCCACGACCCGGCGATTCCCTTCGCTCTCCTGCTCCGACGTTTAACCGCCTGAGCTATTTCGGACTCTTGACACATTGCAAACACAACGCATGTACCAGAAGCCGCCTCCAGAATTTACTGGTAGCACCACTAGTACAGCGCGGATTGCATCCCTAAAGCTTTTGTGGTGTGGCAGTGGAAGAAGACAGACTAATTTTGAAAAGGCAACACCTAGGCAATTTTGTGGTGTAATTATTCTTTACTTTTAAACAAAGGCCTCGCCAAAATGCACTCAATCAGATTAGTTCCAAGGGACGTAATTTTTATTTTGAATTCTGAGAATGGTCTGCTGTGCTAATGCCATGGAATTCGAGGCTGGTAAGCTTGCATTGTGTCATCAGGACATCAGCTGCCCTTTTTGTGACTGCATCGTTCACTTGATCTAGAAAGAGAGGGTATCCAGTCCTCCCCCCGAGAGAGGATGCTAGTAAATATTATATATAAATCTCTTAAGATATTTTCAGCACAAAAATATCAACGAAACAATATAAATTGACGCAGATATTTTTTTGTTTTTGTTTTTTTTTGTATGCAGTACTTTATTTTGTGTCATGTGATGAAACATTGGAAATAGTCGGATCAGGTTTTTTTCGAGATACAGTGACAGCGCAGAGGTTCTAGCAAAAATCTGATAGTTGTGACCTTGACCTTGAGCTTAAAGACCGGATTTTTATTCATGACGCTTTGGCTTTATTTGGAGTATCATCGCCTTTAATTTGAATGATATCGGTCAAGTCGTTTGAGAGCAGGAGCCTGCAGTAAGTGCCAAACGAATATGGTAGCCATGACCTTGACCTTGAGGATGACAACTTGATTCTAACATCAAACAATCTGATATGAGCATCACTATCATCATCTTAAACTTAGATTAAATTGGTTTTGTGGTTCAAATTCGCCTGTGCACTTCTTTTTTCTTTTTTTAAGGCATTGTGACCTTGACCTTTATTGCGTTATTCGTTTCGTATATTTCTGTACAAATACATAATAAATCATCAACTATTTGTAGCAAATTATTCAGTAATTTGAGAGACATGACATACATGACAAAAGTTCGAGGAAAAATGGCAGCTATGACCGTGACATCAGAGGATGCATCATATAATATTAATAATATTTCATCTTGTAATAGAGTAAAATGTTAGTTGACAATACTGTTTCTGGTTTGATCTGAAGTCCTGTCGGGCATTTCTGAAGAAGGATTTACGAAAATAAAATTTAAAAAAAAAAAAAAAAAAAAAAAAAAAAAAACCTGAGACAGCAGTGACCTTGATCTACATTAGGTAATCGTATGGCAGTTCCTAGTTATGTAATAGGACAAACTATGACCAAATGTGTATATGTGCCTGTAATTGTCAATCCTGTAGTGTTCCAACTGAAATGAATGTTACGTGTTATATTAGCCGACTGTGAGCAGACTGCAGTTTAAGTCAGACGTAACGGTCGAGAAATGGGAAGTGTTTGGGTTCTTATATTTATAAGACAGCTGCTATCTTGATAATACAGTGACACATAATAAATCAGTGGACAATGAAACAAGTCTTTTGTGTTTTGTGTTGCAATGGTATTTCTTATTTCTCTCAAAGCGTCTTGTTGGTGCCTAGATGAATCTAGATTGTCATTAACACCTTGTTACACCACAGTGGCACTCGCAAAAGTGAACAGGTGTCGCCTAGTTTATATTCACGTTGTTCTCCTTAAAAATAACTGGCTCAAAGTCATTTTGTTTGCACACTGTGCACAACAACCTATTTCCTGAGGCTACAGATGAGTTGATCGGCGGCTATTTTGAAAATGGCGGCCGTGTTTGTCCGATGTCCAATAAAAAGCGCGTTATTATATCAATAATAATAATAATAATACATAGTTCTTGTATAGCGCTGTTCTCCAGGAAAACACTGGACTCACTGCGCATGCACAACAGCACACCCTCTCTCTCAGACACACGCACGATTATATACTACTTTAAACCACCCCATCTCTTCACAACACTATACATTCACTTCCCCTAGGATCAGAATAAAAGGCAGTCAACAGTTAGCTAAAGATGAGCTAAGTGTTAAATGCCCGACAGAAAAGAAAAGTCTTTAAGTGAGCTTTGAACTGTGACAATGTGGGCAGATTCCGCATTTCAGTTGGCAGTGAGTTCCACACACTTGGGGCTAAAAAGGTAAAAGAACGCTCCCCGACAGTTTTCATGTTAATCTTTGGGATTTTAAAAAGTTTTACACTAGAGGAACGGAGGGTGCATCTGATGGCTGATAAACAGACAGCTTGGCAGAAAGGTACGGCGGGAGAGATCCGTCAAAATGCCGATAGGCGAAAATTGCAATTTTGTACTGGCAGCGGAATTTTACGGGCAACCAGTACAGCTGCTTCAGTAGAGGCGTAACGTGGTCTCTCTTTCGTTTCCTCAAGATGAGACGCGCCGCATTGTTTTGAATCATCTGCAGGCGTGAAATCTGATCTGCCGGTAAACCTGCCAGTACAGAATTGCAATAATCGAACCTGGATGTAATGAATGCATTTACAAGTCTTGACGCCGCACTTTCTGTGAGATACGGTCTGAGGGAAGAAATTCTGCGCAGCTCAAGGAAACCAGCTCGGCAGACGCTACTGATATGATCATGCATGGAGAGCGTCGAATCAATCTTCACACCCAGGTATTTGACACAGTTCTGGAAGGGAACGCTGCAGCCACCAATGTTTGCGAACTCGCCGTTAATCAGACTAAGGCGAGACCGGCTGAGAGCCAACAGGCATGACTTCGGTTTTGTCGGTGTTAAGCTTAAGTTTGTTGCTTGTCATCCAGGACAGGACCTCATCTATACAACACTGTACGCTCATCTTAGCGGAGTTGAAATGGCTAGGCGCGCTACTTCTTGACAATTCAGTATCGTCAGCATACTTGTGACAATCACACTCATGGGCGGCAATTACATCAGACAGAGGTTGTGAATATAGAGTGAACAAAACAGGCCCTAATACGGAGCCCTGAGGGACTCCACACAACAAAAGACTAGAAGCAGATAGCTGGCCATTAACAATAACAGCCTGAGAACGATCCTTAACGTATGAAGTGAACCAGGCCAGGGCAGTACCACGGATGCCAAAGGTCACCTCTAACCTCTTCAGCAAAACAGAATGATCGAGCGTGTCGAATGCTGCACTGAGGTCCAGCAGAGCAATGAGAGAGACAAGTCTCTTGTCTGCCTTCACTAGCAGACCATCCAGCACGCTCAGCACAGCAGTCTCCGTGCTGTGATCCTTTCTGTATGCCGACTGATGCATTTCTAACAGACCGTTTCCAGACAAATGGCTTTGTAGCTGTTTCAAGACAACCTTCTCCAAAATCTTTGAAATAAATGGAAGGTTAGAAACAGGTCTAAAATTCTTCAAGTCGTTTGGGTCCAGTCCAGGCTTTTTCAAGAGTGGTGTCACAACAGTAAACTGAGTAGGCACAACACCTGTAGAGCGAGAGAGGCATTAACTATGGTGGTAATCAGTGAGAGGAGATCATCGATGCACTGTTTTATGAGGGACGTGGGCGAGGGATCAAGCACACAGCTCTTTGTTGGTGACTTCATAATAAGTTCGTGGATCTCCTGGGCGCGAAACGAGACAGTGAAGGGCCATTATACACACCAAAAGTAGGGGGATCACACGAACACGAGTCTAGTTCAGAGCGGATGTGCTTAATCTTATCTGAGAAAAAGTCACAGAAACGTTGAGGAATGACAAGGCTTGACACATCCGTTGGAATACTTCGGTCTAGTTTCATTCCTCAAAACTTTGTGTCGCAACATTCATACACTTTCCTTCACTATGCTCTCAAATATGGTATATTGAATAATTTCTAAAAAAAAGGAGACTGACGAAAACGTGGCCAAGAAATAATTAATTTTCATGCAAAACGTGTATATTTTTCCTACTGACATCCTACCGGCTTGGAAAAGAGCAATTATCTGACTATCCAAATATATCTTTATTTTATCGCTTGTGTTAACCTCAGCCGATTGGTACCCTATATTGTAAAAAAAAAACCAAACATAAAAAAACATAGGGTGTGTGAGCGCCATCTTGAAAATGACGGCCATGCGTCATTGGTATTCATGTCAGCAGTCGCAGTCATATTCCACTATAATCAAACTAATCAAAAGCGAAAACTAAATGTTCATAACTTTCAAATGACACCATTTAGCTGCGGTTAAAAGGTAATGGTGGTAAAATGGTCATTTAAGAGATGACGTCACAAATGATTTTTATTTAACGGTTCCAAAGCAAAATCTTGATGACATCAGTCCTACTGGTTTTATTAATAGGGTATTGACGGCTAGCCGCTGTGTCCGAAATTTGGTGCTCGTATGTTGAATTTGCAGGATAATGCACTTTTCATGCCTACACGATTACAAAATACGTAATGTAGTAGGCTTGCTTGATTTACTTGCTGTGAAAGGAACACAGATGAAAATCATTTAAAGAAAGCGGAGTAAGCAAGAGGCACAGATCCTCATGATCTCTTACAAATACAGATTCTCATGAGTGTTTTCGCGTACTTGTCACATACGCCTCAGCTGGCTTAACTGGGCGAGACAAACCCGAACCTCGTCTCGGCGAGACGCCCGAGACAGTCAATGCGAGATACCCGACCCACCCTTTAATAGGTTCGGCGAACTCTCCGAGACAAGATCAGACGTGCCGAACCTAATAAACGGGTGGCACGGGTATCTCCATTGACTGTCTCGGGTGTCTCGCCGAGACATGGTTCGGGTTTGTCTCGCCCAGTTAAGCCAGCCCTCTAGGTACTAAGAACTTTGCCTAGAACCATCGACCTACTCGCTTAGAGAAATAATACATGTCAGTAGAGGGGGGGGGGGGTGTAAAGATAATCAAGAGACAGAGATCCTCATGAGCCCCCAGCATATGCAGGGGCTCATGAGGATCTATGCCTCTTGCCTATGAACTTTGCACTGCTACGCCTATACTTGCCACAACCGGAGTCCACTCCACGTCGGCTTATATGGGCTGAGTTATGGCGCAAAGTCGTCTGGAGCGCCCAAAAAAATGTAAGGAAGGGAGGGGTATTTGATCAGTGATCGATACCTAATAGGATTGTAGCTTTTGTTGCACCTCTCGTTCTTGGTGCTCAGTTCCAGGTAAGTCTCTAGGCTTCGATCTCGAGGGAGGTGAGGGGTGGGGGGTGAGTGGGGGTAGGGTAGTGGGGGAGAGGTGAGGGTTGGAGGGGGAAACTAATACGCGGCAAGGGGGTGTGACGAAGTGAATGGTTGAGGTGAAGGGGGGTGATTATCAGGGCTTCACGAAACAGTGACCTGTCTTAACACATTCTGCTCCAGGACCTAAATCCGCAAATTTTGAAGTTGCCCCCTGAAGACTGCATTACACTTACGGAAACAGATCGAGCCTCATAGTTCAAGGGTTGTGCCAGAATAGATTGGGCGCCAAGCTATTCTGGCACAACCCTTGAACTATCACGCTCTATTCATGTCTTGCCGTGGTGTGTCGGAGTTGAATGAGTAGTTAATTTTTAAAATACCAAACTATTTCAAGTAAAGTCCAGTTTTAGGTCGGAGTCTAAACTATGTACATCCCGAACTTAAAACTGTCACCAAACAACCGAACGTTTAGTGCCGAAGACCACGAGTACATTGAAATGATGAATTTCTTTTATTATGTAGGCCTACGACTAATACGCTCTTCTTCTAATTAAGCGCTCCACCACCCCCCCCCCCCCCTTAGTCACTGCCGAGAAAAAAATGAACAACTGAAACCCAACTGCAAGTTGCGGGGGTCATGAGGATCTATGCCTCTTGCTGAAACCACTTTGCATCCACGTTCATCCGGCGGCCGGGGATTTTGGCGTTGAATTAGCAAAGATTTCAGCAACACAACTTGAGTCCACTGGGAAGCACAATTTTGCTTCATCACAAAATCTTTTAACCTTTTGGCTGTCGGTAGCGGTTTTCGTCGCGATGATTCCTAAGGGAAATCGGCTACCGACAGCCAAAAGGGTTAATCCATGATCTTGTACTGGCCCTTAACGGGTCGGAGTTACAACTGACCGCACTACGCCGGGATTACGGGATTTGACTGGAAGCAGGCTGTGTGCAAGCAACTTGCATGCAAACCCTGACGAATGGGCACTGACCCGGCAAAGCGCGTACCCGTGCCGCGTGAAAAAAAAGTGGCCGATATTCAGTGTATTCACTGCGGCATAGACACGTGATGGCAGCACACTGATATAGACTGTGATCGACTTGCGCATCTAGGAACCAAGCTATTCTGCGAACCTTGAACTATCACGGTCGGTCTTTCTTCTGAAAGATCTGTAATATAGCAAGTCCTCATGGGACAACAGAAATTTTGACGATTGGGAGCGATTACATGATTTGATAGATAGATAGATTGATTGATTGATTGATTTGGGAAGGTGGGGCGGGAGGGCAGCCCCAGAAAGAGATATAACAGATTCATGTATGCATAGGACTGTAGGAAGCAGGAATATATTTGGACCTGAATAAATTTCTAAATTGTTGGCGACCTGTCAGAGCGAGAGCGAGAGAGCGAAAGAGAGAGAGAGAGGAGTTGTCCTCTGAGGACTGCATTACAAATGATTCAGGAGACAGATCGACCATGATGGTTCAAGGGCCGTGGTGGCAGAATAGCTTGGCGCGGCGCCTTGAACTACTGATCAAGGTTAATCCATATCTTGCTGTGGTGTGTCGGGACTGAATGAGTTAACACGTCACGGGTAGTGATAAACACTGGTACCCGTGTTTATCTATCTCTTACGAGGGGAGCAATGACGCAACGGTGATCCCGTGCCTGTGGTAGAGGGCGCGTCGATTGACTGGAAACACGGATGAACACAAAAAACACTATTATCGCGCGCATTATCACGACTAATCACCGCACACTAACGAAGATGATTGAAATACTGTTTGAAAGATACTGCACAAGATTTGTGTTTCAACAGTCGTTGAAAACAAAAACAAATTCAGCATGTTTGCTAGCGGGACACAATGACAAGCAAGTAGGACAAGCGATGTCGTTCCGCTACATGCAGAGTAAGTTTACTTTCTACATCCCTGATGCCATTGACTTTACAACGCCAGGCAGCTAGGCTGTTTGCCGAGTAACGGGATTCTTTGACGGTGTTCAAACTTCTTGCAAGGTTAGGCGACTCAATTAAATGTTACCATATCATACTGTATCAATAGCGTGGTATTTTTTTTTTTATTTTTAATTCATTTGAAGTTTTTTTTGGGGGTTTTTTTTTTTTGGTTTGTTTGTTTGTTGTTGTTTTTTTGGGGGGAGGGGGGGAAGGGCCCAGCGTGCCGACTCACACCACACTTTCCAACCTCAAAATATATATTTTTAAAAAAAACATACTCAATGCGCAAAAGGCCATCGGGCCGACGTCTTTTTGCGCATTGGGTAGAAACATACCTGTAACAAAGTGATGCCCATGGTCACCAATGTCGTGTATTCGTAAAATGAATTAAGCCGCCTTTAAGTTTGACAGAAAAAAACAAACTAATCAGTTTACGTTGTTCAGTCATGTCTGGAATAATCCCCCAAAAGAGGACGTAAATGTTCTTGCAATTCCCAGCAACAGGTGTAGATTTTCATGGACCCTTGCGGCTGCAGGGGTCCATGAAAAGCTACGCCTCTTGCGGACGGCATAAGTTGTGGCAGGACAATCATTACGTCTTCGCCGACTGTGTCCCCACTGGAAACAAACCCCGAGCGTCACGTGCACACACACATCAAACCTTGACCCTGACCCTGATCGGCATGACGTAGAAAAACAACAACAATCAAACACTTGTTGGCCGGAGCCGATTCAACAAGAGGGAGGTTTGCATTAGACGCCTTTTCAAACACCTGCTGTCGTCTGCGTAATGGCTCGTTTCTTTACTCCGCCAGCGGCACAAGTCAAGGGACGTTTATCGGACCGTCACAGCTCAAGGGTACTGCGTGATTAGCCGCTTGGCGCCTTTTTAAGGCGCCAAACTAATCACACAGTACCCTCGAAGAACCGCCTGCGGGCGATATTTGATAATCGGTAGACCAAAATGCGAAATATCCAACACAACTATTAGTTGTACGAAGGGTCATGTGGGGGGTGGGGGGGGGGAGGGGAAGGGGTAGGAGGGGGGAGTGTGTGTGTGTGTGTGTGTGGGGGGGGGGGGTGTACCATCACATATTCGCCACAATTTTATTTTGCGTTTAACGAATCACAAAAAAATGGTATTAACGACCGAGGGAGATGGATGAGTAGAGTAGCTGGTCCCCTGAACTGGATGTTGCTGGAGGACGCACACAGATTTCCAACTGCCCAGAAAATCAGACAACGGGTGCAGGGGGATTTCTATGTGGTGACTGACTTTTCATGTTTCACGAAATAACCGGACGTGTTCGCGGATTACAAAGATCTTATTTTGGCTTTCACGTTTCACGACGAACTTTGTTTAGTTTCACGGATTACGAGAACTGAAAAGTTGCAATCACGAATGACGTGAACCGGAAAAAAATGCCACTCACGCCGGCATCACGACAGCCCCCCCCCCCCCCCCCCTCCCCTCATTTGTGCAAACTGAACAAGACTGAATAGACAAAATTAAAATGTGAGACGTTTGTCTCTAGAAGAGCACTTAGTGGTGTCTGATTAGCTGCTACTCGGAGGCAAAACCAAATAGGTCATTACGACTGACTTATCATGTCTTGGTCGAGCCATGTACCTGTACTACTTATCATGTATTCATGATTATACTGGCATACGCGCGAAACACTGACCAGCGCGACCGCTGTACGCGTCTTTCTGGTGGGCGGTATCGTCAGTAGCAGTCAAGGGGGTTAACCCCTTCCCTGCCACTGTACGCACATTATTTTTCTTCTTCCTGAAATCGTGGTTCATTCAGCGACCAAAAGTCAAACCCGTCTATTAAACATGGATACAAATCATTGGTCTCCACAAGAGGCATCGATCCTCATGAGCCCCCGCAGTCGCGGGGGCTCATGAGGATCTATGCCTCTTGCAGTTGGATCGTGATCACTTTTTTTTTCTCGGCAGTGAAGAGGGGTTAATGGGTTTAGGGCCAAGACCTGTTGGCCTTGCGCAGCTGCAACCGGGATGGACGACAACGAATCTGTCACCTCAAAGGAGGGCGGCGGGATGCCAAACTGGTGAAGAAGATTCAATACCCCTTTTACGCCCACTGCCAAAAACTGGGGCAAAGTCAGTTTCCCGCTTTCTTCTTCAATAGTACCATGTAGAAATCATGAGGACTGGTTTAGCAATGTTACCTCAAGGGCTGTGCCTAATTAGCTTCCAAGCAAGCAAAGGTCCTCGGGCCGACGTGGGCTGTGCAGGAAAGTTTACAACGTTCTTCAGTACATACATGTGCGAGTCATGTTCATCAGGCTGTGCCTGATGAGCTTTCAAGCAACCAAAGGGCCCACTGCGGCCTGTTTTTTTTTTTTTTTTTTTTTTTTTTTTTTTTTGCTTACTGGGTTGATACCTGGATATGGCACACAAATCAGTGACAATCCTTGAGCTGTCATGGTCCACCTACTTTCTTCAGATGGTTCTGGTGAAAGGGATATAACTTCTTGACAGTGAACTGCGAAGATTTCAGCAATGCCGAGTCAGTGGCGTGCTCGCACCATTCATTTTTTGCATAATATTGAATTGCTTTCAGCGGCCAACCTCCCACTCCCGCGTCCTCTGGTCTGGGGTTACGATATAGTGCATTATGCATACAGCGATGTGTGCTCTGCCGTCAATATAGGGAGAGAGCCAGAATGTCCATTTTGAGAAAAGCGTGATTTTCATTGCATAACAATGAAAATCTCGCGTTTCCCAAAAATGACCATAATGGCGTTTTGCCTTATAACGGTAATGCTTGAATGTGTTGTGACCACACTGGTTAGTGTGTCCCTCGATTTGCTTCCTCCGATAGGGAGGCAGCCCGTGTGGGTTTTGAGCTCCACTGAGATGTCCAACACCACAGCCAGCACCCACAATTTATTGCTCTCGTCATTCTAATTCGGCATAGATCTTGAATGATGCACCCATGTATGTACAAGCAGAACCTGTTTTTCAGCGACCACCCTTGTGACAGGTCACCTGTCATTAGACCATCAGTTAGATGTTGGTAAATAAACTTTCATTATCCCATTCAGCCCTGACGCACTACAGCAACAGATGGGGCGACCATGATAATTCAAGGGTAGTGCCAGATTAGCTTGGCGCCTGTCGGCGCCAAGATAATCTGGCACTACCCTTGAATTATCATGGTCGATCCATCTCCTGCAACAGGTGCATAGTCGTTAGATGACACCTCTAAAATTTGGAAAACACGTGCGTCAGGCCGAGTGAGTTATCATCGTCATCATCTCTCTCTTTTGCGCACACGCATGACGGCTATCGACAGATTAACCCCTTCCCTGCCACTAGATTCATTTTTTGTTTCTGAAATCTTTGTTCATTTAATGACTAAAAGCCACTGACAAGGGCCATGGATTCAAATTCTATAGGCAAGAGGTACAGATCCTCATGGGTCCCCGCAGTTGTGGGGGCTCATGAGGATCTAGATCTCTTTGCCTAGAGAATAGATCATTGTATGCCTTCACAACTGCAGGGGCTCATGAAGATCTATACTACTTGCAATTGGGTGGCGTTCAATTTTTCTCAGCAATGAAGGGGTTAACTGCTTAAATCTTTTCACTGTTCAAGGATAGACACTGTAAGCACATACATGCATAAAGTCTTTTCACATTAAAAAAAAGCTGATTTAATAGATGTGCGTGACTTTTTTCATTGCTAACAATAACAGTGAAGTGTACTGGTATACGGCAGTCTCACCGGTATACCATACTGGTACAATGTCATATATACTGACATTTTCCAAGCAGCTCTAATGATACCAGAAACATGAACGTGTTAGATTGGTGCCTGCCTTGTATAAGTAACCCCAGCAGCAAAACGTCTTCGGGCCCACAACGGCTGCAGTGGGCCCGCGCACAGCCATGTGCGGACCCACTGTAGCCGTAGTGGCCATGAGGACCTTTGCTTACTGGGAAGCACCTTAGAGCTGATTTGACTGTACAGTGTATATATTTCACTCGCATGACAATTGACATCACTGGCATTGAATGAATATATAATCAATGCACATGTATCGTCTTGGCACTTTAAAGCTGAGAGTTCTTCCAGTGAACAGGCAACATTCTTCATCCTTTAAGTCAATTGCTCAATTACACATGCACGCGCACACACAAAGTGACACACATACGCTCTCTTACTAAACTTCTTAGAGTTTATGCCAAAAACAATGAACAATTTTAATACTTGTGTTAAAATTAAACAAGTGTTCACGCATAAGACCCCATTTCTTTTACAAAAGTTATACTGGTAAACTCCTCATTTCTTTTGCAAAACTTATACTGGTAAATTCTAACCGTTTCTAAAACAGTGTAAAGAAATGAGAAAGACAATAATGGCTAATAAAGCCATGAAAGTCTTTCTAAATTCTTATAGATGTGTGCTGTAAGAGGACACAAAGCAACAGCATGGAGAATGTGTTACACGACTGATATCAATAATGTAAACAGCACATGCAGCCCAGAATTTTTCCAATACTGCAATAAAAAATTCATTGCATTACACCTACAGGTGTACATGTACTTGCAAGAATGTTGCTTGACTACTGGCCATTACAATAAAATTTCATGGAAGTCTAAAAGTTAAGAAAAAGTTAATTTTTGTCAAACACAAAGGCCTTTAAATGGCACAATCTAAAAAAGAAAATGTATGAATACCACATTTTTCATGCGACGCGAGTTTGTTTGGCAAGTTAACCCTTTAGGTGTTGGTGGTGATTTTGGTCGAGAAGATTCATGCAGGAATCAACTCAACCAAAATCGCTACTGACACCCACAGGGTTAGAATCCAAGGAAATGGTTACAAGAGGGACAGTAAAGCCAGTGTTCAGCCTCTGTCTGTGCTCACTTTCTGTGCTTATACAAATGTGTGCATGTCTGTGATGATAAAACTGTAGGGTCTGGAACATAGGGTAAACTATCACATTCACAGACTAACATACACACCAATAATGTTATAGTGCAAGTTTTTGGGCAAAACAGCTGCAATGAAACTTCAGTTCACACACAAAACACATCATCCATAAAACAGTGATCACCTCACAAAATTAAAGGCATCCTCAACCCATTTAACCCTATGGCCGCATTTCCCAAATTCCCAATATATAACAACTATGTATCAGTTGCAGGAGATGGATCGACCTTGATAATTCAAGGGTAGTGTCAGATTAGCTTGGCGCCTGATGGTGCCAAGCTAATTTGGCCTTACCCCTTGAATTATCATGGTCGATGCATCACCTGCTGTAGGGTGTTCGGGTTAAATAAATAAAATAGGTTAAACGTTCATGTTTACTTTTCAGTTCCTCAGAGCTGTTCATCACCAAGAGTTTATTATTATAGACAAACTATGCGACCCTGCGGCAGCAGTCACTCATGCAAATCTATGATTCTCTTCCTAGAGACCAGCCCCATTTACATTCTCAGTCATCCTGGTTAAAGCAAATGACTGTCTTCAAGTTAAACACACACACACACACACACATACACATGCATGCGCAAACACACACACACACACAGGGATCTATGTCTGATTGCGCCAATAGTTTAGTGGTTGTGGTGGGGTCCTCTGCCAGGGATCCTGAACCATGGTGGGGTTGTAGTACTGTGCGATCCCGATGTCATTGCTTCCTCCAGGGTTACACTCTGGGTTGTTGTCTGGGTTTGCCATCTGAAAATGGAAAATGTGAAGAAAACCTCATACAATCAAAACATCCTGGATATGAAAATAATACTGAAAACAACAAACAAACAACAAAACAAAGAAAACAGTATATTATTAGACATCAAAAAAAAAAAAAAAAAAAAAAAAAAGATAAAAAGAAAATGTCACAAAAGATCATCACAGCTCAACACACTAAGCACAAGGTCAAAATACCAAGGTCACAGGTTCCCCCAAACTAGAGCACTCATTAGCATGAGAGGCAGGAAAGAGCAGTAGGCTGTGGGCAAGACGACGCGTTGGTATGAACGATCGGCAGTACAAGCAGGAAACTTTACAGAAACAAATTATCATCCTAAAATCGCAAAGTATTAGCAGAGAAGCTATTGAAACGACATGGCAGACCATTTTTCAAAGCCACTCTGACTGGTTTCATTGCCATGTGCAGTTTTCATGAATGTTGTGAGATCATTTTTTTCAGTATTATTTCCATAAAATAAAAAAAATGGTTATATTGTAATGAGCAGGAAGCAATCATTGACAGTTCTTTGTCAAGTTAGCTTAAATGTTGATGCCTCTTGTGTGTGATTCACATCAAAACAGCAACGACTAAATGTAACAGCTAGCCGACTTGCCCACATTTCATGGCTTGCCACATCTAGTTTTGGCTCAAAGTTGTGTAATCTAATGAACGTTCTTGTGCTGCTCAGGAACTATTCCCCGATTCTTATCTATCCTCTGAAGACTACCAACAATACCATTTCCATGGAAATTTAGCTAATAAAAACAACCATGAAAGTTCAAACAAGTTGGTGTCAGAATAGCTTGATGCCTGCAGGTGGCATGCTATTCTGACTATTGCAGGGTTCCTTTTGAAAATTTACGCACATGGGTCATTGGCCCGCAGAGTACAAATCCAATGGGTCATTTCTTAAATTATGGGTTGGGCTAAACGTGTGAGAGCACCTTTCCACCAAGACCGATTGCAAGGGGTGGGGGGTGGGGGGGGGCAGTGCGTGAACACCTTGTCACCAACTGCTGAAATATCGAAAAGTTGGGGGAGGGGAGGGGGGGGGGAGGGCGGAGGGGTGTGTATGTGGGCACCTTCTCATCAGCCACATAAATATGGATAAGCAGGAGCTTGGGGGATTTTGGAAAATTATGCGCCACAGGCGCAGGGCACGCTTGAAAAATAAACCATGCTATTGTCCTGGATTATCATTGTACTGCCAGAGCAAAATTAATTTGATTTGGTGTTCAGGTCATGCTCCATAGGCAATAGATGTTCCTGTCCCCCATAAACCGCCCATTAGCACTCCGGTGCTGTGGACATTAAACCCTGAACTAACCAACCAAACAACTGAAATTTTTAAAAAACTTTACATATATGAGCCAGTGACAGAAGGTGGGCCTCACAGAGGGCATGCATTGTGCAAAATTAAGATTTATTATTGGTATATTTGGTTATGCTCCCTTGAAACTATAGTGTTTGCACTATCTAAAACCATACAAAAGAATATAGTTGAGTGTCAGGTGTTCCGTAGGCATGTCAAAAATGGTGGTCAAGTGGAAGTAGTTGAACGTGACACATGAGAAGACTTCTTTTAAAATCCTTCTCAATTTACATAATCATTAGCAACTTTTAAATGTTGTTTTATATAAACATGCTAAAATACATCAGAAAAGTGTAAGTCTTCAAGAATGTTATAAAATTAAACACAGAAAATTTAGTAAAGTTTCATGTCCTGTGTCACATACGACATATACTGGGTACAAACAAATACAATAAAGAAAGAACAAATACACAGTTAATGAAGAAACACAACTTTTTATTTCAAAACAATGTTCATCAGCCAAACTGTACATAAAATTTTGTTGGTATCAGTGGTGACAGTGTTTTTTTTTTACAGAATGTGTATGTTGAACGTGATGAAATATGAGGACATGAGAAACAACAACATTTAAACTCTTTCTTACCTCAAAAGCACTTGTTTTAAAATAAAATCAAGTTCAAAGGCTTATTTCTTAGCTTTACAGTCCATATTTATGGTATTATTGGCATATATACTGGTTATGGTATTATTGGCATATATACTGGTTTTATGCAAAAAGCATATGTCGTATGTGATGAAATATGTGAGGACATGAAAAAAGACCACCAAAGCATCTTTCTACTCGCAACCGCTTGAAACTATATTTTCTTTTCCAACTAGTGTTTCTCAACATAAAATCTCATAAATGAAGACAGGATTATGGTTTCATACATCATTTGTGCATAAAACATGATGAAATCTTAGCGTACATGTAGAGTATTATTCAACACACTTAGTCTACTCACGTAAATATGCAATCACAAGAACTCATTTCAAACCACGCTTTGTAAGCATACCACCCTATAACTGAAGAAATGTTGCCACATAAACTAATTTCACTCCAAAAAGACACTCATACAGTGTACACTGTAAATTAATGGACACCATAAAGAAAGAGGTAATTAAACGCAGTTGCTGACAAAATAAACCCCACAATTTTCACTTCTCAGCACTGTTTCTTAGCACATCACCCCGTAAGTGATACCTGAAAAATAATTAGCGCATTGCTTGTTTTATACATGCACCTATGATGAGGTTTTTCAGCTTTCGACAACAAAAGCCAGTCTCTGTATGACAAAAAATGTTCACAAAAGTGAGGAGGATAATATCTGGAGGGGTCGTCTCAGATTGCGGAGGGCTTGTTTCTGGCCGGAGATGAGTCTTGAGTGCATTCTAGGAAAAGAATAAAATATGATAATAGTTTATTAATACAATCACGAAGATTACTAAATGGTCACTGAAGTATGTTTTTTTGGGTTTTTTTGGAAAATGTACCTCGGGTACATTGTCCATGTTAAAGTGTTCCAAGTATTGCTTCCCATGAGAACTGAGCACGGATTACTGAAAACCGCCAGCTGTATGGTGACATTCTCATAGAAAGCGAGATTTGAAGTCTTGCACAGTTTAAAATGGAAAATGTACCTGGGGTACAGTTAATAAGACAGTGTCTGATAGTGATAAAAGTATACGATAGTCACGATAGTGACCACCCAAAAAGTCAAAATAACAGACACATTTGGTATAGGTATGCTGGATTGTTGGCATAACAATGGGGAATGGGAGGTTTCACATGCAAAGTACCATCTTATTTTTAAAAAACTTAATCTGAATAAAGAATCTGCCTCTCACATGAACAGTTCTGCAAAGAAAACAAATTCTGAGATTAGATTCAATTCAAAATATTAGAAAATTAACTATGAGAAATGCACATTTACTTTTCTTTTCAAAGTAATACTTTGAACATTTCTCCCGGTGACGCCACCACTTCTGGGTCGATGATTCACTGCATTGCTCCTGTTTCGCTCTGCGCCAGTTTTTACGCTGCAGCTCCACTGCATGCCTGGTCTTGGGCTTTTGTGTAGATCTGGCCAGGGGCTGGGTTATCACCTTCTTTCTCTCTCTGAAAAAAATGTTTGATGGAAATGAACTGAAGAGGTTAAATACTGGGAACCCATCACGCACAGAAAAGGGATGATCAATAAAAATGGTAGAAATGTACATGTTTACGAATCACAACCAGAGTAGGTCTCCTAAACAATGTCACAATAGTATAAATAATAAAATTATATATGGGAATGTGTTACGCGCATGTTAACCAGAACCAACACATACCTTATCTCTGTGCGCGTAGCCTGTCCTGTTCACGTTTGCGCAGATTTCTTCCTCTGTCCGAGGGCACCGTTTCGAGAACTACTTCTTTATTCTTCTGCCTCTCAGCTTCATCACAGGAGGGGTCACGCCTAATTGACATGCGATTTTCCTGGCATCTGTCAGCATTCGTTTTAACTTTAGTGGCCTTGATTTCTTATTCTGGAGGATCAAGTTGACGAAGACCTGAAAAGGATTTTTGGGTGGTTAGAACACAACTTTTGGCAATTTTTGGGGGGTTAATTTTCATGATTAAACTCAGTAACTAAAACAAGATATTATAAATCAGACATGAACTATTGCCGTTTTGGCATAAACAAAGCGTCATCGAGCGTGATGAAGGACATGAAGCCACTTCATGTCCGCAAGATGTCTATCACGGTCGACTGAAAAGCAGACGATTCATCCGCCATTATCACCTTAGGTCATAAACAAAGACGTATATGAAACCCACGTTTGAAAATTAACAGGTAGTTTAACCCGATCAGAGACTCCTCATTAAAATTTTGCAAAAAAGACTGTATCAGTCGAACGTGGTGTCGGACATGACAAGAAATAGTCGACCGTGATTTGGGACATGACAATTTTCTACTGAAAAAGTCGTCGTCATCTCAAAAACAAGTCGCTTTCGAACAAACCTCAGAGAGTATCGTCGAGTAGTTTCGACCACACACTCATCGTTCACTTACACCGTAAAATTATATAAAATGTGCGCGCTTATAGGTACTAAACACAATAAAACATGTACACAAATGTACACAATGGCAACGTACGGTCGTACGTGATAAGGGAAAGTTATGGGACATGAAACAATTTCGCTTACCTTCGCTACGTTGTGGCGCCATTTCCAATGAATGAAAGCACTGCGGTTAATCTCCGAACAAAATTGCAGGCACAAAACGAACTCCGCATAAATAGAAATTGGCAAATAGTCGAACGTGATGAACAGACATGAAAACAAAAGCTTACCACATAAAGTAAAAAATAATCGTACACGAACCCCGAGGACTAGAACAGTAAGATGTTTTTATGCGGAAATATGTATGCAGATGAGGTTCATTAAAAAGTTGGAACAACTAGGCGTTAAGTCAGAGTGCGCACGGTGTTCTGGACATGGCCCATCACGCTCGACTAACCGTTTTTTC
The DNA here is from genome assembly GCA_036245525.1 of Semisulcospira habei. Lineage (NCBI taxonomy): Eukaryota > Metazoa > Mollusca > Gastropoda > Semisulcospiridae > Semisulcospira > Semisulcospira habei. The sequence continues at coordinate 267,315,717 of BTPG01000002.1, read as the reverse complement.
GGGATGAAATAAAAACTCCAAAATGTGTTTTCACACAAAATTCGTGTAAAATAGACGCTAAACACTCCATAGAAGTGTTGCATAAGAATAGGAAATGACTTTTTATGAAATGTTGAAAAATATCCATGTGCACAATATCAAGCTTGTTGCATCTCACAAAGGGCTTTGCCTGCCTGCAGCAAATATGTGAATTCTTTTTTTTGTTTTTATTTACTTTTTACCAACTTAAAATCGTGCAACTGACGTATGTATATAAACATGCAGTTTTCTTGAAATAGGATATATAAAACACAACATGTTTGACTTTCGGACTGGAAAATTGGCAACCCATCTGTTTCCACCTTCTGTCACTGGCTCATATATTATTAATGAATGTACTCATTAGTCATTCAGATCAGTTCAATGGGTCAAATACACATACATCTTTTTTCCCGCTGTAACATGATAAAACAGCCCTTTGCTTCTCTATCAATACAGGGTCTCTTTGCTGTGAAAAAGTAAGCCATTAAATAAAAACTGCAATGTAAAACTAAAGCTGTTGAAAATAAAGTAAATAAATAAAACGGGTACATCATACTGAAGCCTGTATTGTTTCTGGCGTCTGATGTGGAGTGGAGGTGTTTATGTAAAGGCTCTAAATTTCTAACCTGATTTGGATCGTTAAAGCGTCGTCTTTTGAATTTCCTTTCCCCCTGTTCTGTCCAGGGTGGGCGATGTAAAGACGGGCCACGATGACCACGCGGCTGGGGTGTCAGGAATGAAGGCTGCATCTGCCTATTTGGAACATACTGAGGAGACCTGGCTGGCCCACCAAAGCTGCGAGATCCGGTCATTCTGTGGGGAAAACTCTGGCCCTGCGGCTGCGGGTGACGAGGTGGAGTGCAAACACCAGCGGGCATTCTGTATGGTGGAAAACTAGTCGTTGCCAAAGCAGGTGATCCCCAGCGCATCGGCGATGTGTTGGTAGAGGGATTGCGAGGAGAACTGTTCGAACTCATCCTTGACCAACTACGTGAAAATAAAGAGGGTTTGAAGAATGAGCGTACGCGAGGGGGGAAATGCGGAAGTGAGCAGATCAAGCTAACTTCAAGCCACTGAGGTAAACTTTCAGAATCTAAGCCGTTTGGATACAAACTATTTGCGGATTAATAGGAAAAATGGACAGCGTTTCACTTTTAATGGCTTATTAGTATTTACTAAAATAGCAATACGATGCTGATTTAATCAGTGTAAGTATTTTTTTTTACAGTCTTTGGGTATGGGAAAAAGTGCATAGTAGTTAGTACCTAACAAATAATGACGTAGTTCACATTGGGTCACTACAGGGAAAAAAAAAAGAAAAAGCTTGATGTTGCCAGCCTTCAGCGTGACGATGTGAAAGCTGCCTTTCAGACAGATTTACAGCGCAGGCTCAAAGACACAGCGGACCCAGTAGACTCCTCCTCCACATCAGGTCGTTTCGGCGGTAATTTTTTCGGCGACACGGCCGCCGAAACATAGGTCCACCGCCGAAAGGGCCAGCCGCCGAAACGCCCAAATTAAATTATCGGCCCTCATTTAGATCATGGCATTTTTTTCTACTTCATTTCACCTCTTGTGGACGTTTTAACAGATAATATTTATTTAAAAGATTAATATACATTCACCTCGTGACGCCGGAAGTGATAAAGGGAGGCAAGTCCATTGACTAAAGCCGTCGCCATTTATTCATCGACGAATTGAATGCTAAGGTACGTTTACGGCTTTTTAGTTTCCCTTTTTTAGTTTTTATTTAAATTTTTAGTCCACAATGAAACTTGAATTCATGTTCTGGGTCAGCTATTGTTGAGGTGAACAGTTCTATATACACTTGTATAAAACAAACCGAATCAGAAAAGAGCTAAACTGTACATTTTATTTATTTAAAAAAATCCCTCACACAAACATATAAAATAAATAATAACTAACTATGCAATAAGCATTGACTTGTCAACGGTCACTCAACCCTAACCCCTCCTCCACCGACCCTCTCCCCCCCCCCCCCTTCTAACCCCCCCCCCCCCCCCCCCACATGTTCCGACTACTACCGCAAACAGGAAGTAGCAGTTTTTACGAGCTTCCGCAGAGTCGTAGAGTCCGCAGATTCGTACCTAATCAAGAACTTAATCCCGAGTCAAGACCCCAAAACTTAAAAGTTCCAAAGCAGGTCTAGAACGAACTATCGCCCAATTGAACTGCCGCCGAAACGACCAACGCCGAAACGACCACACGCCGTATGCATCGCCGAAACGGCTCGTCGCCGAAACGACCTGTATTCTGCATTTTGATTTTGACGCGTTTGATTTTGGCTTATTTTGATTAACGAAAATAACATCATCCGGACTCATTTGAACATTAAAAAATATAACTGAACTTTAGCCACTAGCCTAAAATTCAGTGTCGCGCTAATAAATCGTGCAGCAGGCCAAATACTCATGACACGAAAATGTTAAAGGGGGATTGAGTACGGCATGTAGGGCCTATACTGAACAAATAAAATTGAAACGAAAATAAAGAGATACTAAACATATACTGAAGAGCAAAAAAATGCGACATTTTGGGATTCCCAAAAATGTCGCCATTTCTTTTGCTCTTCAGTATAACATACGGGAGAAGAATAATACGGCGGGAGATTTCGGGAATGTATATCGAGTAAAACTAAAAGGCCAAAGATTTGGTTGACAATTTAAAATTGCGCTAGTCTTTTTAAATGTGACTTGCGTCAGTGTTTCTCGTTGTATTCTGCTAATGATGCACCACGGTGTGGAATGTGGCACAGCAAAAGTGCGGCTACTCGCTAGAGAAACTTATGCTTCTTCACATACATTTTTTTCTGTAGTCCTGTTAAACTGAATAACGTTGATGTAGTAAAAGTGAAAGCAAGTCTAACCTTTTGGATGTCAGTGCATGTTTGGCATCACTTCCACCAAACACGCTACCGATAGCCCAAAAACAATTTTTTTTTTTAAATAGCCAAAGATGCAAGTGGAAAATAAAGTCAACAACAAACACCAGCAACAAAAACAGATACTGACCTTGTGTAGTGACAGAGGAGCGTAGTAGAAAGTAATCACCTTGTTCCTGATGAGACCTCACCGAATGGTTTCTTTTAAGCGTTATCGAATGAAGTGAACGAGCAATTTCGATCGCCCTTTTTTTTATACGTTTTAGAAACTTTTGTTTACAACAGTTTGCCTATTTACATTTACGTAAACCCGAAGCCATGCCCCTTCATGTGACCAGAGCAGCCAGTGAGTGCAAGGGAATTCAAAGGCTCCGCCCCAGCCCCGCCCCAGCCCCGCCTTCCTTTGCCTCAGGACTAGTGTTGTCGTACTCAGGCTTAAGACACTGAGGCTCAGTGGCGGGGAACAGTCTTTGCGTGTAAGAGGAATAGAGTCTCAGTTGCCCCTGTTATTAAGGCAAAAGCACTAGATTATCAGCAGCTCCTGCCTCAATAGTACGTGAGAATCTATGCCTTTTAGAGATGAAAAGAACAGATGAGGTATTGAAGGAAAACAATAGAAGGGCGAAAACAATTGTACCCTAGACTGATACTAGCGGCTTAGGCGTCTTCTCACCGCTCTTTTCAGACATTCAGTTGGCCGTCTTTGGACCGCAAAACTATCATGTTCTTTTGTTTGTACACAAAAGAGGTGTCTGTATCTTTTCACACCGGACTGGCTCGCGGCAAGGTCGAACATATGTCGCGTCTACTTGTGAAAGAGTGATCTCTATTGATACAACGCGTCGGCGTCAAAAATCGACAAGTCAGTTTTTTCTTTTGTTTCAAACAAAAGCGAAGTCGCTGCCGTTTTCATGTGGTCGCGTAGCTTGCAGCAAAGAGGTGCGCATGTCCTGTCTACCTGCCGAAGTGTGAGCGTCGGCCAGTCAGGTGGTTTCTCACCTTGCATCCCCCTTTGTTTTGTCACAGAATAGCTTGGCGCCTACAGGTTTACTTGAGCTTACGGGAGAAGGTGCAACTGTAACATATGGCGTTTCATGAACATTTATGTCGCCGGGTTTTATTTTCTTGGGGAGTGGGAAAAGGGGGTGGGGGTGGGGTTTGCAGAGTTACTATTGCCCTATTTTCTGTACGAGAGAAGGATCGACCGTAGAAGTTATTTTGCGTTACTCATACACGAAAGAAAGTTCACCTCTCATTCTTCGTCACTGCCACTTTTATCTTTTTTTTTTTTTTCGTTATTTTTTTTTTTCTAACCCTGAAAGCCCCAAGCTAGTGAGTGCAACAAGCGATCCATCTCCTACGACTTTCTACAAATGTAAGCCGCAGGCTTTCGAAGTGTACGAGTAAATCGCACTGAATGCCCACCTTGATTCGTACGAGACATGCCGTCGCGAAAGTGTTAACAGTATCTGTGGGCAATTTATTCATAGAAATGTCTCTCAACTACTTCCATGTTGTGGTTCTACGTCAGAAGATCGAAAGACAAAGATAGAACGACAATAAGATCGACACAAGAAAATGTAAAATGTTCACTTCATGCCCATATATTTCTTAACCCTACATAGATTTGTATGGCTGGTTCTGAAAATGTTATCATGTTTTAACTCATTCTGCCCGCGACACACCACAGCAAGGTATGGCTCGACCATGAGAGTTCAAGTGTGGCGGCAGAATACCTTGGCGCCTATACTGCCACCACACTTGAACTATCATTTCCGATCTGTCTCCTGAAATGAGGATAACTCCCAAATGTGGGTATTTCGTAAGTCGGGCACAAATAGTTCATGTAATACAAATAATAATAATAATAACCTGTTGGTTAGGTGTCTGTGAGAGGCAAGTACATGACTCCCTTATGATGCCCTATTTTGAAACTAAATAAATATATCGAACAATGTCAGAGTCCGAAATAGCTCAGGCGGTTAAACGTCGGAGCAGGAGAGCGAAGGGAATCGCCGGGTCGTGGGTTCGAATCCCGTCCCGGCCCCGGTAGCTGGACTCACAATCCATGCGCATATCAAAACGCATTGTGACTACAGTTGTACCGTCTGGGATGGATGCAGCGAAGTTCACATGAAAAAGGTTAATTCCGTGTATCGTCGGGGCATTAAATTAATTCTTCCCGGTCCTACTTCAACTGATGAAAAATTAAAATCTCTCAAGTTACTAACATTGAAAAAACAGTTTGAATTTAATCGCTGTGTTCTACTGCACAAGATCATGCACGGAAAAGCCCCACCCTATCTAAAATCTCTATTTTCCAACAATAATAGGAAAAACACGAGAAATAGCTCGATCCACCTACCCAAAATTAGATTAGACATCTGTAAAACCAGCCTGCCTTTTTCAAACGCTAAAGCGTGGAATATGTTACCTGAAATCAATTTGTAAGATTAGCGTTTTGAAAGATCGCCTCCATAAATATTTACTTCAGAAGTAAATGTATTTTCGGCTCTATATCGTCTGATGTATTTTTATATGTGTAGAGTAGCAGGTCAGTTTAGAAGATAGGCATTGCTATGCCTAAAACTTTTTATCCTAAATAATCTCTCTCTCTCTCTCTCTCTCTCTCTCTCTCTCTCTCTCTCTCTCTCTCTCTCTCTCTCTCTCTCTGGTAGCGCCAAGCTGATCTGGCACTACCCTTAAATGTCATGGGGTCGATCCATCTCCTGCAACTGGTACATGGTCGAAAGGTGACGCCTCCAATTTCCAAAAATAGGTTGATTGTAATTGATTGTACATTGCTTAACGTCCCGACAGCAACAAGACTTTTTTAGGACGTGCCTGCACTGCTTGTGAAAAAAAAACTAAACAGAATATTGAATGTATGTCGCCAACCGGTCTAATACGTTAAATAAACCTACGACATGGGGCCTAAATAAAGCTAAGACCATTTAGCAACACACATCCAATATCAAGAGCTACAGGCAGCGCAGACAGTAGGGAGAGTTTAAAAAGGAGAATACAGGTGAATGGACCAAGGGTAGACAGAAACACATGCCCCAGAATAGAAAGGAAAACCCACCCTGTGGGGCTGACCAGGGTGACCCTGGGAACTAAAAAGTAGTTAACCTCACCCAAGTCCCCCAGGGCAGACCTGGGTGGGGCCCAAAAATAGGCCTTGGAGTTAAATGGGTTAACCCGTTCGCTGACGGGACACAATAAACAACACGCACGTAAAGAGGTACAGATCCTATTGAGCCCCCGCCGTCTCGATGGCTCATGTGGATGATCGAACTGTGGTTTGCTTGTTCCACTGATATGTGCGTTTTTCCATTTAACTCTCTTCCTCCTTTTTTCAGTCTTCGGTGGTTTGAGATTTCAGTCATGGTCACTGGCATTAAAGGGGTTAAGAACGGACTACCAGCAGACGAAAATAGTCCTTGCCGTTATCAGTCTGGCGAACAAATTAGCCCAATTTCCACTGAGACACTTTTTTTTTTAGTTAACCATAACACATTTGTTTCGGTACCTACACAGAATAACTATAAATAACATAAACTTTTGTTCTCTGCAACGGTACTTTATTGTTATTATTATTATTATTACTTTATTTATTTTCCTGTTTCGCATTAGCGCACCATTACTGCACTTTCATTTCAAAGGCCAGCTGAGCGGTGAGGGTCGACTGATCATAAGTCCATGACAGCTGAAGAGGAGCTCCTGTTTAACTTGGCTCCTCTTACGTGCCCAGCTTTTCCTGCACTACCCTTTAGCTATCTCCTGAAATATCATACGAAATGCCTAACATACTATTCTATCAAATACACTTGCAAGCATTTGCCATTTGGTTTTGGGAGTGAAACCCAATAAGGAAAGGTCCTCGGGCCCAGGATGGCCACGGTGGGCCCACGTGGGGTCGTGCGCGGGCCCACTGCGGCCGTCTTGGGCCCAATGGCCTTTGCTTACTTGGGAAGGGGTAAAGTTCGAGATGGTTCCAAATAATTATTTGATCCGCAGAGCTCTTCGCCCAAAGGGAGCGGACCAAAATAGACCGCTATATCTAAAACTGTTTATGCCCCACAGAGGGGGGATGAAACCCTCATAAAGGGTTTGTTTCACACTGGTTGTCTCACTCGATTCGCTGCTCTGAATCAGGGCAGCGAATTGAAGGAGACAACCAGTGTCGGATTGTTTAACACTTTCAAAGGCAACGGACCCAGGCTTTTCTTTCGTCTCGCCGGAAATTTTTTTTTTTTTTTTTTTTTTTTTTTTTTTTTTTTTTTTTTTTTTGTCTATGCGTTCTCTGAAAGTGTGACAGTGTATCCGAAATCGATTTACGGTGATAGTTTAAGGGTGGTGTGCCGGATTAGGCACCACCCTTGAACTATCACGGTCGATCTCTTTTTTTTTTTTAATTTGTCGGGACTGCGTTATGAAAGGAGAATGAAGCTAATCATTACTACTGACCAGGCTACCCCCGAGTCTAAACTGCCACAGTCATTGTCTCACTGCGCTTTGTCAGGACCGAAATAAGTTAATCCCTTCGCTGAAGAGAAAAAAATGAAGGCAACCCAGCCGCAAGAGACATGTTCCCCCACAGTTGCGGGGGCCCGGCACAGTAAGATCTATGCCTCTAGCTCACACCACTTCCTGACAGTTTTCCTTGGACGGTCGAAGCTCCTTTTTTTGCGTTAAATAAATACAGATTTCAGAAACACAATTTGCGTTCACCGACAGCGAATGAGTTAAAGCATAAATCGGGGGCGTTGCTTTCATCTTCGCTAGTCTTATCTGAAGTATCGTCTAGCAGGTACACATAGGGATTATTCTTACACCGTGACGGCGTATCGGGTTTGGGTTGCTTATCATTGGGACTTTCAGAGCAATTTGCTAGGTATGTACTGAACAGCACAGGTGAACCCGTGACGAGAAAAATTGAACGCTCCCCAACAGCAAGAGGTATAGATCCTCATGAGCCCCCGCAGTTGAGGGGGCTCATGAGGATCTATGCCTCTTGCCGACACCAGTTTGAGTCTATGTTTCTGGGACGTGTACTTTTTTTTTTCTTCTTCAAGTAACGAAGATTGTACTGAGAAGCGCACTGACAATATAAGTAGCGGATTGTATCCGTGTTAGTTTGTCTATCAGTTTTTAAAAAAAGGGTTCTTGCCCGAAATATCCAATAAACTGTGTTTTAACTGTCTTTCTAAGCGTGTTTAATTCTTCTTCGTGTGGTTCCTCTCTGCAGTTTACACGCTTAGCAGTCACCTTTTTGGTCTGGATTTTGGACCGCGTCGAATTTAAGGTGTCAGTTTATAGAAGTCACAACTTGCAGTTCTAAAAAGAGCGTAAGAAGAGAAGAAGAAAAAAAAAACTTTTGTGGTGGACCATTTCTCATATATGTTAATTCTGCAGTGGAAAGAAATCTGGGACCACATCCCAGTGTGCAAAGACCATCGGGCCGACGTCGGCCGCCGTTGACCCGCGCAAGGCCGTGCCATGCCGGCGCAAGCCCAACGGCGGCCGACGTCGTCCCGTTGGCCTTTTGCGCATTGCGATCCTGTTTTGAATTGCTTACCCTTACAGCCGGTGCTGATGGAATGTTTTGGTCTGTGCTGATCTATGAGTTTGATTTTACAGATCTACAGACAAGCACACAAAATAATGAATTCAGCTTTATGTTTAGTCAGTGTGACATCGACAAAGGTGGGACAGTCATTTGGTCAACTCGGAAATCCTTCGACACCTTGAGTCGGTATTCCACCAACCAAATACGAGAAACTATTCTTGTCAGAACGAGTCCAAAACATTCCGCTCGTCTCGGCTAGCCCCTGTGCCGTCGGTGGCGTCTGTTTGTCGCGATGATTCCTTGCGACAAAAAGCACTGCCGACAGCTAACGGGTTAATATAAATAATAACTGTGTAGAGTCGTAAGGTTCAAAACCTACAGACCAGCAAAATCATTTGAGTACAGACTACAACAGCATAACATTGATCGGGACCGCTGATCCTGTTTTGTATTCATGAAGACCGCACCCAATGCGCAAAAGGTCATCGGGCAGATTTGGTCGCCTTGGCCCGCGCACAGGCGTGCGCGGACCAACAGCGGCCAAATCTGCCCGATGGCCTTTTGAACATCGGGTAATCTAACCATGTAAATGAGTAAGGCGACCGACTTACGATGAAAATATATATATATGCACACCATACAACATTCAGTGGCAAGTTCAAACGGCGTACCGCACACAGTGGCGCAGGAATCGTGGGGGCCGGCCGGGGAGGCTACACCTCCCCACAGCAAACGTATCCCCTGGCTCCATCCCCCCCCCCCCAACCCCCAGTATTTTTGAAGGGAAAATGCTTGAGTTTATTGTTTAAACTTTCTATTTTTTTGTTATTTAATTTATTTATTTATATTTTTATTATTATTATTATTCTTTTTATGGGGGGTGGGGGGGGGGGGAGGGCAAAGAAATGGAGAAAAAAATGAGTTTTTAATTATGTTTGATTTTTATGAGGCTGGACTGTAGCTTGCCTTCGCCCTTCCCCCCTTCCCGCACCACCCCCCCCCCCCCCGCCCCGCCCCCCCCCCCCCCCCCACCACCACCACCATCTGTTTATTTGTTCGTTCCACTCCCCTCCCCCTTCTCCCGCCGGTCCCCTTCACCTGTTGTTGTTGTTGGTTTGTAAGGGTTTTGTTGTTTGTCTTTTTAAAAAATTATTTTTGAAAAGCTGGATCCCACCAATGAAAAATATCTTTCTTCGCCACTGACACATCGAGGCGTAAAGTCGAAATTCTCAGATCTGGGACTTGCCCTTTACAGACCATGTACATTGTACAATTCTGGAGACAAGTCGACCATGGCAGTTCAAGGAATGTGCCGGATTAGCTTGGCACCTGTAGGCGCCAAGCTATTCCGGCAACACCCTTGAACTACTTGCATCGCGGTCGATCCATACATTACCGTAGAGTGTCATGGCTCCGTGGATTAATAATAGGACGTGCGCGTTTTATGTTTCTGTTGTCTGCCTCTCAGTGCCTTGCATGTTTCTTTTGTCCGCCACAGTCTAATCAACATGTTGGTGATACGCATTCATTCAGCCTATTTACACCCACCCACAAAAAAAATTAATCATGCGTGACTAAGCTTGTTAGACAATTTACGTCAGAGGAACGGTTTAGATAGTTGAATTGAACGCTTTGTATCATATACGTGTGTTCGTTAACTCATTCGAGACGAACGTCAGCCGGATCCGGCCGCGGCTTAAGCCGCCGCGTGTCCGGATGACGTGCGTCCCGAATGAGTTAATCTCAGTGTTGACATAAACATATCTCAACCCAAAGGCCTACCCACTATTTTGTCTGTATGCAATATTAATCAAACGCCAGTTTTGATGTATGTAATCTAAGCAAACATTAGGCCTGCTTAAAGCTGTCATGCATAGCAGATTTATTCTCAGTGAACTGAGTGACTGGCATAGATTTGTATATCGAAAACTGAACTAGGAACCACATAAAATCGAGAGAAAACTAAAGCTGATTTACTTTGCACGTCCGGTTTGTGATAATCTAATTCAGTGAGATTATTAGGTCAATAGTTTATACAGGGACTATATTAACTTCCTTCGCTGCCTGTGTTTTAGAATTGATGCCACTATACTCTGCTCGACATTCGCGTCAAAAACACAGATGTAAATGGGACCCAAAATAGGCATAAAAACACAGGACACACAAGAGATATAAACCTTCATGGGCCCCCGCAACTGCGGGGGCTCATAAGGGGTTATATTTCTTACAGCTGGGTAGTGTTCGTCTTGCCCCGGCAGTTAAGGGGTTAAGGTTGATTAGGTCTTGTTTATCGTGGCATACAAGACCTTTTTGCGCTACCATCCGGTCGCTTGTTTGTTGGTTGGTTCTCTGGTTAGTCGGTTTGTTGATTTCTTTTTAATTTTTTTGATTTATTTTTTTCGGGGTGGGGGGGGGGGGGGGGGTGGGGGGGGGGGTTCGTTGGCTGCACGGTTTGCCTTTTGGTTGCTTTTTGTTGGTTGGTTGGTTGGTTGAAGCTACCTGTGTGGCAGGTTGCTCAGCCGGTACGCCTGTTTGTCGCAATGAGGATCTTATACTTTCAAGTAAATCCGACGTCCTCAATGACAGCATTGCAGGCCTCATTTGCACGAGTGAGCTTGAAGGCCCACTACCGCCGTAACTGTTCAAAGACACACTTCTGTAACAAATGCTGGTTACGAAACTCTACACACAGGTATAGTTATGGTTTATTTAGACACAGGACAATCCGCTTCAGCACACGTCGTCTTTGTATCAAGTAACTTGACAATGACTCCACTACGTTCTATAAATACAACTCTATCAGTACGAGAAACAGCTAAAAATAGATTGACACGTTAACGGCAGCGCAAATTAAATAAGAGCGAGTACGCGTGTACTTTTCCCGACTGCTGTTATAGTTCATTATCTGTGTCGACAAGGCATAACAAACACAAATGGGGCTGAAATGTGTCTTCAAATTTACGCTAACTTTAACTTGAATCCTGTGCAACTGAACTACTCCGCAAAGCGCTCAGCTATCCACTTGCCGCGCAGGATTCGGGCTCGCTCTTGCAACGGTCCTCAGAGTAAATAGTCGATCCATTTCCTATCGTGTGTCTCAGGACTAAAATCCCATAAGCAGTCACCAAAACGTAACAGGATGTGCCCTCGGTCCTGCCGGCGGAACTGTTGTCAGACTATTCGAAGGTGCGTGTTACTGTTCCCGGCCAGTAACCCCGTCTCGCTCATGGAGATTCTTTAACTCATTTAACCGCACGGCCGCATTTCCCAGGTGTCATCTAACGACTGTGTCTCTGTCGCAGAAGATGGATGGTCTGGATCGACCATGATAAATTTAAGGGTAGTGCCAGTTTAGCTTGGCGCCGTCAGGCACCAAGCTAATCTGGCACTACCCTAGAATTTGTCATGGTCGATCCATCACCAGCTGTGAGCGTAGGGGCTAAATGGGTTAACGAGAGCCGCGACAGAGCCTTGTTACTTGAAGTAGGCTAGGCGGACCAACCTTGCCTCATGATTTACAATAGAATTATTCATGCGGAGTGGTCTGATTAGCGTGCCTTTGTCAGTTACCACAGGAAATATTTATTATGCAGCGCTATTTGGACGAATCACCCAAACATTTCCTAGACTGAAATCAGAAATGAATATTTCTTTCTGGTTGTTACGTCCCTTCTAGCAAGTGACGCAGGCAACTTGTCAATCTACGAAGTTAAGTTGACGTAACTATTGCGACACTTGAACGAAAGCAAAGAACTAAGGAAGCACGAACTTATTTACCTGACTAAGCAGTCTGTGTGCTCTTTATGAGTCACTGATTTCAAAAATGTAAAAATCAGTGCCTTCATGGCGTCTACTGGCGACACGGCAAGAAATGACATTGTATTAGTCTCATGTAGTCTTATTATTAGTTTTATGTCTCGTTAGTCTAATGTAGTCGTTTATTTTAAGCTCAGAGTACTAAGTAATTTGAAAATGAAAACGATCAAACATTTAAAAATTATCCATTAGCCTAGCGATCTTGTCCTATGGTTCTTGGGCATAATAAGTGATTATTCGTTGCCGTACGAAATGATGAATCAAGTAGCCGGCAGGACCACAGCTTAACCCCTTCACTTACGGTGGACGCATATTGGGATTTCGAAATCATTGTCAGCTCAACGTCCAAGATCCCAAGCTGTCAAAAAAAAAAAAAAAAAAAAAAAAAAAAAAAAAAAAAAAAAGACACACACACACACACATACTCAGTCACATAAAAATGATCCCACCAATCTGGATATTGTGTTGCTGACTGATAAAAACAGTGCCATCAATAGGCAAACGCCACCCATCTCCAAAGGGCATAGATCTTGATTTAACAGACCATAATGTGGATTTTAGATGTAACATGTGTGTCCCTTGTGACAAAGAGATGACATTTTGCACCAGCAAAATCTATGTTTTCTCCAAATATCTAATTAGTTTTCACACAGCTGTCAAACACCCGTGACCCTTGACCTTTATGATATATCATAGAGTTAACTGAACTAGTATACATGATAGGAAGGTCTTATCATCACCTGTGTGCCAAATTTGATTGAAAATTGTGTGGAAATGTGCATAATACCTACAATTTTATCAACAATTGGTATTTTACACACATTTGCAAGCCTGTGACCCTCTCCACATTTGCAGTATTTGAGAAAAAATCATCTTTTGACAAAATATGGCTATTTTGGACCTATTTTTTGAGCTCTTGTGACCCTTGACCTTTCCGAGGAATCAACCAAATTAGTATGAATTGAAAGGTCTTACCCTCAGGTTATCTTAGTACCAAGTTTGGGTTTGAAGTTGTGAATAATATTTTAGAAAAAAATAAATTATGTCAAAATATAGCTATTTCTTACCTATTTTCTAAGCCCCTGTGACCTTCCCCTTTGTGAGAGGTCACTCAAATTGCTATGTTTGGAAAGGTCTTGACACAAAGTATCCTTGGGCCAAGTTGGAAGACTATGGCTTGAATAGTCTCCGAGAAAATGCCAACGTTAAAGTTTTCGACACAGACCATGGCAGACGGATGATGGACAGAAGATGAAATAATAGAATCACTTTCGCTTCGCACGTGAGCCAACAGAAAAGTGAATACGGTCCTTTCACTATCTGTGACCTCATGTGAACGCTGTAAAAATAAAAAAAATTACCTTAAAATCGCTCTCAGCACCAATCTGAATGTGAGGGGGCATTGTTTGGTAATCCAAATTCATAAACTTTCACTCAAAACACGAGGCGCCAAAGCTAACGCCTACATGTTGTCACGTGACCAAATGCCACATTCATTGGTGTCTTATAAGCGCAAGATAAGCGAATTTGAGTTTTTTTCCTGTAAACAAAACAGCTTGAATACCTTTTTGGTCGAAGGGGGTACCAATGCATGGTTCCTTTGACCTCCCTCAGGTGGCCTACAAGGGTCAGTGTAGCGAACTCCTGTGACCCAGGCAATAACTTCACTTATCAGATACTAGCCTCACGTATTTGTATGCACACCTCCTCCTCCACCCACGGGGCACCCCCCCCCTCCCCCCCCCCCCCCACACACACACTTAGACCCAAGGTCCCATTTTTCAAATGTTGGAGCTGTTGCATAACCTCTGTGTACCAGCTGCATAGATTGACCATGATAATTCAAGGGTAGTGTCAGATTAGCGTGTCTCCTGAAGGCGCCAAGCTAATCTGACAGTACCGTTGAATTATCAGGGTCAATTCATTTCCTGCTTCAGGGTCCCAGGCGAAATGGGTTAAGACACGTTCAGAAAGACTGCCGAAATGTTCTAAGAACACATGACAGGGTCGGATCACTTTACTTTACTCCTGCGGGGGAGGAGGGGGGGGGGGGTCCAACGTCTTGTTTGGAACCGTGAACCTAATACAAAAGGCCTCCTCGACACTACAATTTGCTTCATACGGGGGCCGAAAAAAATCAAACAGGGAGAGAAGGGCGGGGGTGGGGGGTGGGGGTAGGGGGGGGGAGGGGGGAGTAGTTGACAGACCTTGCTTCCAAGAGCCGAAGAATCAAACAACGGGGAGAGGAGGGGGAGGGGGTAGTCGATGGACCTTGCTGCCAGGGGTCGCAAAATTCAAGCAATCGAGGGGGGTCGGGGGTGGGGGTGGTTCAGATCGACAGATTTTGCTTTCAGTGTGCCAAAAATCAAACAGCGATGAGTGCAAGAGGGGAGGGGTGAGGGGGGGTGAGGGGGGGGGGGCGGGGAGGGGGCGATGCGATAGACCTTGCTTTCAAGGACCGAATGAACAAATGACGGAGGGGTGGGGTGGGGGGGGGGGGGGTTTCCCAAACACCCCAAAAAGCGACTTTGTTATAGCATTTTTACAAATTTGGTATGAACCCCCCCTGCCCCAACCTGGATCCAACCCTGCACCCCCTTCCCCATCCTTGACCTCTGCAATGAGTTAAGTAAATTCAAATGCACAGAAAGGTCTTATCAGCTACCTTTGTGCCAAGTTTGATTGGAAAAATTTGCAAAAATGTTGCCAATACCTAAAATTTTATCACTGCAAGTTGTGACTTCTATAAACTGACACCTTAAATTCGACGCGGTCCAAAATCCAGACCAAAAAGGTGACTGCTAAGCGTGTAAACTGCAGAGAGGAACCACACGAAGAAGAATTAAACACGCTTAGAAAGACAGTTAAAACACAGTTTATTGGATATTTCGGGCAAGAACCCTTTTTTTAAAAACTGATAGACAAACTAACACGGATACAATCCGCTACTTATATTGTCAGTGTGAAGAAAAGCTAAGTGACTTTTTCACACTGACAAGATCAAGTCGAAATATCAGTAAATTGTGTCGTAACTGTCTTTTCTAAGTGTGTTTCTTTCTTCGCTGGATTATTCCGAGGAAGTCCGGTCCAGCTTAACTTTTGGTGCGTCGGTATATATATATGAAACATGCAACGAGTCAGTAGAAACCACATAAACATTACGTACTTAGTAACGCGATAAAACAGATCAGCATTTAAAAAAAAAAAAAAATTGAACCTTACGGCTAAAAGTCGTAAGGTCCAAAATCACAGACCAGCGCACATTTCAGGCAAGAAGAGTTTCAACTGTGAGAAATTAGTTGGGAAAACTAGCTGGAGAGTGGTTTCATCTCGAGAAACACCAGGCTAACGAGCCTCTGACTAGACTTGAGATATCATGAACGATCCGTCTCCCATGACTTCCGTGCAGTGCTCAACACACAGCTATAAAATGTGAGGGTTTTTTGTTGTTGTTGTTGTTTTGTTTACTTTAACCCCTTCCCGGCCACTGGGCTCTTATTTGTTTCTGACATCTGTCTTCATTCATCAACCAAAAGCCACAACCTTCCAAGGAACATGGACACAAATTGGTCTCAGCAAGAGGCATAGATCCTCATTAGCCCCCGCAGTCGCGGGGGTTCATGAGGATCTATGCCTCTTGCAGCTGGATCGTGTTCACTTTTTCTCGACAGTGAAGGGGGTTAAAGCTGAAAGGTATACGAATGGCTTGGTTACCCTAGTTGGAACCCAGATTCAGGAACCGCAGCCCGGGCAGCAGAAAGAAAACAAAGCAACGAAAACAGCGTCCAACATTATTCAATGAATAATGTTAAGCACGCGAGCACCCAAATGTGTCCCACGCCATTAAAAAGCGAACAATGTTGAGCACGCGAGCACCCAAACATCCTGTATCCAGTGGTAAAGCAGATGATTAATACGCCTGCCACCGTAATGTTGGCATCGTAAAGAAGGTAATTCCTTTACGCAGTAAGCCCTAAACAATGCCCCCTGCTTGCGGTGGCTGGAGGTCAAAGAAAGTCGTTAAACGAGAGAGCATACTCATCTTAATTTGCCAGATGAGGTATGAACAGCATATTAAAAGTCTTACCACACTGTTGTAGTCGTTTTGTTGTTGTTGTTGCTTTTTCCAAATCCGATAGTGCATCCAAAAAAAACAAAAGAGCAAGAGAAAAAAACCAAAAAAAAAAAAAACAACAAACAAAGAAGACGGGCAGAAAATGATCCAGACACGATACAACAAGTAGAGGATACTGAAGGGTTGACAGTTAAAGTATGGGGTTGGATTCAATTCAATTCAATTCAGTTCAATTCAATTCAATTCAATTCAATAAACTTTATTTATCCCGCTAGGGGCAATTAAAGAGGTCCGGCAGGCTCAGTGACTTAGATACACACAAAACGTATATAAAATATGCACACAAAAAGTATACACACAATCAATTCAACTAAAATCTAATGTGTTTAAAAACAGTACATTAATAAATAAAATTTATGTAAAAAAACAAAACATACATCAGCTCATATCACCGCAGAGTGCACAGGGGTAAAAACGGTTTTAAAAAGAAGGTAATTAATTGAAGACAATAATAATAATACAATTATTTTAAAATGAAAGTACTGAAAATAATAAAATGAAATAAAACTAGAAATTTAAGGCGGGAAAGAAAAAAAAGTTACTGGTATTATCACTTGTGAAAGAAAACTCTTACTGAATAATTCGCTACAAATAGTTGATGATGATATTATGTATTTGTACAGTTATATACGAAACGAATTAAGGTCAAGGTCATAACGGCTTTAAAAAAAAAAAAGAAAAAAAAAAAGGTTACGGTCACAACGGCTTAAAAAAAGAAATATATATATATACATACTTTTAAACAAAGGCCAAAAATGCACTCAATCAGATTAGTTCCAAGGGACGTAATTTTTCATTTGAATTCTGAGAATGCTCTGCTGTGCTAATGCCATGGAATTCGAGGGTGGTAAGTTTGCATTGTGTCATCAGGACATCAGCTGCCCTCTTTGTGACTGCATCGCTCACTAAATCTAGAAAGAGAGGGTAGTGGGAGAGGAATGACAGACCTATCATTTTGAGCCTTCCACTGAACATCTACTGCATAAAGCCATTAGGGACTACCCCCAGGCGCCCCGCAATCCGCTGGAGAATATCCAGTCCTGCCCCCGAGAGGGGATGCTAGTAAATATTCCCAAACAGATATTGGACCTGCTGAGTAGATTTAAGTTTTTGCCGCCAACGACCGGTTTCGCCCCAAGGGAGGGCTAGTCAGGTAGGCATACGGCATAACCGACACTTTTTTTTTGGTTTTAAATCGGGCTTTAACGTCCACGGCACCGAAGTGATAATGGACGGCCCTGACGGGCGGGTTATGGGGGGCAGGAAAATCTATTGCCTATGGAGTACGACCTGAACTCTGATCAATTCAGGCGCACTTTAACTGTGTGCCACTTTGATTTACCAGGACATTTCCACAGATATGCTATGGAACTAGCCCGTCTTTTTTTCACTGGATTGCGAGTCCAGCTAACGGGGCCGGAACGGGTATTCGAACCCACAACCCGGCGATTCCCTTCGCTCTCTTGCTCCGACGCTTAACCGCCGTAGCTATTTCGGACTTCTGCGTAACCTGACACTGGTTACTGAGTTCGGGTTTAACGTCCACAGCACCGAGGTGATCATGGATGGCCCTGACGGGCGGGTTATGGGGGACAGGGAAATCTATTGCCAATGGAGTACGACCTGAACACTGATCAACTCAGGCGCACTCCAACTGTGCCACTTTGATTTACCAGGACCTTTCAACGGACATGCTATTGAACAAATCCGTTTTTCCCCTGGATTGTGAGTCCAGCTACCGGGGCCGGGACGGGATTCGAACCCACGACCCGGCGATTCCCTTCGCTCTCCTGCTCCGACGTTTAACCGCCTGAGCTATTTCGGACTCTTGACACATTGCAAACACAACGCATGTACCAGAAGCCGCCTCCAGAATTTACTGGTAGCACCACTAGTACAGCGCGGATTGCATCCCTAAAGCTTTTGTGGTGTGGCAGTGGAAGAAGACAGACTAATTTTGAAAAGGCAACACCTAGGCAATTTTGTGGTGTAATTATTCTTTACTTTTAAACAATGGCCTCGCCAAAAATGCACTCAATCAGATTAGTTCCAAGGGACGTAATTTTTATTTTGAATTCTGAGAATGGTCTGCTGTGCTAATGCCATGGAATTCGAGGCTGGTAAGCTTGCATTGTGTCATCAGGACATCAGCTGCCCTTTTTGTGACTGCATCGTTCACTTGATCTAGAAAGAGAGGGTATCCAGTCCTCCCCCCGAGAGGGGATGCTAGTAAATATTATATATAAATCTCTTAAGATATTTTCAGCACAAAAATATCAACGAAACAATATAAATTGACGCAGATATTTTTTTTGTTTTTGTTTTTTGTATGCAGTACTTTATTCTGTGTCATGTGATGAAACATTGGAAATAGTCGGATCAGGTTTTTTTCGAGATACAGTGACAGCGCAGAGGTTCTAGCAAAAATCTGATAGTTGTGACCTTGACCTTGAGCTTAAAGACCGGATTTTTATTCATGACGCTTTGGCTTTATTTGGAGTATCATCGCCTTTAATTTGAATGATATCGGTCAAGTCGTTTGAGAGCAGGAGCCTGCAGTAAGTGCCAAACGAATATGGTAGCCATGACCTTGACCTTGAGGATGACAACTTGATTCTAACATCAAACAATCTGATATGAGCATCACTATCATCATCTTAAACTTAGATTAAATTGGTTTTGTGGTTCAAATTCGCATGTGCACTTCTTTTTTCTTTTTTTAAGGCATTGTGACCTTGACCTTTATTGCGTTATTCGTTTCGTATATTTCTGTACAAATACATAATAAATCATCAACTATTTGTAGCGAATTATTCAGTAATTTGAGAGACATGACATACATGACAAAAGTTCGAGGAAAAATGGCAGCTATGACCGTGACATCAGAGGATGCATCATATAATATTAATAATATTTCATCTTGTAATAGAGTAAAATGTTAGTTGACAATACTGTTTCTGGTTTGATCTGAAGTCCTGTCGGGCATTTCTGAAGAAGGATTTA